>CM024755.1:92062129-92139124 GCA_014218235.1 Colocasia esculenta
AACATTTAATCTTCGTGGCCCAACGGCCCCTTTCATCATGTCCACGACTCGAACCGTCGTCCGCCAAAAATAGGCTTCAACTAGCCAAGTCGCCGGACCATCATCTGATGGATTTTGTAATTTCCGCTGAAATAAACGTGTCACACTTTTGCCGTTCAACAGCGGCCCCAAAAAACCGCCTTGGCGCCGCTTAGGCGCCGCCTAGGCGGCCGCCTTGACAACTATGAGGTCCCCTATAGAATGTCCCCCGCAGAACTGAAGGAACTAAATGAACAACTGATGGAACTGCTTGAGAAAGGGTTTATTAGACCAAGCACATCGTCATGGGATGCACATGCTCTTTTCGTCAAAAAGAAGGATGGGTCGATGAGATTATGCATAGACTACAGACAGCTGAGCCAATTAACAATAAAGAATAAATATCCCCTACCAAGGATCGATGAATTATTTGATCAATTGTCTGGAGCGCAATATTTCTCTAAAATAGATCTCAGGTCCGGCTATCATCAGTTAAGGATCAAAGGAGAAGATATACACAAGATAGTCTTCCGAAACAGGTACGAGCATTATGAATTTATTATTATGTCTTTTAGACTAACAAATGCTCCTGCAGTTTTCATGCAGCTGATGAATAGTGCATATCGCCCCTACCTCGATAAATTTGTTGTGGTGTTTATTAATGATATACTGATCTATTCCAAGACAAAGGACGAACATGAAGAGCATTTAAGGATAGCACTACAAATCCTGAGAGACAATAAACTATATGCCAAGCTGAGTAAGTGTGAGTTTTGGCTTGGAGATGTATCTTTTTTGAGCCATGTAGTAACCAAGGATGGTATCGCTATAGACCTGTCAAAGGTAGACACTGTATTGAAGTGGGAAAGACCAACAAATGTCACAGAGATCAGAAGTTTTCTGGGATTAGCAAGATATTACAGAAAAATCATATAGGACTTCTCCAAGATCGAAATGCCATTAACCAAGCTGACCAAAAAGAAAAACCCAGACGTGTGGACTAACAAGTGCGAGGACAGCTTTAATAGCTTAAAGAAGTGTCTGATCTCTGCTTATTCTCGCCCTACCACGAAGGGGGAGGATTCGAAATATATTCAAATGCTTCTGGAACAGGTTTAGGATGTGTCCTAATGCAACAAGGAAGGGTAATAGCATATACCTCAAGTCAGTTAAAAATCCATAAAGCAAATTATACAGTATATGACCTGGAATTGGCGGCTGTAGTATTTACTTTACAAATATGGAGGCACTACACATATGGTGAACAATTTAAGGTCTACTCTGACCACAAGAGCTTGAAATATCTCTTCTCACAGAAGGAACTTAACATGAGGCGAAGGAGGTGGTTAGAGTATCTCAAAGACTTTGATTTTTCCATTCAATATCACCCCGGAAAAACCAATGTAGTGGCAGATGCTCTAAGTAGACAGCCAGGAGTCTTGCTAGCTAGTATGATGCTGGGTGAATGGAAGTTGCTAGAACAATTTGCAAGTCTAAATTTAGATATGGAAGAGAAGGAGGAACTTGTGATGGTCGCTAATATCAAAGTACAATCTTACATACTTACTGAAATCAAAGACATGCAAGGGGCAGATCCTTTCTTAGTTGATATTAAAGAAATGCTAGAGCAAAGACCGGATTTCTCTCTGACGTATGATGGAAGAATGCTATTCCAAGGCAGAACATGCGTACCTGATCATGAGGACCTCAAAAAGAAGCTGCTAAATGAAGCCCATCAGTCTAAGTACACCATTCATCCTGGATCAACAAAAATGTATCAAGACCTAAAAAGGACTTATTGGTGGCCGAATATGAAGAGGGATGTAGCCGACTTTGTGGCACATTGTTTAACTTGCCAAAAAGTCAAGTTGAGCATTTCAAACTAGCTGGTGGATTACTACCGCTGGACATCCCAGAATAGAAGTGGGATAGTATCGGTATGGATTTCATCATGGGATTGCCCAAGACTAGAGGAGATTTGGATGCAATATGGGTGATAGTAGATAGATTGACTAAGTCAGCTCACTTATTGCCAATTAAGAGCACGTGGATAGTAGATGTGTTGGTTGCACTCTATGTCAAAGAAGTGGTTAGGTTGCATGGGGTTCCGTCTACAATAATATCTGATCGGGATCCTAGATTCACCTCACACTTCTGGAAATGGTTACAAACAGCACTAGGTACCAAGTTAAACTTTAGCACTATCTTCCATCCACAGACGGATGGACAAACTGAAAGAACAAATCAAATAGTGGAAGATATGCTTCGGACTTGTGTGATTGATTTTAAAGGACGTTGGAACGAGCAGTTATTTTTAATTGAGTTTGCATATAACAACAGCTATCAGGCAAGTATCAAGATGGCACCATTTGAAGTCTTATACGACAGGAGTTATAGGTCACCTCTTTGTTGGGAGGAGGTTGGAGAAAACCAATAGGTTGGACCCGACTTAGTAGAAACAACTGTCAGGAAGGTTTAGGTTATCCGAGAACGTTTGAAGATAGCCCAGTCAAGACAGAAAAGTTATTCAGACAAAAGGAGAAGAGAATTAGAATTTCAAGTTGGTGACCATGTTTTCTGAAGGTCTCACCTTCAAGGGGAATTCAAAGATTGGGATCAAGGGTAAGCTGATGTGAGAATATTTTTTAACATTTAAAAAAAATTTAAATTTATCTTTTAGTTTGATTTATTGGTTTTTATTTATTTACATAGACATGGTCTTATTTAGTTCATTGACCTCCCCCACTAACTGCGGTTAGTGTTAATTATATCAGCACAAAGGCTAAATACCCTTGATTAGCCATCAGACAGACCCGTTGAAATAAAAGAACATAACTCACATTTGAATGAAATGAATTATGCATGGAAAGAAGCACAGTTGCAAACATGCAGTTCATTTTTTGGAATTTTCTGATATTTATTTCATTTTTTATTGATTTTTAAATTTATTTTCTCATTTTTTGGTATTTTAGAATTTTTGATTCCATTTATTTAAACATTTTCGTTATTATTTATTTAAATTAGGATTATATGGATTAAATTAATATCTTCATTATTTAGTGATTAAATGGAGATTAACTTAAGGTGGATTAAAAATGATGTGAAACATAACTCGTTTGTTGATTTTATGTTATTGAAAATTAAGTAATAATGTTTGTGAAATATTTCGTTAAGGTTTGTCGAAAACTTAGTTGATTTTGGTTAAGAAATTAAATAGTGCAACGTTTTTAAATAAACGTGACACTACATGAAATAATTCGTATAACGTATGATTAAATGATTAAAAATAGCCCAATAGGCCCATTAAATTTCACACATGAGAATTTATCAAATGCCGGCCCAATAAGCACAAAACGTCTCAATTAACTCTATGGAAATACAAGTCTGGCCCAATAAGCAGTCCCAGGCCCAATAAGAAATCTGGCCCAATAAGCCCAATAGACCTTTTTTATAAACTTGAGAGAAATAAATTGTGCCTTGCACGATGATCTTTAGGGCTGCCTTGCAGACCCTTTTTCTGGACTGCCTTGCAGTCTTTTTTGCCCCGAAGTCTTGCTCGGTTTTTTTCTAGCTCAGAAAACTTCACTCTTTGCTTGGAGCGCCCCCCTCCTTTTTATAGTGAACGGAGGAAGAACCCCCGGCCGGAACGTTTACGCACCCTCCCGGAGGTCTGCACAACTTTCTAGGGGGTTTTGTGCAAAATTTGGTTTACACTTTTGTATTTTAGCCCCTATTATTTCCTTCTTCTTTCATTTTTTTCCTTTCCGTTTTTCGGTTGGGCCTTCCCGAGTTAGTCTGCGCGAAGCAGAGCAGGGGAGGAGGGCGGCCTCCCTCTTCCTTCCTTCTCCTGCCGGCGGCAGGGCAAAATGCAGCAGTGACGGAGGGCCAGCGGCGGCCAGCCAAGCAGGGCGGCGGCGGCAGGGCCTCAAGCAGGGGGGACCCGCGGCGACTGCAGGCAGCAACGGCGCGGGCGAGCAGGGGGAGGCCCGCGGCGGCCAGGGGAGGGGGCGGCGGCGGCGGTGCTAGGCGCCGGCAGCAGCGGCGGCGGGGCGGCGGCACCGGCGAAGGGAAAAGGCGGCGGCGGCGGCGCCGGGCCCAGGCGGCAGTCGTGGGCAGGGGGACCCTCAGCAGGGACCCCACCCTTCTCTCCCTGTTTCCTGCAAGCAGCGGCTAAGGAGGAGAGGGGTGGCCGGACTTTTACAGGTATCTCTCTCCCCCCTTCTTCATCTTTTTGTCCAAAACACCAGATGGGAGGCCATCGACCCCGTCCATCTATTTTCTCTGTTTTCTTTTTCCTGAATAAGCCGGTTTCTGCAACCTTTATCCCATGGCCATGTCTCTGGTAAAAGATGCACATTACTGTTTTTTTTAGTTCAACATTATTCTGTATCAGATGTCGATTCCTCCTTTTCTTTGCTTCTTCCTCGTGGGAGGTCAGACCAAAAAAAATATGGCACAACAACTGAGTCCCAAATTATCGGCTCTTTTGAAATTCTTGAAAGGGTTGGACAGGTAGCCTACAGACTAGCATTACCTCCACAACTCACAAATGTACACGTCTTCCACATATCCATGTTGAGGAAGTATGTGTTGATGCTGACCATGTGATTCACCATGAAGACCTAGAGATTCGAGAGGACTTAACTTATGAGGAGAAACCGATCAAGATATTGGATCGGATACTGCAACAACTAAGGAATCGTACAATATCTATGGTTAAGGTCCAGTGGAGTAGGGAAGGAGTTACGAATGCTACTTGGAAATCAGAAGAAAGAATGAAGAAAAACCACCTGAAATTGTTCTCAGGTATGACACTGCACCGTCATGTATAAAATTGGGGACCAAATTTTCTTAAGTAGGGGAGGAAGTAACACCCCGAAAATTATTGATTAAAAATTAGGAAAATAGCAAATGAATAAAATGATCAAATAAAAATAAAATAAAATCATAGTTAGACTCCCAAGATGTGGAATCCACTATTTAAATTAAATTGGCCCAAACTCTTATTAGACCAAAAGAACAAAACTCAATGACATTAAAACCCCAAAATTCATAAGCATAATTGGGCATCAATTGAAAGGACAATTAGGGCAAAATCTAAGGCAATTAGATTTCCATGGTAACCCAAATTCGTGCCCAACCATGGTAGGATGTTTCCTAAAGACTCTACTACTCCAATTGGTAGAAGAATCCATGGTTCAAAAACTCGGCGGATCGGGATCGGATCGGCCGAGTCGGCTCGGTTTTGGCCCTCCCGATCCGAGCCGGGGTAACCTAGCCGGTCCCTGCATGCGGATCGGGCCGGCTCGGCTGGGCTCGGCGAGCTTGCCGAGCCCGGCCCGATCCGCCTCGGATCGGCCCCGAGCCGGGCTGATCCGGTTCAACCTTGTCATGGGCTGAGTCCAGGCCAATCCCAGGCTGAGTTCAGGCCGAGTCCACTCTGATTTTAGGCCTTATTTACCTGAACATCATTTAAGTAAATGTTACTTAAGATATTACATGTAAATAAGGAAGTACCCCCCATTTGAATCTAATAAAAATATCAAAAAAATCATATCTCTTACCAATAAAAAGTCAACTCTCCCATCGAAGAAGAAAATCGTGATTTTGAAGATTTTAGCGAAATGCTAACTTTCTAATCTCTCATAATTTGGTCTATCTAAAAATTTGATAATTCAAATAATCCATATGGAACACTAAAAATCCAAAGTCCGGTAAAAAAAGTCAAACGTGCATATGACTTCTCCAAGGGAGCCACTCTCCTACTGACAGCACTTAGTCTGCTTGAGACCTCTCAGGATTTAGTCAAACCTAAGCTATCATCACCTAAACTCATAAGATTTTTCACTTTTTAATTGAAAAGAAACTAGAAGTGACAATTCTCATGACTTTGAGTGATGATAGTTTAAGTTTGACCAAATCCTGAGAGGTCTCAAGTAGACTAAGTGCTGTCAGTAGGAGAGTGGCTCTCTTGGAGAAGTCATATGCATGTTGACTTTTTTACCGGAATTTAGATTTTTAGTGTTCCATTTGGTTTATTTGAATTATCAAATTTTTAGATAGGCTAAATTATGAGAGATTAGAAAGTTAACATTTCGCTAAAATCATCAAAATCCCGATTTTCTTCTTCGATGGGAGAGTTGACTTTTTATTGGTAAGAGATATGATTTTTTTGATATTTTTATTAGATTCAAATGGGGGGTACTTCCTTATTACATGTAACATCTAACATTTACTTAAATGATGTTCAGGTAAATAAGATATACACATGTATAAGGGGTCGATCCAGCCACCCCTGGCTCAGCCAAGATCGGCCCGGATCGGATCGGATCAGTTTTTGGCCGGCCGATCGATCCCGATCCCCGGTTTTTGAACCTTGGAAGAATCCTCAAATCTTGGAGGTACCAAGCTAGAACCGCAACCCAACTTTCCTAGTTACAATAGGACTTGATTTAGCCCTAAATCTATAAATAATCGTCATGAGACTCTTGGGGAAGGGTTACCATCGTGCTGGAGTCATGAGAGGACGAGTTAGGACACCAGGAGAGGAGGAGGACGACCACAAACCAAGCTTCTTCTCCAACGTTGCACTGCTACGACTTGGAGAAAGACCTCTCTTAGAACCAGTAGGTGTTCTCAGGCTTAAACTAAACGTAGCACATACCAATGGAAAGAACATCGAGTCTAGTTTCATATGCATCTACTTTCCCCAATTTTTATGAACCATGCTAGTCGTATTAAGCGTTTTACAAGAGTCGCGCCTGAATAAGGTTTTTTATGTTCTTACTGTGTTTCACGCAAACCAAGGTCAAATTGGGTCAAACCAAAACCATAGTTCTCTTATACTCATTGTCCTCAACACTTTTCATATTCAAAATTTTGTTCAAAGACCTCTGTATTTCGAGTTATAGGTCAATCATGAAGAACTGCATAGTTTTCTTCATTTTCGGGCAAGATCCATGAACGCGACCACTCCAGTCGTCGCGTTCCTCACTGCATGAATGCGACGTACAAGACCGTTGCATTTCTCTAAAAGGCGACAGAACACCCCGTCGCGTTTACACGTTTGACTTGATCATTCTGACACATGAAACTGTGTCACATGAGTTTCAGCGCCCTTCAAGAACGCGACCGACCATGCTGTCATGATTTGACTATTTCTCGCCCTTGCATTACGTGCATGTTTTATATTCGGATTTTGAAAACCCCTCTAGAACGCAACGTATCGAACCGTCGCGATTCTAGGTCGTCGCGACCCGTTGTCAGTCGCGTTATAAAGGCAACTCCGTCGCGTTTTAAAAGTCATAGCGACATATCAGTCTGTCGCGACATGAAGGTGACAGACCTAACCGTCGCGTTTCTTATTTAACAATCGTTCCGACATCGATTTTTTTTGAAAAGGCGACGATCAGTCCTGTCGCGATTTAAACGCGATAGGTAGGTCTGTCGCAATTCAATAATTTTGCACAGAGTCGTGTTTTGACTGTGTATGGTTCTTTCAAGCACGGCGTCTGAACCCATCGCGATTTAAAGGCCAACCGAGACTATTTTCTGTAGATGTACAGTCAACCATGTGCATGCTTTACTGTTATATCATGTTACTTAGTTGTTAAATGGCCTAAAAGTTATTAAACCACATGGAAACTATAAGAATATGAATCTCTATTCTAATTGATCTTAATTATTGTTTAATTCATCTACCATGTGAATGCTATGTGCCATGTTCAAACTCTAACTTGATATAATTGAAAGAATTACATGTTAAAGGTACAGAAATCATGTGATAGTCTGAATTGCCTACCATGTCATGCCTTCTTGTTAAAAGCTTCCGCCTTATTTTAAACCGATGGATTGTGATATTGAGACACACTCTATACGACACTTTGCACTTATAGGCAGCCCTTTCTTGAGGGATTGGAAACTCTCTGTCGGTCATTCTGTATCGGCAAACTAGAGACATTTCCTCTAAGACCTCCGTAATTCTCCGTACTCGTGGATCTCTCATAGAGACCAAGTTGGTTGTACCATTGAAGTTCCCAAAAGATAGAAAGCACCTCTGTTCTTATCTACTTCTCGTGACAGTGATTTGATACATGGAAACCAAGCCACTAAGTATAATGATTGAACTAATGAAATTAAGTCGTTATGCTACTGAATTTACTTCGGATCATGTCCAATGCCTTGTTATTCTTATAATCATTGACATGATCTTTAGTACATGACTATCTATTACTTGAAAATCATATTGGTCATAAATGAAATAGAATGGAATTACCAGAAAATATTAGAACTTCGGTTCATAACTATGCCTGTGCAAATAAAGGCCCAATCTGGTCCTGGAAGGAGCACCCGAAATACTTGTAATCGCGAGAGTATATGATCTATTGAGGTGTCTGACAATCACCTAATTGAATGCAAGATTGATCTGAGTAATTTTCACATTGTTATTGAATGAATGAATGATTGAACTGTTATATGCGAAATGGCCAAATCTATTGTACATGTCATCCTTATTGAATCCAATATGCCATTGTTCAGTGGAATTCTAAGGAATTCAACTTGAGATATCCATTGTACATGTTATAGATTATCAAATCTCTTCTATTTGACAAATAATCGTACTGTCATCCGTCCCATTGTTAATCGTTCCTTCTCACATGATAAATGTCATTGGATTTGTTTATTGAATCATTTTTGTACATGTTATATCTTAGAATTGTCCATATCGTTATCATGATCGTCTTGCCATTAGTATTGCATACTAGTATCTTGCCTAATAAATTGTTAATTCATGTAAAGTATGCTCGCACCATGAGATATAAATCATACTGGTGTTAGTCTGTTCACACTTGCTTTCCATAACATTTCAGGAGATGACTATGAGGGCGTAGAGCATGATGGGGCTGGGGAAGAGTGATGAGCTTCTCAAAATATACCCGTCGATATAGCCAGATGCCAGTGTGTTAGAGTCCTTAGAGTCTATAATAGCTAGTTATTTCCTTATGTCAATGTACTTTGAAATACAATAATGGGCCCTATGTTTGGCTCTGATTATGAGGTTGTAAGTTAGTATTGATGGAAATGGAATAAAGATTTATTTTGGGCTGGCACAATTATTGTCTCAATTCATTATTATACTTAGTTGTCGCTCTGAATTACTCGACTGTAATACTTGTACTTGTATCGCTCACGCTCTCGATATTTATTCCGCTGCTAAATTTCGGGACGTGACAGTCAGGGCTTGGTCCCGAGCAAGATAGGGAGACAAACAACCCCCATCGACTAGAGGCCCATTAAAATCGTAAATTGGGATCTTAACAGACTTACTCTAGCTTAAGGGAATATCAAGTTTTAGGAAGCAGTCATAAAATAAGATGTTTATTGCACTTCCATTATCTACTAAAACTTTTTACATCAAATTGATTTATAGTGGCCAAAATGACTAATGCATCATCCCTAGGCGTTTTAACACCATAGAGATCCTTGGACGAGAAGGTGATAGCATTATCAGTCCGAGGTCACTTCTACTCGTCCACCTGGTAGACCTCGTGTAGGTGTACCTTCCTCTTGCCGAAGCTTTTAGTGGTCGGACTCGAGCTGCTCATGATCATCATGACGAGACCTTTGAATGGCTAGTTGTCATCTGATTGGGACTGGGTCCCATTTCCTTTTTTTACGGTGTTGACATCCCTCATAGCTCTTGTCGATGAGGCCTCTATGAATGAGTGTTGGATCTCATAACATAGCTGTCAGCACTCATCAATGGTTTGCCTGTGATCCCGATGGAATTTGCAATACCTCATATTGTCACATCGGCCTAGGTCTTCTTTCATCTTCTCAAGCCACCTGAGATGGAGATTGTCCCTTATCTCCATGAGAATCTGCGAAGGAGGGACGAAAAAGAACGGTGTTGACAACCGTCCTAGCGACATATCACGTCGGTCATCTCTCCTCGGCTTTTTGTCATCATGAAGATAGAATTCGTGTGCCTTTCTCTTTTCCTCGGTGCTAGAGGTGCGTACACCTTCAGGATAGCCTCCCAATAAAATACTAATTGGCCTTGTTCATTAGGTCGGCAAAGGTCATTGGGGGCTTCTTCGCCAGCGAACCTCGCAAATCAAGGTCGGTTATATTGTCTATCAAGGCCAAGACAAGGGTGGCGACATCCAAACCCAGGGTCTGCAAGGCCTCGGCATAGAACCTTAAGACATATCCTTGGAGCAACTCCCCAGGTCTTGTTGGACGGTGAGAAGGTAAGCTGAGCTCTTGGAGGGACAGGCATATCCATGAAGTACTCCAAAAGCTTTGCTCTGATGGTCTAGAAGTTCAGAATGAAGTTGGGAGGCAATGTCTTGAACACGCTGCAGCAACACCTTAAGAAGGGTCGAGAATGCTGACGCCCCCTGGAACGAAAGGATGGTGTTAAAGCAATCCAGGTGATCCGACAGATCAGTCGTCCCGTCGTAGGCCTTCATGTTAGGCATCTCCAGATGTCCAGGGTACGAGGCCGACAAGATCTCCTCGGTGAATGGAGATCAGAGGCAGATGCTGCATTACGAGGGAGGCCGAGCTGAGAAGTTGTCCAGCCAAACACTAGACCTCTCTCTGCATATCCTCCAACTTCTTCTTAAGGTCTACGAAGGAGGGGATGAAGATTGTTGCTGCTGAGGCGAGGGGAATGATCGGCTGAAACTGGTTGCACCGAGTCAGCCCGAGGCAAAGGAGTGCTGCTCGACTTTGCAACATCAAGATCTCACGCGATTGGGAGAGGGGAGGAGGAGATACCTGTGTCACAGACCAAGGTCTGGAGGATCCCTAGTATAGGACGAGGACGCCAGTTGCCTGGTGAGGGCCCCCATCAACTAGAGCATGGCCGCCAATCCCTTGACAACCTCTCTGAGCTCGGCAACTAAGTGCAAAAAGGTGTGAAACTACTCGGGGGAGACAGCAAGGAGGTTGTTTTCACCCTTGATAGTTACCTTGATTTCTCGAGCGACAATGACGTTTGGACGAGTGATCCCCTACTTCTAGTTAGAGCCATGGTAGGTGCTTCGTTTCCCATAGACGGTGTCAATGATGAAGCTGGCCCTGAACCCACAATGGTTGCTGCGGACCGACTCCAATTGCCCAAGACAAAAAGCTCAGATCTATGGATGGAGAGGGAAATTGAAAACACCGATGCCGATGTCGATACCGATCCAACTTGCAGGAAGTTAAGTCCAAGAAGGGGTTCTCGAGATCGACTCTCCAACACTCGAGCCAAACGTCAGTCGGAGGAGGGGAGCAAAAAGAACGAGAATTTTTAGTGGAGAGAGAGAGAAAGAGTAAGTGAGCAGGTTTGGCTAAGATCGCATGATAGGATCTAGAATCTGGACCCCTTTTATCAGTGCTTCTATGTCTGCTTTTATAGACTAAGAGTTGGAAGTTAATCAAAGCTCCTTGTGTTGGATAGGCTTTGAGAGGCCTTTGGTTAGATAAGCTCCCAAGGTGAGACTCTTGGGAAGAGTCGACGAGCATCCTCGTTCGACTTTCTAGGGAGGAGACAGAGTAGTGATGGACTTCAAAACCTGTAATCGGGAACCTCGGACCAAGTGGAGACAGATCCCGAGCATTGGCCTAGATCCGAACCCTAGACAGTATCAACTTAGGCCTCCCTTCCTCGAGGCCGATGTTACCCTGGGCTGAAACATCGCCGGAGTGGGCCGACGCTGATATTAGGCCAATGTCGGTCCGAGTTGGGCAGACGCCACTATTGGGTTGACAGATATGAGCGGACTATGGGGACTCATCAATACTTACAGACCCAAATCCTTATCTCTTCCATAGGCATCTATCACCTATGAAAGTTGCATGGAGACAGAGGAGATATAGAGGCTTCTTGTCTTCAATAAACTATATACCCAATCCAAAGCAAGTGAATTCATATTTTAAGTTTTGAATTCAATGTGATGTCATGATTCGCATACAACTTGGGCATTTCATTTAGCTATTTGTGTAGTAATTTCACCATGTCAAAAGATGTGGACATAAATGGGATAAATGGGTTGAATTGCATGCATACATGTGGTCCTTTTGCACATTGAGAGATGTTGCATTGACTCTAATCCATGACAAGGAATGTTGTATGGGTTTCACTTTTATCTTGGGAGGGTCAAAGAGAAGAGATCTCAGAGAAATCTCGAGATATAATTTTAGTGGGAGGCAAGTGCAAAATACAAGGTGCTACTTCAAATTCTGCAAATCTGTTTAGTCTGGGCTTCTAGCTTCCCTCAAAATCTTGGGCTTTCGGTGCAGTCACCGGCAAAGGATCTCCTCACCGCCCTTCGACAGTGATGAGATGGAGAGTGGGACTTGAAAACATATGAGGCCTATAGAAGCCTATAAAGCCTCTCAATCAATGATACCATGTCTCTAGCTTGTAGACGGTTAATCTTCCTCTCTTTCCTTCTTTTCTTCTCCCCCATTCTGGCTTGTGAACTAATGGCATGCGAACAGTAGCAGGTCAACAATGATAGGTGGCTTAACTGCATACTTACTCCTACTGTCCATAAAACTATGGTGGCAGGGTCTGGAGGAAAAGAATGTTGTTTCAAAGCCTAAGCCTGAGCGAGGCAGAAGCAAACTGGCCAATCAAAGTGCATGATAGTCATGCTACTTGCTCAAACTTTGCATGTGTTTGCCTAGGTGTTTTGGGCATTTCGGATCTCGGCAAGCCAGAGGGACAAAGATTCTTGAGAGATCTCAAGAGATTGCAAACCATGATCCAGGACATGACATTGAGTTTCAAAATGAGGGAGTAATGCATATAGAATTGGGAAATTGACTTGTACCGTAAGGGAACAGCATAAAACGATAGAAGTCCTGGTTGCTCTCATGACCAGAACTCTTATATCAACCACAACGGCGGGCATCATCATACACACAACAAGGTCACTTCTTTCTGCACTGGGGCAACAGATCCCTCAAAGTAGACTGCAAGTTACGAAGCAACAGCACCAAAAGAATCATCTGGTATTTCTGTAGAGATAAGAAGAAAGAAAAGACAGACCAGCCGCTCAATAAGGGGTATTTTGTTCTTAGCATCTTCCTTTTCTCAATTTTCTGCTCCCCAACCGAGAAAGAGGTAACATACTTTTCTGCTTCCTAAAAGATTACGGAAAAAGGAAAATATTCACCAACCATCATCACGTGAAACTATTCCAATAGCAAATTTTAACGGGCAAAAAACTGTTCAGATCAAGAAAAACGCAAATACCGACCCGGGGGAGCTGGCCCTTGGAGACGAGGCGGCGGACGGAGTCGGAGATGGCGCTGCGGGCTCTGTCCAGGGCGGACTGGTCGGTGTCGTGGAGCCACACGTCGATGCTTGCGACGGCCGCCAGCTGGGCGATCCCTGACCCCATCTGCCCGGCCCCAATCACCCCGACAATCCCCACCTTCGCCGCCGCTGCAGTGCCGGCCATCGTCCACCGGCGACAAGTGAACGTGGAGGACGAGGACGTCTCCTCCAGCCTTCTTGTAGTGGCCTTACAGACCTGGGTTCGTTGTATTCACTGTTCCCCCTTGTTGGGGAGTGTGCACCACAGACAACCGAACGAAACAGAAGACAAAAAAAGATGCATACTTTGTTTTTGTAGATAAGTCGTCTGCGCGCACAAGTAACCGAAATATGTAACAAACATCGTCAAGTACGCATCCTAAAAATTCGTGAAGCCCTTAATGGGCCCAGTGTGTACGAAGAGTGTGCGCCAGTGGTAAAAAATATTTTTTTTTATAATGTCGGCTTTCATCCAAGGATCCTATCAAGATATAATACAACAATTGATGGAATTATCCACAAAAGAAATAATAAAAGAAGAAACTCCATCGGGTCTTTAATGGGAATGAGACAACGAAATGATATTCTCACTAATAAAGATTTTTATCGTTATTTTTATTTCTTTTGAACCTTCTATTTTAATAGTTAGAATGTAGGGACATATTTTTCCTTGCACCTCCGATGTGGAGCAAGTAAAAGAAAATTAAAATAGGAGTTTTTATTAAAAATATATATTTAATTATTTAATTATTTAAATAATCACATTAAAAAAATAATTCCCAAAATAATCACCAAATTGCCACGTTGACAACTTGATGACCGAAAGAACAGATGTCAGTATAGAGTCCGTATTGGTAATACCGACTCTAGAGTTGGCATTGCAAATGACGACTTCGGAGTCGGTATGGCAATGTATTGGAAAAACCGACTTTGAAGTCGACATTGCCATTGCCGACTCCATTGCGTTTAAAAAAAAAAAAAAAACGCCATCCGCGATGCCCTGTTTAAAAAAAACTGTCAAAAACAGATTTGTAACATAACACGTATCATGCACGTATCATCCCAATGGAAATTTTAGCATATGCAATAAAGCTTCGACCATATTTTGTGTGGCATAATAGTGAGTATCCACGGAAGCGCTTCAAAAGATCATACACATGAATTACTCATCCTTGAATTCCTGCTGTAAGAAAGAGGAAAATACTATAAAACAGGAGGTGAGGAGAAGTTCCAACAATTGTCAACTGCTGTATGAGCTTCTGGATGTTAATCTTTGAACCAAGATTCTTTGAACCACAAAAGAAGGATTTGCCAATTTTTTGCCACCAATCTTGCCACCAATTTTTTTAGATAAACAAAGGTATACCATCAACGGAGGTGAGGAGAAGTTCCTCAAGCTCCAAAAAATAAGGAAAAGAATTAAAAGCCAAAATACAAACTTCATGAAAGGAGTTGCAGTCCCTTTCTCCAAACATATACGGGTAGTTTTAAAGAAATCTGCTGCAATTGTAAAGTGATACTTTTCTAGCAATATCTCATCATGGGGATGAATAAAGATAGAAAGAATTTCATTAAGTGGGCATGTCATTACACATCTAATACAGTGAGTATCCACGGAAGTTTCTAAAACTAGCTGGTCGAATAAGACATCTAGCAACCCCTCTACTCCTCAAATCTGGATGTGTCATTAGAGCAGCTGTACAAAAACTAACATATTGTTCCAGCAAAAGGGGGGCACTACGCTGTCCACCAGTTCTTTTCTGGGGAGGTTTTTTGGAGGAGGTCAAGTGGTTGAACCGTTGTATTTGCAGAAATTCTAAGATCCAAGCATGATGACAAATGAGATACCAATTTAAACAGGAGAAATAATGGTTCACAAGATAATCAGCTAGTAGAAAATCTATCAGACCTTCAAGGAAAAGACAAGAAGACAGGTGAATGGTACAAGTGTCGAAGCTTTTACTTGTCCTGGTCGTGGCCGACGACGTAGAGAAACTGGGCGAAGTTGCAGAGGAGCATGGCGTTGCTGGGATCCTGGTTGATGGCTGCTGGTATGTTACAAATCTGCTTTTACGGTTTTTTTAAAACAGGGCATCGCGGCGGGCATTTTTTTTTTTTTTAAACACAATGTTGTCGCAATGGCAATGTCGACTCCAAAGTCGATTTTTCCAATGCCGACTTTGGAGTCGGCATTGTCAATGCCGACTCCGGAGCCGGTATTACCACGCCGACTCTCTACTGACATCTGCTCTTCCGGTCACTAAGTGTCAACGTGGTAAATTTGTGACTATTTTGGAAATATTTTTTTAATATGATTATTAAATAATTAAATATAATATTTAATAAAAAGCCTTAAAATAGATGAAGTTTTGCATCATCGAATATTGTCTCATTAGAATTGCAACTAAAAAAATCATCGTATGTCGACATCTTGACAAGATTACGTCAACACAATCTACATGAAATTGTGAATTTTGGCTCTCTCTTTGAAACTTCTTTGCACCTGCTACATGATTAAGAATTACAGGTGTTAGGTATTATTTAAGCTATTCATTTAACATAATGTATCATAGTTAGAAATCATCTTAAATATTATCTTGAATATCATCAAAACAAGGGGCATAAAAGTTAAATCTTTATTTTTGATTAATATGAAATATTTCATTTCGAGTCTAGTACTCAATCCATCACGTTGTTCCTTTTGGATTGCTTTTTGGGAATGTAGAATCGAATATAGGCACAACACAGATCTAGAATGGGGGGCTAAATAGATTTGACACAAATTGCAGCAAAAATTTAGGCAATTAAAAATTACCTCAAATAAAAAGATTATTTTATCAGAATCCCACAAATCTGATGCACTTATGTGTGATTAAAATGTGTGAGACATTTTATTAAACTATGTGTGAGTGATGAGTGTGTAATCTAACCCCTATTCATACATCTAACGAAGAGACAATTAGCAAACCACAGTGCATAGGAGATTTTAGGTGGTTTAAAAATCACATCAATAGTTCTTACATCCGCCCCTCACACAGTGAGGCACACCACTACTCAATGAAATTGAGTACAACACACAAAACCTCAACGGCCTCAAAACCACACACACAACGGCTTAAACACATACACATGAGCACACCTTGCTCAGAATATACACACTTGCTAGATCAGGTTCCTATGGGATTAGATCCTCCAGCATAGATCAGATCCACACAATCACATGCACTGAGATCTGCACAGAACACTTGTGCAGATTACTCAAACACAATCAAAAACAAATTCAGATGAACATTCCATAGAGATGAAAATAAAAAGATGAATTGGATGTTCTTCGTTGAGAGATATCTGCTGGGGGCTTGAATTGAAAGCCCTTGAGAAGATTGGATAGAGTTCTTCTTCATTCGTGATACTCTATTTCAGATATGGATTTGCAGAGTGATTCTGATATGAACTACTCTCTTGAGTTCTCCCACAGATGTTGAGCTTCGTGCTTCTGCTCTTGCACTAGCTCCTCTTCCGCCTTCTTTCAGATAGCTTCTTCTTCTCGCTCTGCTACTTCTCTTTGCACGATTGCTCCTTCTTCCTCTATTGCTCTTCTCTTTAATCTACTGCTCTTTCAGCACTCTCACTGACTCTCTCTCTCTCTATGCTTGGCCTTGCTTTCTACGATGGATTGTCTACTCTAGATGAAACTGATGATTAGTCTATTCCCATATAATTTTATTTAATTATAACATTTTGGTGATAACAAAACCCTAATGATTATTTTCTAACAAGTTTTTATGAAGTTCACCCACAAGAAATAATTCAAGCAAAATCTATAAGTAATCCTTACACATTGTTGTTTAAAAGTTCAGAGCATAGAATTCTTCTAAGTCATATCAATTTGCTTTATAGCATAACGATTTCATAAGCATCACATAACGATTTCCTACAGCATAATGATTTCCTTAGAGCATAACGATTCCAAAGTATCGATTTCTTTATAAACACAACGATTTGTTAAGTGAGAACAACGATTTGGTCTCATAACGATTTCGGTTCCACAACGACTTGGTCGCCGTAACGATTCGATAAGTTACATAGCGACTTGGTTGTCGTAACGATTTGATCATCGTATCGATTTGATAGCTATAACGATTTGCTCTCACTTAAAAGAATGATTTGGTCGTTGTAACGATTCGATAAGTTACAACAACGATTTGGTCGTCAGAACGACTTGATAAGTGAAACAACGATTTGATAGCTATAACGATTTGCCCTCACTTAAAAGAACGATTTGGTCGCTGTGACGATTTGATAAGTTACATAACGATTTGGTCGCTGTAACGATTCGATAAGTTACAACAACAATTTGCAAATAATGATTTGATTATGATCAAACAACGATTCACTCTCACAACGATTTATTTATGTTTGAACAACGATTTGCTTATGATCAAACAATGATTCGCTCTCACAACGATTTGGTTATGTTTGAACAACGATTTGTTTGTATCTGTACAACGATTGTATTCACAACGATTTGCTTCTACTATAAGAACGATTCGCTGCTCTTGCAATGATTTCATTAGTGGAACAGTGTCTCATGGACACATCGATTTCTCTATTATAGATTTTGAATATATCTATTATTCTCATGATATTCAAAATATTTTCAAATATTGTGAAAGTCAAAGTCTTCCGCGCACATCTCTAGTATCCTTGCATTTATTATGACTGTAACGACCCTCTTTATACCGGTATGGTTACACCAAACGAACATCGGTATAACGAACGCCACTACAGTGGGACATTACCCAACATTGTACAATTAGGCTAAAACATACACAAATATATATATAACACATGACAGCGGAAAAAAATGACTGGAAAGTAACTCTTATTCCATCACCACATTCTATTCACAGTCCATATAGAGGAAAAGAGAACTAAAACATTTCATAACTAAGAGATGAATTCAATACATGTCCACATAAGACTACGCAGAGTCTTTTTATTACATACTTATGAAAAGGAAAGTACAACGCTGAATCTAAACGAGGTCTCTACTCCCGTTCCGAGTCGCTCCTAACGATCTCCTCGAAAGAAGTAGAAACGTCTGCACCTGTACGCCGAAGCAAGGATGAGTTCAAAAGAACTCAACAAGTAACTCTAAAACACATTAAACTTACATGCATCACCTAACATTCACTTTCTCATAACACCACCATCACATATAGCATAGATTTAGCTATTATGCAAATAGATCCTAAACATGATTTCTGCACATGTTACACAGGAATTGTGTTTAGTACAAAGTGCTCAATAACTTAAAGCTATCAACATGCTCTCTACGCATTTATCAAATATAAGAATAAGTTTCATTTAAACTACATTATATATTCACATGTTAACATTTGTCATCTTAAACATGGAGTTGTACACATAAAGAAAGAGACAATTCTAGCATAGATTCTATAATCATATTCACATGAATAACACATTTATATACATGAAAAAGTTGTTTTTTTGCTAAGTACATAACATATTCATTTAAGAAGTTATCATTTCACATGCTATCACAAGAGTTCATATTAACATATAATCATTTTCAATTTCACAGTTTCACATGCATATTCCCTTAAATACAATTCACATATTTAAATATCGTGACACATAGCCCAAACCACCATTAGAAGGACACACACTAATCACAACACATATCTATCACCTGGGCATTCTAGTGATAAATCTTAGTTACTGCGCAGAACCGGGAGAAACACTCTCCACCTTAACCAGCGATACTTGTTCGCCTCCAGGATTTAATCTCAATGCCCGTGGACATCACACACTATGAACCTTCCCGTGGGGACTTTACCACAGCACAGTTCCACAGCCTCTATGGTAGCAGTGTCACTATTGACACATTTACACATTTCCATTAAACACCACACAATTCACACCATTTTAACCCGTTATTTCTCATTTTCACATTTATGCACATGGTTCAGGTTCCCTATCATGGTACTACTGTTAATAGAACTAAATCAGTCACAACTACTAATTGATTCATATCATGCTGTAATTACATTAATCATTTTTAATTACACTAAACCATACCCTTTTCATGATAAAAATATTGTAATCAGCACCTACTATTATCCAATGAATGATGAAAATTTAACCACAGGTCGTTTACTGCTCAATATCACATATACGAAGTTTCAAATTTTATGAAATATCCACTATTTAATAAAATTCAAACAGTGATATTATCTCAGGTTAAAATAGCCCAATTTACATAGTTGTTATCATTCAGACCTATAGTTCATGCTACACATGCATACTGATAGTACTGAACATATGCAAATTTTCAGGAATTTATCTACTTTCATACCATTTATTGGAATTTATATACTAAATCAGCATGCTCCTTATTTTACCATTCAGAAATTTTAATAATTTACACAGATATCATAAAATTCCAAATTTTATACAGCATGAACTGAAACCCTTAACTGATATATAGAAATTTCATGACTATTAAATTCCACATAGATTTGCATAATCGAGATTTTACAAGATTAAAATCTGTCAACTAGACACTTCTGATAATTTTAATAATGTGGGGAAATCCACAGAAATTTATAATAATCTACAACATGCTTCCACACAGTTATTACATATCATATAAAGTTTATCTATATCCTCATGCGCAGAAAGTTCGAGAAAATAGTTTTTATAGGGCAGCAAACACATTGTTTCTGTTTGAAGAACTAAACGGCAAGGGGTGGCCGCCTATAAATTAACGGCAACAAAGACCGCCGCCAAGTTTAGATCTTAACGGCAATAGATCTTGCCATTAAGTTCCTATCTGTGCATAACACAGACTGAACGCAAAAGATCGACTGAATGGGGGTTTCCAGGACTCGAATTAAAATCCAAAACTTTCTGGGACATACTAGACACACGTAGGGATGATGGGGATGGGTACGCCTTGGATAAAATCCCCAATCGATGTTTTGAGTTGAAGAAGCTCTCCTCGGCTAGAGCCAAAGAGCCTTCAAATCCTTCTTTATCCGGGTCCCTGTTGATCTTCACTGCACACCAGCATGGGGAAGTCGTTCCCGGATGTCAGAGTCCTCTCCAGTCGATGCAGATCGCCAATTGAAGCTTCCAGTTGTCGGATCAAGGGATTCCAAATCGGGGTTCGCACATAAAATGTTAGGGTTTTTCTTTGACAAAGAATCAAAAGGACTTAACTGAGTCCTAATCCGCCTCTTTTATAGGATTGAGGCTTTTAGGAACACATTTAGGGTCTAGGTTAGTTGGGGAGACGGTTTCCTAAACAAGAGGCGAAGATTTCGGGGGCGTTTCTGGATCAGAATCCCAATAGATCTGGAGGTAAACACAACATCAATAGCCGCCAATCTGAGAAGGCGTCCATCGATGTGGCCGCTGATTTGTGGTCAACGTCAACTGATGTTGACGCCAACAGGTCGTCTGCACAGAACTTAAACTGCAGAGAAAATTTATGTACACCGCACATGCTATATATATATATTTATAATCTACAATGCACATTAAATAATACTTATTCATACAATGTCAACAAGTAAGTATTATGTACAATAAATTTATACATCAATGGCATACATTTATACATACATAAGAAATCACCCAAAGATGAAAATTAAGGGCCTACACCCTCTGCCCCTTAAAGAAATTCATCCTCGAAGTTAGACTGACACTTTCAAACAATTGAGGATATTTCTCCTTCATTGCACCTCAAGCTCCCAAGTAGCTCCTCTCGCGAGAAGTACGCCATAAGACTTTCACCTACGCAATGCTCTTGTTCCGAAGATGTTGAACCTTCCGATCAAGAATAGCTATTGGTTGCTCCACATAAGAAAGATCTGTTGATCTCTACTGGCTCGTGACTAATAATATGAGATGGATCTCTAACATATCTCTGAGCATAGATAGTGGAAAACAGGATGAACACTAGCTAACGCTGGGGGTAAAGCTAGCTCATAAGCCACGCTGCCCAATCGTCTGAGAATCTCATACGGGCCAATGAATCTAGGACTTAACTTACCATGCCTACCAAATCTAACTACACCACGAGTAGCGAAATCTTTAAAAAGACATGCTCCTACCTCGAACTCCAAATCCTTCCTCCTGTTGTCGGCATAACTCTTTTGCCTATCCTGTGCCGCAACAAGCCTCTTCCTAATCAGCTGGACCTTATTCGAAGTCTCCTGAACTAACTCCGGACCAATCAGCTGCCTATCACCAGTCCTCCCCAACCTAAACGAGATCTGCAAGGCCTACCATACAACGCCTCAAATGGAGCCATACCAATACTCGCATGAAAATTGTTGTTATATGCGAACTCCACAAGAGGTAAATGGCGCTCCCAATCATCCTTCCAATCCAGAACACACACCCTCAACATATCCTCGAGTGTCTAGATAGTCCTCTCGGACTGTCCATCTATCTGGGGATGAAAAGCCGAACTAGGCTTCAACTCCGAATCTAACGCATCCTGAAGACCCTTCCATAACTCGAAGTAAATCGTGGATCTCGATCCGAAATGATCGACTTCGGGACACCATGCAATCTAATAATGCTACTAATATACAATCTAGCTAAACTCTCTACTGCCTGCTTCTTCTTCATGGGCAAGAAATGCGCAGTCTTTGAGAATCTATCTACCACTACCAAATCGAGTCATTATCCCGTCTGGATCGAGGCAAACCCGTAACAAAATCCATAGTGACAGCCTCCCACTTCCATACTGGGATCTCCATCTTCTGCATAAGCCCAGATGGTCGCTGCCACTCGGCCTTCACTTGCTGGCACACTAGACATCTAGACACAAATTTTGCTACATCTCTCTTCATACCAAACCACTAAAAAGATCTCTTCAAATCCTGGTACATCTTAGTGTTACCCGGATGAATAGAGAATCTAAACCTATGAGCTTCTGCTAAAAACATGCTCACGGACATCCACGATGTCTGGAACACAAAACACGGTGGTGGAATCTAATCACGCCATCCTCATCACGAGCAATACCCACCTTACTCACTAACTCTTGGAGTTTAGGGTTGGCTTTCTATTGCTCGATCACTTCATCCAACACCGAAGACCTAATGGACAACTGAGCTACAAAAGCCTGGCACAATGATGGCTCTAACTCAGTCATCGCACACGCTGCATCCACCAACATTTTCCAATCCTGCTGGAGAGACGACCTCTTCTTGCTAAGGGCATCCACTACGACATTCGCCTTTCCAAGATGATACTGGAGGTCGAAGTCATAGTCCTTCAGGAACTCAATCCATCTTCTCTGCCTAAGGTTTAATTCCTTTTGGGAGAATAGATACTTTAGGCTCTTGTGGTCAGTGAACACCTCAAATCTCACACCATAAAGATAGTGCCTCCATCTTCAGTGCATGAACCACTGCCGCAAGCAAGATCATGAGTCGGGTAGTTTCGCTCATTGCTCCTTCAATTGACGAGAGCATATGCTACTACCCTTCCTGCTGCATCAATACACAGCCAAGGCCAATCTGAGATGCATCCGTAGATAGCAAAACCCTCTACACCGCTCGGCAAAACTAACACAGGAGCCGAAGTGAGCTTAGTTTTTCAATAATTGAAAACTACTCTCACATTCCTCGGACCAAACAAACTTTATTCCTTCCTGGTTAGCTGAGTCAATGGGGCGGCGATGGATGAAAATCCCTCAATGAATCGCCGATAATAACCGCCAAACCAAGAAAACTCCGAATCTCCGAAGGAGTCTTGAGAATCTCCCAGTCCATAACAGCCTGGACTTTCGCTGGATCCACTGCTACACCAGCACCGGAGATAACATGCCCAAGGAAATGAACCTCGCGCAACCAAAAATCGCACTTGCTGAATTTGCATACAGCTTGTGCTCACGGAGAACCTCTTACACTATCCTCAAATGCTGACGATGTGTGGCCTCATCCGAAGAGTAGACCAACACGTCATCAATAAAAACTACAACAAACTATCTTGGTATGGTCTAAACACCCTGTTCATGAGATCATGAACGCTGCAGGGGCGTTGGGCAGACCAAAAGGAAGGACAAAAACTCATAATGTCCATAACAGGTTCTAAAAGCCGTCTTGGACACATCTCACTCCTAATCCTCAACTGATGATAACCAGACCGCAGATCAATCTTAGACAAGACTGATGCATCTTGCGGCTGGTCGAACAGATCATCAATCTGAGGTAAGGGATAATTGTTCTTCACCGTCACTGTTTAGCTTTCTATAATCAATGCATAACCTAAGTGATCCATCCTTCTTCTTCACGAATAAGACAGGTGCGCCCAAGGGGAAACGCTGGGATGAATAAATCCCTTATCTAACAAATCCTGCAATGCCTTCTTAGCTCAGCTAATTCCGCAGGTGCCATCCGATAAGGGGCCTTCGAGATAGAAGAGGTGCCTGGAAGCAACTCTAGAGTGAACTCTTACTCTAGCCAGTGGCAATCCAGATAAATCATCAGGAAAGACATCTGAAATTCCCGCACTACATCAATCTCCGCAAGAGTAAGTGACTCATCAGCCTTGGGTACTAATACCACGCTGACAAGAAAAGAGTCACAACCCTTGTTCACCATTCTCATCGCTCTCCATGGCAAATGACAAACTTCCCTGCCAAGTTCTTGGCAAAGGATGAGAAAATTCATCTTCACAGGAATGCGGAAAACGATCTTCTTCCCACGACAATACTAAACGCATAGTGCTCCTCTAGCCAATCTAGACCAAGAATAGCATCGTAGTCTTTCATCTTTAGCAAGAAGAAACACCCTTCTAGGACTCTATCCTCATGCACAAGGTAAAGACGGAATACACTTCCTAGTCGATACCGTGCCCGCAGGTGTGTGCACAGACAAAGGAACCTCAATCCTCAGACTCCAACCCTGACTCTAAAGCTAACTACCTAGCAAAACGCTTAGAAATGAACGAGTGAGTAGCACCCGTATCGAACAAAACCCGAGCATGCACACCTAAGAACAAAATCGTACCTTCAGTGACATGATCCGCCTGCTGGCGTCCTCACGAGCTAACGCAAACACCCGAGCTGGGGCTCGAGGACTCCCTGGTCATCCTGTCACTGGCGCTGCTACTGCTGCTGGCTTAGGGCTGGTGCCACTCCACGCTGACCTCCCTGCTGTAGTCTAGGGCGATCCTTAATCCTATGCTCGCTGCTCCGCACTTCAAGCACTTCCACCCAACTTCCAACATACCGTACCACATGCGCCTCCCAAATGAGGGACACCTTCTTACCATTAGGGGAATGTTGAGAAGGTATCTGACCACTGCCCGATGCCACAGGACGCTGCGGTGACTGAAAAGTCACCTTCTTCTATCCTGACCTCGGAAAGGAGCCGCGGGCCCTCTTCTGAGAAGCCTTCTTCTCCTCCAGGTAGTGCTCCATCTCTCCCTCCTGCCGACACGCCACGCTGAGCGCCTGCTCAAGGGTACGATGGTCGAAAGCCACCAACCTCGTCCTCAGTGATGGCCTCAGACCCATCATGAATTTCTTCACCTTCCTACATTCATCAGCTACAATATGAGGGGCATACTTCGATAATTCTGCAAACTAGCCTCATACTCCAGTACGGTCATGGAGCCCTGAGTCAACGAAAGGAACTCCTGCTCCATCTTGTCCTGGATGTGCTCCAGAACAAACTGGCTCGGAAGAGCCTCACGAACTCTCCCAGCCAACCTCCACAGCACCATCCTCGAACCGAGTACATAACAACGAGGACCACCACACATCGGCTCGCTCCTGCAAAACCACCCATAAGGACTAACCAACATAATCTATAATTAAAGAAATAACCACTGAATTAAATTACACATACCTACGCATATAGGTGGCTAAAGTGACCTTGTCATCCTCAGTGCACCTAATAGCCCGGAAGATCTTTTCGATCTCCCTCATCCAGCTCTCAGCTAACAAGGGATCGCTCTCCCCCTTAAAAGAAGGTAACGACATCCTCTTGAACCTTTCCATGATGGAGGGTCCACCATGGTCCTGAGCCTGGGGAACTGGCACTTGAGCCTGCACAGTAAACATCATAAGCAACACATATAGCATAACAACATACCAAACATATCATCAAGTAAACAGACTACCCTTTTTATCATTCAACCTGAGCCTCCAGCTGAGCCTGGAGTGCAGCTGAGTGTGGGCTTGCATCTGCATGGCCTGCACTAGACCCTGCATGAACACTCCATAGTCTACTGGTGGCAGTGGGGGAAGCACAGGACCTAAGGTGTTGGGGCCTGCTGCTCACCCTGATCCTCACACCGAGGCTCATCTCTCCTCTACTCACTTTCACGCAGGAACACCACGCCTACCCGCGAAGCCATACCCTGCAAAATGATTTAATCACAATTTAGAACTAGTATCTAATTTCTAACATTTAGTTATCTATTGGACAATCTACACAGACTTAGCATACAATGAAGATGATGGTATGTGCATATTTATGTACAATTTCAACCTGATTCTCTGATACCAATCTTGTAACGACCCTCTTATATGGTACTGATACTACCGCCGATATGAACCCTAGTAGGGCCCACAAATAATACCGTCAACAAGTCGTCAGACTTGACGACGAGGTCCTCGGCTAAAAAACTTTTCGTCCCCATGTAAGGAAACCCGAACTATCGTTACCTTCTTCAAAACCAAGCAAGGAAGGACTCCGAAATCCCGGGTCGCGACAGCTCTTCATCCTCCAGCCGGCAATCGCCAGCTGAGTGCACTCCAAAAATAGCATCCGTTGATCACGCCCCTTACCTTGGGCGACAGCTTTACAAAAAGAAAGAGGTATGGCCAATAAGGCAGGGGGGAGGCTTATCTGACCGAGCCCCCACCCTCCTATAAAGCAAGGGAGACGCTCCAGATCAAGGTATGCTACTCGTGGCATAAAAAATCTTCTTACCTTCTTCTTCCTTTGGACTTGACTTGGGCGTCGGAGTGTTTCCCCACCGAGGCAGCTCGGTGGTCTTTGCAGGTCCGAGATGAAGCGCTGCTTGGATACCAACGCCTCGCCATCGCCTCGGGGCCCACTCGGGGTTGACTCCGGTCTTCTCCCTCTTTGCTTGTGCAGCAACAGGTACGGTTACACCAACCCACATCGGTATAACGAACGCCACTACAGTGTGACATTTACCCAACAATTGTACAATTAGCTGAAACATACACAAATATATATATAACACATGACAGCGGAAATGAAATGACTGGAAAGTAACTCTATTCCATCATCTACATTCTATTCACAGTCCATATAGAGGAAAGAGAACTAAACATTCATAACTAAGAGATGAATTCAATACATTGTCCACATAAGACTACGCAGAGTCTTTTTATTACATACTTATGAAAAGGAAAGTACAACACTGAATCTAACCGAGGTCTCCTACTCCCGTTCGAGTCGCTCCTAACAATCTCTCGGAAGAAGTAGAAATGTCTGCACTTGTACGCCGAAACACAAGGATGAGTCAAAAGAACTCAACAAGTAACTCTAAACACATTAAACTTACATGCATCACCTAACATCACTTCTCATACCACCCAATCACATATAAGCATAGATTTAGCTATTTATGCAAATAGATCCTAAACATGATTTCTGCACATGTTACACATGAATTGTTTAGTACCAAAGTGCTCAATAACTTAAAGCCTATCACATGCTCTCTACGCATTTATCAATATATTAGACTAAGTTTCATTTAAACTACATTATATATTCACATGTTAACATTTGTCATCTTAAACATGGAGTTGTACACATAAAGAAAGAGACAATTCTAGCATAGATTCTATAATCATTCACATGAATAACCATTTATACACATGAAAAGCTTGTTGTTTTTGCTAAGTACATAACATATTCATTTAGAAGTTATCATTCACCATGCTATCACAAGAGTTCATATTAACATATAATCATTTTCACAATTTCACAGTTTTCACATGCATATTCCCTTAATACAATTTCACATTATTTAAATATCGTGACACATAGCTCAAACCACCTTAGAAGGACACACACTAATCACAACACATATCTATCACCTGGGCATTCTAGTGATAAATCTTAGTTACTGCGTAGAAACCGGGAGAAACACTCCACCTTAACTAGCGATACTTGTTCGCCTCCAGATTAATCCCAATGCCTGTGGGACATCACCACTGTGAACTTCCCGTGGGGACTTTACCACAGTACAGTTCCACAGCCCTCTAAGATAGCAGTGCCATATTGACACATTTACACATTTTCCATTTCATTTAAACACACACCAATTTCACACCATTTAGCCCGTTATTCTCATTTTCACATTTATGCACATGGTTCAGGTTCCCTATCATGGTACTACTGTTAATAGAACTAAATCAGTCACAACTACTAATTGATTCATATCATGCTGTATTACATTAATCATTTTAATTACACTAAACCATACCCTTTTCATGATAAAAATATATAATTAGCACCTACTATATCCAATGAATGTGAAAATTAACCACACGTCGTTACTATTCACATATCACATATAGGAAGTTCAAAATTTTTGAAATATCCACTATTAATAAAATTCAAATAGTGATATTATCTCAGATTAAAATAGCCAATTTACATAGTTGTTATCATTCAGACCAATAGTTCATGCTACACATGCATACTGATAGTACTGAACATATGCAATTTTCAGGAATTTATCTACTTTCATACCATTTATGGAAATTTATATACTAAATCAGCATGCTCCTTGTTTTACCATTCAGAATTTAATAATTTACACAGATATCATAAAATTCAAATTTTATATAGCGTGAACTGAAACCCTTAACTGATATATAGAAATTTCATGACTATTAAATTTCACACAGATTTGCATAATCAAGATTTTACAAGATTAAAATCTGTCAACTAGACACTTTTGATAATTTAATAATGTGGGGAAATCCACAGAAATTTATAATAATCCACAACATGCTTCCACACAAATATTTACATATCATATAAAGTTTATCTTTATCCTCATGCGCAAAAAATTTCGAGGAAAAATAGTTTTTTATAGGGCAGCAAACACATTGTTCTGCCTGAAGAACTAAACGGCAAGGGGTGGCCGCCTATAAAATTAACGGCAACAAAGACCGCCGCCAAGTTCAGATCTTAACGGCAATAGATCCTGCCGTTTAAGTTCATGTCTGTGCAGAACACATACTGAACGTAAAAGATCGACTGAATGGGGGGGTTCCAGGACTCGAATTAAAATCCAAAAATTTCTGGGACATACTAGACACACGTAGGGATGATGTGGATGGATAACTTGCCTTGGATAAAATCCCCAATCGATGTTTTGAGTTGAAGAAGCTCTCCTCGGCTAGAGCCAAAGAGCCTTCAAATCCTTCTTTATCCGGGTTCCCTGTTGATCTTCACTGCACACCAGCGTGGGGAAGTCATTCTTGGATGTTCAGAGTCCTCTCCAATCGATGCAGATAGCCGATTGAAGCTTCCAGTCACCGAATCAAGGGATTCCAAATCAGGTTCGCACATAAAATGTTAGGGTTTTTCTTTGACAAAGAGTCAAAAGGACTTAACTATGTCCTAATCCGCCTCTTTTATAGGGTTGAGGCTTTCAGGAATGCGTTTAGGGTCTAGTTACCGTTGGGGAGACGGTTTCCCTAAACAAAGGCGAAGATTTCGGGGGCGTTTCCGGATCTGAAATCGCAACAGATCTGGGAGGTAAACGTCAACATCAATAGCCACCAATTCTGAGTAAGCGTCATCGATGTGGCCGCTGATTTGTGGTCAACGTCAAACTGATGTTGACGCCAACAGGTCGTCTGCACAGAACTTAAAACTGTAGAAAATTTATGTACACCGCACATGCTATATATATATTTGTAATCTACAATGCACCCATTAAATAATAATTATCATACAATGTGAAAAAGTAAGTACTATGTACAATAAAATTTATATATCAATGGCATACATTTATACATACATAAGAAATCACCCAAGATGAAAAATCAAGGGCCTTACACCCTTCTCCCCATTAAATAAACTTCGTCCTCGAAGTTAGACTGACACTACTCAAACAATTGAGGTATTCTCCTTCATTGCATCCTCAAGCTCCCAAGTAGCCTCCTCTTGCGAGAAGTTACGCCATAAGACTTCACCGACGCAATGCTCTTGTTCCGAAGATGTTGAACCTTCCCGTCAAGAATAGCTACTGGTTGCTCCACATAAGAAAGATCTGGCTGGATCTCTACTGGCTCGTGACTAATAATATGAGATGGATCTCTAACATATCTCCTGAGTATAGATACGTGGAAAACTGATGAACACTAGCTAACGCTGGGGGTAAAGCTAGCTCATAAGCCACGCTGCCCAATCGTCTGAGAATCTCATACGGGCCAATGAATCTAGGACTTAACTTACCATGCCTGTCCAATCTAACTACACCACGAGTAGTCGAAATCTTAAAAGACATGCTCACCTACCTCGAACTCCAAATCCTTCCCCCTGTTGTCGGCATAACTCTTTTGCCTATCCTGTGCCGCAACAAGCATCTTCCTAATCTGATGGACCTTATCCGAAGTCTCCTGAACTAACTCCGGATCAATCAGCTGCCTATCACCAGTCTCCTCCCAACCTAAAGGAGATCTGCATGGCCTACCATACAACGCCTCAAATGGAGCCATACCAATACTCGCATGAAAACTGTTGTTATATGCGAACTCCACAAGAGGTAAATGGCGCTCCCAATAATCCTTCCAATCCAGAACACACGCCCTCAACATATCCTCGAGCGTCTGGATAGTCCTCTCGGACTGTCCATCTATCTGGGGATGAAAAGCCGAAACTAAGCTTCAACTCCGAACCTAACGCATCCTGAAGACCCTTCCATAACCTCGAAGTAAATCGTGGATCTCGATCCGAAATGTTCGACTTCGGGACACCATGCAATCTAATAATGCTACTAATCTACAATCTAGCTAAACTCTCTACTGACTGCTTCTTCTTCATGGGAAAGAATGTGCAGTCTTTTAGAATCTATCTACCACTACCCAAATCGAGTCGTTACCCCGTCTGGATCGAGGCAAACCCGTAACAAAATCCATAGTGACAGCCTCCCACTTCCATACTGGGATCTCCATCTTCTGCATAAGCCCAGATGGTCGCTGCCGCTCGGCCTTCACTTGCTGGCACACTAGATATCTAGACACAAATTCTGCTACATCTCTCTTCATACCAGACCACCAAAAAGATCTCTTCAAATCCTGGTACATCTTAGTGTTACCTGGATGAATAAGAATCTAGACCTATGAGCTTCTGCTAAAACATGCTCACGGACATCCACGATGTCTGGAACACAAACACCTATGGAATCTAATCACGCCATCCTCATCACGAGCAATACCCGCCTTACCCACTAACTCTTAGTTTAGGGTCGGCTTTTTGTTGCTCGATCACTTCATCCAACACCGAAGACCTAATGGACAACTGAGCTACAAAAGCCTGGCATAATGATGGCTCTAACTCAGTCATCGCACACGCTGCATCCTCCAACATTTTCCAATCTTGCTGGAGAGACGACCTCTTCCTGCTAAGGGCATCCGCTACGACATTCGCCTTTCCAGGATGATATTGGAGGTCGAAGTCATAGTCCTTCAGGAACTCAATCCATCTTCTCTGCCTAAGGTTTAATTCCTTTTGGGAGAATAGATACTTTAGGCTCTTGTAGTTAGTGAATACCTCAAATATCACACCATAAAGATAGTGCCTCCAGATCTTCAGTGCATGAACCACTGCCGCAAGCTCAAGATCATGAGTCGGGTAGTTTCGCTCATGCTCCTTCAATTGACGAGAAGCATACGCTACTACCCTTCCTTGCTGCATCAATACACAGCCAAGGCCAATCTGAGATGCATCCGTGTAGATAGCAAAACCCTCTACACAGCTCGACAAAACTAACACAGGAGCCGAAGTGAGCTTAGTTTTCAATAATTGAAAACTACTCTCACATTCCTCGGACCAGACAAACTTTACTCCCTTCCTGGTTAGCTGAGTCAATGGGGCGGCGATGGATGAAAATCCCTCAATGAATCGCCGATAATAACCGCCAAACTAAGAAAACTCCGAATCTCCGAAGGAGTCTTGAGAATCTCCCAGTCCATAACAGCCTGGACTTTCGCTGGATCCACTGCTACACCAGCACCGGAGATAACATGCCCAAGGAAATGAACCTCGCGCAACCAAAAATCGCACTTGCTGAATTTTGCATACAGCTTGTGCTCACGGAGAACCTCTAACACTATCCTCAAATGCTGATGATGCGTGGCCTCATCCGGAGAGTAGACCAACACGTCATCAATAAAAACTACAACGAAACTATCTTGGTATGGTCTAAACACCCTGTTCATGAGATCCATGAACGCTGCAGGGGCGTTGGTCAGACCAAAAGGAAGGACCAAAAACTCATAATGTCCATAACGGGTTCTAAAAGCCGTCTTGGACACATCCTCACTCCTAATCCTCAACTGATGATAACCAGACCGTAGATCAATCTTAGAAAAGACTGATGCATCTTGCAGCTGGTCGAACAGATCATCAATCCGAGGTAAGGGATACCTGTTCTTCACCGTCACTTGGTTTAGCTTTCTATAATCAATGCATAACCTAAGTGATCCATCCTTCTTCTTCAGGAATAATACAGGTGCGCCCCAAGGGGAAACGCTGGGACGAATAAATCCCTTATCTAACAAATCCTGCAATTGCTTCTTAGCTCAGCTAATTCCGCAGGTGCCATCTGATAAGGGGCCTTCGAGAAAGGAGAGGTGCCTGGAAGCAACTCTAGAGTGAACTCTATCTCTCTAGCCAGTGGCAATCCAATAAATCATCAGGAAAGACATCTGGAAATTCCCGCACTACATCAAACTCCACAAGAGTAAGTGACTCATCAGCTTTGGGTACTAATACCACACTGGCAAGAAAAGAGTCACAACCCTTGTTCACCATTCTCATCGCTCTCATGGCAGAAATGACAAACTTCCCTGCCAAGTTCCTTGGAAAGGATGAGAAAATTCATCTTCACCAGGAATGTGGAAAACAATCTTCTCCCACGACAATCTACTAACGCATAGTGCTCCTCTAGCCAATCTAGACCAAGAATAGCATCGTAGTCCTTCATCTTTAGCAAGAAGAAACACCCTTCTAGGACTCTATCCTCAATGCACACCGGTAAAGATGGAATACACTTCCTTGTCGATACTGTGCCCGCAGGTGTGTGCACAGACAAAGGGACCTCTAAATCCTCAGACTCCAACCCTGACTCTAAAGCTAACTGCCTAGCAAAATGCTCGGAAATGAACGAGTGAGTAGCACCCGTATCGAACAAAACCTGAGCATGCACACCTAAGAACAAAACCGTACCTTCAGTGACATGATCTGCCTGCTCGGCGTCCTCACGAGCTAACGCAAACACCAAGCTGGGGCTCGAGGTCTCCATGGTCATCCTGTCGCTGGCGCTGCTGCTGCTGCTGCTGCTGCTGGGACTGGTGCCGCTCCACGCTGACCTCCCTGCTATAGTCTGGGGCAATCTTTAATCCTATGCTCGCTGCTCCTGCACTTTAAGCACTTCCCCGCCAACTTCCAACATTCCGTACCACCATGCGCCCTCCACAATGAGGACACTCCTTCTTACCATTAGGGGAACGTTGAGAAGGTACCTGACCACTACCCGATGCCACAGGATGCTGCGGTGACTGAAAAGTTGCCTTCTTCCTATCCTGCCTCTGGAAAGGAGCCGGGGGCCTCTTCTGAGAAGCCTTCTTCTCCTCCAGGTACTGCTCCATCTCTCCCTTCTGCCGACATGCCGCGCTGAGCGCCTGCTCGAGGGTACGATGGTCGAAAGCCACCAACCTCATCCTCAGCAATGGCCTCAGACCCATCACGAATTTCTTCGCCTTCCTACGTTCATCAGCTACAATATGAGGGGCATACTTTGATAATTCTGTAAACCTAGCCTCGTACTCTAGTACGGTCATGGAGCCCTGAGTCAACGAAAGGAACTCCTGCTCCATCTTGTCCTGGATGTGCTCCGGAACAAACTTGGCTCGGAAGAGCCTCACGAACTCATCCCAGCCAACCTCCACAGCACCATCCTCGAACCGAGTACGTAACAACGAGGACCACCACACATCGGCTCGCTCCTGCCAAAACTACCCATAAAGACTAACCAACATAATCTATAATTAAAGAAATAACCATCGAATTAAATTACACATACCTGCAGCATATAGGTGGCTAAAGTGACCTTGTCATCCTCAGTGCACCTAATAGAAGGAAGATCTTTTCGATCTCCCTCATCCAGCTCTCAGCTAACAAGGGATCGCTCTCCCCCTTAAAAGAAGGTGGCGACATCCTCTTGAACCTTTCCATGATGGAGGGTCCACCATGGTCCTGAGCCTGGGGAACTGGCACTTGAGCCTGCCACAGTAAACATCATAAGCAACACATATATACATAACAACATACCAAATATATCATCAAGTAAAACAGACTACCCTTTTTATCATTCTAACCTGAGCCTCCAGCTGAGCCTGGAGTGCAGCCTGAGTGTGGGCTTGCGTCTGCATGGCCTGCACTAGACCCTGCATGAACACTCCATAGTCTACTGGTGGCGGTGGGGAAGCACAGGACATTGTGGTTCTGGGGCCTGCTGCTCACCCTGATTCCTCACGCCGAGGCTCATCTCTCCTCTGCTCACTTTCACTAGCAGGAACACCACGCCTACCACGCGAAGCCATACCCTGCAAAATGATTTAATCACAATTTAGAACTAGACTATCTAATTTCTAACTATTTACTTATCTATGTGGGCAATCTACACAGACTTAGCATACAATGAAGATGATGGTATGTGCATATTTATGTACAATTTCAACCTGATCCTGATACCAATCTCTGTAACGACCCTCTTATATCGGTACGGTTACACCAACCCACATCGGTATAACGAACGCCGCTACAGTGGGACATTTACCCAACTTGTACAATTAGGCTGAAACATACACAAATATATATATACACATGACAGTGGAAATGAAATGACTGGAAAGTAACTCTTATTCCATCATCCACATTCTATTCACAGTCCATATAAAGGAAAAGAACTAAACATTTCATAACTAAGAGATGAATTCAATACATTGTCAACATAAGACTACGCAGAGTCTTTTTATTACATACTTATAAAAAGGAAAGTACAACGCTGAATCTAAACGAGGTCTCCTACTCCCGTTCCGAGTCGCTCCTAACGATCTCCTCGGAAGAAGTAGAAATGTCTGCACCTGTACGCCGAAACAAGGATGAGTTCAAAAGAACTCAACAAGTAACTCTAAACACATTAAACTTACATGCATCACCTAACATTCACTTTCTCATACCACCCAATCACATATAAGCATGGATTTAGCTTTTTATGCAAATAGATCCTAAACATGATTTCTACACATGTTACACATGGAATTTGTTTAGTACAAAGTGCTCAATAACTTAAAGCCTATCACATGCTCTCTACGCATTTATCAATATTAGACTAAGTTTCATTTAAACTACATTATATATTCACATGTAACATTGTCATCTTAAACATGGAGTTGTACACATAAAGAAAGAGACAATTCTATCATAGATTCTATAATCATATTGACATGAATAACACATTTATACACATGAAAAAGCTTGCTGTTTTTGCCAAGTACATAACATATTCATTTAAGAAATTATCATTTCACATGCTATCACAAGAGTTCATATTAACATATAATCATTTTCACAATTTCACAGTTTTCACATGCATATTCCCTTAAATACAATTTCACATTATTTAAATGCCGTGACACATAGCCCAAACCACCATTAGAAGGACACACACTAATCACAACACATATCTATCACCTGGGCATTCTAGTGATAAATCTTAGTTACTGCGTAGAACCGGGAGAAACACTCTCCACCTTAACCAGCGATACTTGTTCGCCTCCAGGATTTAATCCCAATGCCCGTGGGACATCACACACTATGAACCTTCCCGTGGGGACTTTACCACAGTACAGTTCCACAGCCCTCTAAGGTAGCAGTGTCACCTATTGGCACATTTTCACATTTTCCATTTAAACACACACACAATTTCACACCATTTTAACCCGTTATTCTCATTTTCACATTTATGCATATGGTTCAGGTTCCCTATCATGGTACTACTGTTAATAGAACTAAATCAGTCACAACTACTATTGATTCATATCATGCTGTAATTACATTAATCATTTTAATTACACTAAACCATACCCTTTTCATGATGAAAATATTATAATCGGCACCTATTATTATCCAATGAATGTGAAAATTTAACCACAGGTCGTTTACTATTCACATATCACATGTACGAAGTTTCAAAATTTTCTGAAATATCCACTATTTAATAAAATTCAAATAGTGATATTATCTCAGGTTAAAATTGCCCAATTTACATAGTTGTTATCATTCAGACCTATAGTTCATGCTACACATGCATACTGATAGTACTGAACATATGCAAATTTTCAGGAATTTATCTACTTTCATACCATTTATTGGAATTTCTATACTAAATCAGCATGCTCCTTATTTTACCATTCAGAAATTTAATAATTACACAGATATCATAAAATTCCAAATTTTATACAGCGTGAACTGAAACCCTTAACTGATATATAGAAATTTCATGACTATTAAATTCCACACAAATTTGCATAATCGAGATTTTACAAGATTAAAATATGTCAACTAGACACTTCTGATAATTTTAATAATGTGGGGAAATCCACAGAAATTTATAATAATCTACAACATGCTTCCACACAGAATTACATATCATATAAAGTTTTTCTTCTATCCTCATGCGCAGAAAATTTCGAGAAAATAGTTTTTATAGGGCTGCAAACACATTGTTTCTGCTTGAAGAACTAAACGGCAAGGGGTGGCCGCCTATAAAATTAACGGCAACAAAGACCGCCGCCTAGTTCAGATCTTAACGGCAATAGATCCTGCCGTTAAGTTCCTGTCTGTGCAGAACACAGACTGAATGCAAAAGATCGACTGAATGGGGGGGTTCTTGGACTCGAATTAAAAACCAAAAATTTCTGGGACATACTAGACACACGTAGGGATGATGTGGATGGGTTACTTGCCTTGGATAAAATCCCCAATTGATGTTTTGAGTTGAAGAAGCTCTCCTCGGCTAGAGCCAAAGAGCCTTTAAATCCTTCTTTATCCGGGTTCCTGTTGATCTTCACTGCACACCAGCATGGGAAGTCGTTCCCGGATGTTCAGAGTCCTCTCCAGCCGATGCAGATCGCCGATTGAAGCTTCCAGTCGCTGGATCAAGGGATTCCAAATCGGGGTTCGCACATAAAATGTTAGGGTTTTTCTGACAAAGAGTCAAAAGGACTTAACTGAGTCCTAATCCGCCTCTTTTATAGGGTTGAGGCTTTTAGGAACGCGTTTAGGGTCTAGGTTACCGTTGGGAGACGATTTCCTAAACAAGAGGCAAAGATTTCTGGGGCGTTTCTAGATCTGAAATCGCAACAGATCGGGGGTAGGTAACGTCAACATCAATAGCCGCCAATTCTGAGTAGGCGTCCATCGATGTGGCCGCTGATTTATGGTCAACGTCAACTGATGTTGACGCCAATAGGTCGTCTGCATAGAACTTAAACTGCAGAAAATTTATGTACACCGCACATGCTATATATATATTTATAATCTACAATGCACCCATTAAATAATATATTCATACAATGTGAACAAGTAAGTACTATGTACAATAAATTTATACATCAATGGCATACATTTATACATACATAAGAAATCACCCAAAAAGATGAAAAATCAAGGGCCTTACAATGACTGTTACATCATCTGCACGTTGCCTTCTATTTTATGCTTCTATAAGAAACGCTTTTCAAATAGCAGAATGGCATTTTCTATTTTGATGTATATTCTTTCTAACGATTGACTGACAAGCATGGAGACAGTCTAGCTGTCTATGCTTTAACATTCAATGTGTGCAGGTCTCTGCCAGTACCATGTCATACAACGTTGGATAAAATAGAAGCTGAAGGATATCAAGATGGATCTTCTCCTTGCGTGCATGGGTTGTAAAGCATTAAATGACTGCAAGCACACCTGTCGTACTTGATGAACCATGCAGTCTAACGAGCATCCAACCTAGAGACAACAGACACTTCAACGGATACATTTTTCAAAGAGAAGGATATATATAGAAGACTTATGACTCCGTAAAGAAGAACTTTGAGCTTTCATCTTACAACCTCCAAGCATCAGGAAGAAGAGCCCTGAGCTTCACTCCCTAGTTACTGTAGCTCTTGCTCTCCGTTTTTCATTGTCTTTAGCCTTTGGAGAGCTTGTGTGATTGAGAGATTTTTCTTAGTGTAAATCTTTCTCTCTCTCAGTCACTGCCTCAGATCAAGCATTTGTTGTAAGCTTGGTCTAGGGGCATTTTGCCTTCATTCACTTTATTGTGAAGTTCCTCTTCGGGCGGTGAAGAGAAGACCTGTTGGAAACAAGATTTTTCCCTTCAGTAAGGGAGGAAGACCTGTGTATCAGGATGTTTGTATTCCTCTTCGGGGTTAGAAGAGAAGGCCAGCTGCAGCTGGATGTGTAAGACGATCCTTAAGGGGGACAGTACCCTTGTTAGTGAAAGCCCAAGTTGTTGCTTGGGGATTAGACGTAGGACTCCTTGGTATAGGAGGGCCGAACCAGGATAAAAATCTCCTGTTACATGTGTGATTGCTTTTGTGCGTTTGTTTGTCTTCATTCATCTAACACTAACTATTCTCTTTAGTGTTTTCTGTTAAGCATTTTTTGTTAACAGGTTTTAATTTAAAAATTTTAGAATCCCATTCACCCCCCTCTGGGCTTGCTAACTGGACAACAAGTGGTATCAGAGCCAAGTCTCTTCAAGAAAGAAGATCTCACGATCTCAAGAGAAAAGATAAATGGAAGCTCAAGGATATGCAGAGGGTCAGTCCGTCAACAGACCTCCCCTATTCGATGGAGAAGATTACAACTACTGGAAGACCAGGATGGAGTTCTTCTTGCAAGGTCTCGATTATCAAATCTGGTCCATCATAGAAGAAGGAGATCTAGTAGTTCTTAACAACAGGCAGAACTGGACAGACGACGACAAGAAGAAGATATCATTAAACTGCAAAGCAAAGAGTTATTGTGTTGTGCGTGAGCAAGAAAGAATTCAATAGGATCTCAGCGTGTAAATCAGCGATGGAAATATGGGAGAAACTTAGAATTACTTATGAGGGAATGGACAAAGTCAAGGAAACAAGGATAGATATCTTGGTCTCAGTATGAGCGATTTCAAATGCAACCAGGAGAATCGATTACATAAATGTACAGTAGATTCACAGATATACAATGGTTTGGCTGGTCTTGGAAAGATCTATGATATGGGAGTATGGTAAGAAAAATATTGAGATCCCTACCAGCCTCTTGGACACCAAAAGTGACAACAATAGAAGAAGCCAATGATCTTAAGAGAATGTCACTTGAGAAGCTTATCGGGTCACTTATGGCCCTTGAAATAAATATGGAAAGGCTTGGAGAATCTTCAAGCAGAAAGAAGCATAGTAACACTCTAAAAGCTACAGAAGGTAGCTCTGAAGAAGAATTAGGAGATGAAGATAGTGGTGAAGCTAGTGAAGATGAAGAAGCTCTTCTATCTAGAAGACTGCAACGGATTTTGGCTAAAAAGAAATATCAATCTGGAAGAAGATATTTTAGAAAGGAAAAGATTTCAAGAAATCTGAAGCCAAGGACACCAAGAAATCCGAACCTATATGCTATGAATGTAAGAAGCCAGGACATATCAAGGTAGAATGTTCGAAGCTGAAGAAGACAGAGTTCAGAAAAGAAGGACAATGCAAAGAAATTCAGAAATATAAGAAGAAAGTCATGGCAGCAGCAAGGGACAACGACAGTGATTCAGACAGTGAGTCAAGCTCTAGCGAAGAAGAAGAAAAGGCCAGCTTGGCCTTCATGGCAAACACCGACGACAAGGTAACTTCTGACTCATCATTTACTTCATGTAATGAGTCTGATTTGATAGTTTTAAAAGATACTTTTAATGAATTATATAGTAAATATAAGATGTATGTAAATCGCTAAAAACCACCAAGAAAAATCATGCATGTTGGAAATTACTAACTCAGTTAAAATTTGAAAATGAGTAGTTAGAAAAACAAAATTCAGAACTAAAAAGGAGAAACGAATTATTATGTGAAGATTTGAAAACTAAAAATGAACAGATGACAAAACTAGAAAATTAGGAAACAACTAACAAACTTAAAAGGGAGGCTGAACACATTAACTAAAGAAAATGAATATTTAACAAATACCATTGAAAAGTTTACCAATGGAAAATCAACTTAATACTAAAAGGAGCTAGAAGATCAGGGAAAAAGAAACATGGATTAGGATATATTCCACCTGAAAATGAAGAGACTATAGCATCCTAAAGTATATCCAACTCCAAAATTTGTAGCTGAACAAGACAACTGGATATAAATCTAATTTTAAGTACATCCCAACTGAAAAGAAAATAGAACTCTTCTGTAGTCATGTATAAATTAGGACATATTAAAATAACTTGTCCCACTAAACACCTAAAATGGATACTTAAAAGAAAAATGAGAGGAAACTAACGGCAAGGGACCCAAAAGAACTTGGGTACCTAAATCCTAATGTCTCTATTGCATGGAAACCTTAAAGCATCAAAATGGTACCTGGACAGCGGGTGCTCAAGGCACATGTCAGGGAACAGAAAATTATTCTCTACCATTAAAGATGAAGAAGGTACAGTGACGTATGACGATAATGGAAAAGGAACAGTGATTGGTTGCGGATCAGTTGACAGTCAAGGCAGAACTCTTATAGAAGATGTCCTATGTGTAAAAAGGACTAAAGCACAACCTGATTAGCATCATCCAGCTATGTGACAAAGGGCATCAAATTAAATTTCAAGAGTCTAAATGCAGCATCATGAAAGATGGAATGATTGTATTTAAAGCCAGTAGAGAAAAGAACCTGTATGTACTACATCTAGAAAATTAAAGGATCAGGATGTATGCCTTGCAGCAAACAAAGATCAATCAGCTGAACTATGGCACAGAAGACTAGGTCACTGCAGTTTGGATGGAATCAGAAAATTGGTCAAAAGGAATTAGTAGAAGGTTTGCCCAAAATAAGCTCAAAGATAGAAGTGTGTGTGTAACCTTGTGCAAAAGGGAAGCACACAAAGTCATCATTCAAGTCCAAAAACAGTTGTAACCACTTATAAACCTTGGAACTGTTGCATATGGATCTATTGGGCCAATGAGAACAACCAATTTAGGAGGAAAGAATTTTGGATTTGTAATTGTAGATGATTATTCAAGATTCACTTGGGTATCGTTTCTGGAGTATAAAGATGACACCTTTGAAAGCTTTGTGAAATTTAGTAAGTTAGTGCAGAGAAGGATAAGATTCAGCTTATCAGTATTCGTTCAGATCATGGAGGAGAGTTTCAGAATGATAAGTTTGCAGATTTTTGTAATGATTAAGGAATAGAGCATAATTTCTCAGCGCCAAGGACACTACAACGAAATGGAGTAGCTGAGAGGAAGAATAGAACTTTATTGAACATGGACAGAACAATGTTATCAGAATACAATCTCCCAAGATATTTCTGGGCCGAAGCAATCAACAAAGCATGCTACATCATAAATAGAGTGATGATCAGGCCAATTCTGAAGAAGACAACTTATAAACTTTTCAAGCAAAGGAGGCCCAAGATCAGTCACTTCAGGACGTTCGCATGCCCTTGCTTCATCCACAATAATGGTAAGAGAGATATTGCAAGTTAGATTCCAAATCTGATGAAGGTATATTCATGGGGTATGCTTCTAAATCAAAAGGGTATAGAGTTTTTAATAAACAAAGTCTATAATTGAGCAAATTGTCCATGTTATTTTTGATGAATCTAACCCTTCCTTGAGAAAGGAAGTAGATAGTGATGATGATGATGCAGGTAAATTATCTAAGAAATGAAGGACACATCTATTGAGGATAATGAAGATCCACCATTGGAAGAACTGCACAAAAAGAAATATCTCACAGTGATCTTTCAAAGGAATGGAGATACAAGAAGGATCATCGAGAGAGACAAAATCATTGGAGAACCATCTGTTAGGGTAAGAACAAGAGGTAATGTTATTCCTTGTGACTATTTAGCATTTGCTTCTCAAATTGAGCCGAAGACAGTCAATGAAGCACTGTTTGATGAATCTTGGATCTTAGCCATGCAAGATGAACTCAATCAGTTCAAGAGAAACCAAGTTGGTCCCTTGTTCCAAGACCATCAGATCATCCTGTGATTGGCACTAAATGGTGTTCAGGAACAAATTGGATGAAGCTGGTGTTATCACTAGAAATAAGGCTAGACTAGTTGCTCAAAGCTATTCCCAAGAGGAAGGCATAGATTTCGATGAAACATATGCACCAGTGGCTAGACTAGAGGCAATTCGAATTTTACTTGCATATGCATCTGCATTGGATTTGAAGCTTTTTCAAATGGATGTCAAATCTATATTTTTAAATGGCTATATAAAGGAGGAAGTTTATGTAGAACAACCTCCTGGTTTGATGATGTAGATTGTCCAAATCATGTTTTCAAATTGCATAAAGATTTATATGGTTTAAAGCAAGCACCTAGAGCATGGTATGAAAGGCTTAGTGTATTTTTATTAAACCATGGTTTTATCAGAGGACATGTAGATAACACTTTATTTATTAAATGAAAAGTCAAGAATATATTGCTTGTGCAATCTATGTAGATGACATAATTTCAGATCTACTGATGAATCTCTGTACAAGTACTTTGAAAAGCTTATGCAGGGAGAATTTGAAATGAGCATGAGGGGGAGCTAAATTATTTCCTAAAGAAAATATAGATTTATTTCCTAAAGAAATTATTTCCTATAGATTTTTTGAAAAGCTAAATTATTTCCTAAAGAAAATTTCAAATCAAACAAGGCAAAGAAGGTATACACATCTGTCAGCCAAGTACACCAAGGAGTTACAAAAGAAATTTGGATTTGAAAACGCAAAGCCACTGTCAACACCAATGAGCACATCTACAAGACTAGACAGTGATAAAAATGGTAAGAATGTAGATCAAAAGCTCTACAGAGGTATGATAGGTCATTACTTTATTTGACAACTAGTAGACCTGATATATTATTTAGTGTATGCATGTGTGCAAGGTATCAAGCTGATCCAAGGAATCTCATAATATCTGTTAAAAGGATCTTAGATATTTAGCAAGAACTCATGATCTAGGTTTATGGTATCCAAAATCATGCGAAATTAATTTAGTAGATATTTGATGCTGACTAGCTGGATGTAAAGTAGATAGAAAAGAACCCAGTGGAAGTTGTCAATTTCTTGCAGGATGCTTGATTTCATGGTCCTCAAAGAAAAAAATTCAGTAGCACTATCAACAGCTGAAGCTGAGTACGTGGCTGCTAGAAGCTGTTGCACTCAACTACTATGGATAAAACAACAACTTGAGGATTATGGACTGCACATCAGATAATTCCTTTGCTGTGCGACAACACCAGCACAATAAATCTCACTAAAAATCCAGTTCAGCACTCCAGGACAAAGCATAAGAGGTTAGATATCATTTTAATAGAGATGATGTAGCTAATGAAAATATAGGTATTCGTTTATAGATACATTAAATCAGTTAGTAGATATCTTTACAAAGGCCTTACCTGAAGAGAGATTTACGTCTCTAGAAGGAAATTAGGCATGTGTAATTTGTAATAGACTTTTCTACATATAAATGAAATAATAAATCTTTTAGAATAATGCCTATTATCTCCCCTGAAATTAAGAAATCCTCTTATTGCTTATGTCATAAATGCTTTGACGGTTCGCTATTTTAAAAAGCTTTTATCTCTTGCGAAATCATATCCTTTTGTCGTTTTCCGCAATTACCGCAGCGTCCCTTCAAAAACAACTTTACCATTCTCTTTTAATCCCGTAATCTATGCCATAATGATTCACCTCCCTCTCTCATCTCGTTCGACTCGCCTGGAACGATAAACCCTATCGTCTCGACATCAACTGTAAGGCCCTCAAGTTTTGTCCTTTTATTTTGTCGTGTGTGTAGATTCGTGCTTGTGTGTAAATATTATGTATGTATATGTAGATATCTACGTACATATTAGCTAGGTGTACTTATGTATGCATGTGTATGTTTAGATGTAATTATTGTTTGTTTGCATAGTGTAGTAGTGGTACACTATACTATATATATTGCATGTATATATATATAGCGTATATATATGGTTTCCTGCATGGTTTAAGCTCTGGCCGAAGAGCAAATTGGCGTCAACATGGATGGACATCCATGTTGAGTAAACGTCCATGTCGATGGACGCCCACTATTAAGTAAACGGCCATAGATGTGGACGTCTACTTCTCTGATTTTCTGTGCGTAGTAGACCCCAAAATTCTGGGTTGGGCTTGCTCACCAATTGGGGAGATGTCCCCAATGACTCTCACCTCTCCCATCATGCCCTGCGTGAGATCCCAAGCCCCACCTTATAAAAACATTACCCCTTGCAACCTGAAAGAGCTCTCTTGGCTCTTTGCAAAGAGAGAAAACCCTAGCTGAGAGAACAGAGAAAACCTAAACTTTGAGAGCTCAGATCCGGCGATTTGAGGCTTCTTCCGGTGAGCTTGTTCAACTGGGAGGAAGATTGGACGTAGGGGAAGGCTTTCCCAACGCTGGACTGAAGACTACTCATCCTAGAGCGGAGGAAGGAGTTTGTGGAGGCTTCTTGGCACTGCCCAAGGAGAGCTTCATCAGCCATTTCGATCCCTTTGGAGGTTTTTCAAAAGGCAAGTAACCCATCCCCGTGGTGCATGTACATGTCCAGTAGGTCTTAGGTATTTTATGAGATTTTATTCGTGTCCTGGAACCCTACATTTCCCTCATCTTTGGAGTTCGGTCTGTTTTTCTGCACAGATAGGAACTTAGTGGCAAGATCCCTTGCCGTTAAAATCTCCAGTTGGCGGCAGACGATGCTGCGTTAACCTCTGTGAACGGCCAGCCTTTGCCGTTTAGTTCTTTAGGACAGAACAGGGAACTGTTCTTCCTTATATATGATATTTTCCGGATTTCTTCGCATGTGGATATATTGTAAATGTTATATGCTATGTAATATAGATAATGGAATGCATTGTGAGATTTTTGTAAATTTATGTAATTTGTATAAATTGTTAGGTTTTGTGGAATGCATGTTAGATAAAGATCTTGGATAGGATAGCTTGCTGTTCACTGATTCGTGAAGAATTTGAATGCCATAATTTTTCTAGATATGCGTATGTATGTCAGTCTCTGTCCCGAAAATTTGGGAATTTCCCATGATCATGTGATTTATTACAATTTCTGTACTGAAAATAGAAACCATGTATAGGTTCTTGTAAAACTCACAGTAAATTGTATGATGTGAAATAAATTTGGGGAAAACTTCTGTGGTAATATGAATGATAGATACAGGTTAGTGCACTGTCAAAATAGACCATGATATTTTGCTTCCATGATAACTGATTTATGAATGCCATGTGGTTGAATGTTTTATTTTCTGTAAATTTAATATAGTTCAGAAAAAATATGAAAATTTGTATGTGTTGTTTGAAATCTGTAAATAGCCTGTGGTTAAAATCTCATATGATTTGGGCAATAGCAGAGTACATTGTGAAATTTCCATGTGAAAATGAGCTATTAATGCGTGCTTAACATGATTACGGTAGGATAATGTGTTTTCAGCATGATTAGAGTAAGTTGCTGAATGTTTAAATTTTGTCAACAGTAGTATCAAGTTAGGGGAAAAACAGAGCCATGTGTAAACCGTATGAAATGTGTGTGTAAAAAAAATCAGAATGTGTAAAATGTGCCATGTGTGACACTGCTTCCATAGAGGGCTATGGAACTGTACGTGGAAAAGTCCCCACGGGGGAAGGTTCAATGTGTTAAGATCCTAAGGGCATTAGGATGAAATCCTGGAGGTGGACAAGTACCACTGGTTAGGGTGGAGATTACTTCTCCGGTCTGCGCGCAGTACCAAGAGCCGTCATTGTGTTGCCTAGGTGGCATCTATGTGTTATGTGATGTGAATGTGTCCTTCTAGTGGTGGTTTGGACTATGTGTCACGACATTTAAATGTAAAAATGTGAATGTGTATATGTGCAAATTGTGTAGTGTGAACATGTGAATGTGAAATGTGTAAATGTGAACAATGCTGAAGTGTAAATGTGTAAACATGTGAATCCAATGTGTAAAAATGCGAACTTGTGATTTATGTTATGAAAATGTTAGATTCATGTCAAAACAGCAACCTTAATGTGTTTATAATGGTGTTTTATATGTGCAAAAGTGTGTAGAATCCATGTTAGAGATATTTCCTTCTTATGTGTGAAAATCCCATGCTAAATTTGCTATCATTGTGTAGTTAATGTAAGTGTAGTTCATGTGAATGAATGAGTAGAAGCATGCGGTAGGTATTTCATTTTGGATTGATATAAACCATGTATCATGCATAGTGAAATTAGTAGAATATCATGATAGGTAGTTTTCTATTATTGTACAACCATGCTACATGTTTTGATTAATAAAATTGAATGAATGGCCTATTGTGATGTATGCATGTATGATGTGTATGGAGTTTACTTGCTGAGTCTTTTAGACTCACTCTTGCTTCGGCGTACAGGTTTAGCATTGAGAGCAACTCCGAGCGAGGAGAATAGAGTGTTGTGGAGTCACCGTTGTTGTACCTTACTTTCATAGTATGTAATTGAGACTTATGAAATTGAAGCTTATGTAAATTTATGGACGAACAATGTAATTTGCATTTTGTATTTCATTATGTGGACTTAGTTCCTTAAATTGCTATATGGATTATGTATGTTTAATGTGGATGATGAAATGAAAAGACAATAGTTTTTTTTACTTCTGCTACTCTGTATTCATATTTGTGTACATCTCAATCATGTGTGTTAGTGCTTGGGTAAATGTCCCACTGTGACGAGACTCACTATACCGATGTGGATTGTATAATCGTACCGGTATAGGGAAGGTCGTCGCAGAGATTGGTATCAGAGCCGACTGGTTGAGATTGTACATAAATATACATAAGTCATCATCTCCATTACATGCTAAGTCTTTATAGAGTTATCCACATGTGTAGAATTGATTAATAATGAATGAAAGATAGATAAGAAAGTGGTTAGGGACTAAATAACGTAGTTTCTAATAGTGATTAAATTAATTGTAGCTTATGGCTTCACGCGGTAGACATGTGGTGTACCTACTCGCGATGGCGAGCAGAGGAGAGATGAACCTAAGTGTGAGGAGCAGACTGAGCAGCAGGCCCCGACACCTCAGGATCCTGTACTTCCCCCACCGCCACCAGTGGACTATGGAGTGTTCATGCAGGGTCTAGTGCAGGCCATGCAGACGCAGGCCCACACCCAGGCTGCACTCCAGGCTCAGATGGAGGCTCAGGTTGGAATAATAACATAAAGAGTAGTCTGTTTTATTTAATTGCATGATATTGTGTTGAATATGCATTGCTGCTGTCTGTTGTAGCAGGCCCAGGTTCCAGTTCCCCAGGCTCAAGACCATGGTGGACCCTCCATCATGGAAAGATTCAAGAGGATTGTTTTCCGCATTTTTGGCGAGGACGAGTTCTCTCATCCCTTGCCAAGAAACTTGGCGGGAAAGTTGGTCATCTCTGCCATGAAGGCGATGCGCATGGTAAACAAGGGTTGTGACACTTTTCTTGCCAGCATAGTATTAGTACCCGAGGCTGGTGAGTCACCTACTCTTGCAGAGATCGAGGTAGTGCAGGATTTTCCAGACGTCTTTCCCGACGATTTGTCTAGATTGCCACCGGATAGAGAGATAGAGTTCACCATAGAGTTGCTTCCGGGCACCTCTCCTATCTCGAAGGCTCCATATTGGATGGCACCTACGGAGTTAGCCGAGTTAAGGAGGCAATTGCAAGAATTACTAGATAAGGGATTTATTCGCCTTAGTGTTTCCCCTTAGGGCGCACCTGTCTTATTTGTAAAGAAGAAGGATGGATCACTTAGGTTATGCATTGATTATAGGAAGCTAAACCAAGTGACAGTGAAGAACATGTATCCCTTACCTCGTATCGATGATTTGTTTGACCAGCTGCAAAATGCATCAGTCTTTTCTAAGATCGATTTGTGATCTGGTTATCATCAGTTGAGGATTAGGAGTGAGGATGTGTCCAAGACGGCGTTTAGAACCCGTTATGGACATTATGAGTTTTTGGTCCTTCCTTTCGGATTGACCAATGCCCCTGCAGCGTTCATGGATCTCATGAATAGGGTATTTAGGCCGTACTTAGATAGCTTTGTTGTGGTATTTATCGATGATGTGTTGGTCTACTCTCCGGATGTTCCCACACAACGTTAGCATTTGAGGGTAGTGTTAGAGCTTCTCCGTGAGCATAAGATGTATGTAAAATTCAGCAGTGCGATTTTTGGTTGCGTGAGGTTCATTTTCTTGGGCATGTTATCTTCGGTGCTGGTGTAGCAGTTGATCCAGCAAAGGTCCAGGCAGTTATGGATTGGGAGACCCCCAAGACCCCTTCGCAGATTCATAGTTTTCTGGGTTTGGCTAGTTACTATCGGCGATTCATTGAGGGATTTTCATCCATCGCCGCCCCATTGACTCAGCTTACCAGAAAGGGGGTGAAGTTTGTGTGGTCCGAGACATGTGAGAGTAGCTTTCAATTATTGAAGGCTAAACTTACTTCCGCTCCGGTATTGGTTTTACCTAGTGGTGCTGAAGGTTTTGCCATTTATACGGATGCATCTCGGATTGGCTTAGGCTGTGTGCTAATGCAGCAAGGAAGGGTAGTGGCGTATGCTTCTCGCCAATTGAAGGAGCATGAGCGTAACTATCCGACTCATGATTTGGAGCTTGCGGCAGTGGTTCATGCACTAAAGATCTGGAGGCACTATCTTTATGGTGTCAGATTTGAGGTGTTCACTGACCATAAGAGCTTGAAGTATCTCTTCTCCAGAAGGAACTAAACCTATGACAAAGGAGATGGATTGAGTTCCTCAAGGACTATGACTTCGACCTTCAATATCATCCAGGGAAGGCGAATGTCGCAGCGGATGCTCTTAGCAGGAGGAGGTCTTCGCTCCAGCAGGATTGGAAGATGTTGGAGGATGCGGCATGTTCGATGATTGAGTTAGAGCCCTTATGTCAGGCTTTTGTGGCTCAGTTGTCCCTTAGGTCTTCGGTGTTGGACGAGGTGATCGAGCAACAGAAAGCCGACCCTAGACTCCAAGAGTTAGTGGGCAAGGCAGGCATTACTCGTGATGAGGATGGCGTGATTAGATTCCATCACCGAGTATGTGTTCCTGACATTGTAGATGTCCGTGAGCATGTTTTAGAAGAAGCTCATAGGTCGAGATTCTCTATTCATCTGGGTAACACCAAGATGTACCAGGATTTGAAAAGGTCTTTTTGGTGGTCTGGCATGAAGAGGGATATAGCGGATTATGTATCTAGGTGTCTAGTGCCAGCAAGTGAAAGCCGAGCGACAGTGACTATCTGGTCTTATGCAGAAGATGGAGATTCCAGTATGGAAGGGTGGAGGCTGTCATATGGATTTTGTTTCGGGTTTGCCTTGATCCAGACGGGTAATGACTCGATTTGGGTAGTCGTAGATAGATTCTCGAAGACTTATTTTCTTGCCTATGAAGAAGAAGCAGTCAGTAGAGCTTGGCTAGATTGTATGTCAGTAGCATTATTAGATTGCATGGTGTGCCGAAGTCGATCATTTCGGATCGAGATCCGAGATTTACTTCGAGGTTGTGGAAGGGTCTTCAGGATGCTTTAGGTTCGGAGCTGAAGCTCAGTTCGGCGTTTCATCCCCAGACAGATGGACAGTCTGAGAGGACTATCCAGACGCTCGAGAATATGTTGAGGGCGTGTGTGCTGGATTGGAAGGATGATTGAGAGCGCCATTTACCTCTAGTGGAGTTCGCATATAACAACAGCTTTCATGCGAGCATTGGTATGGCTCCATTTAAGGCGTTGTATGGAAGGCTTTGCAGATCTCCTTTATATTGGGAGGAGACCGGCGATAGGCAGTTGATCGGTCCGGAGTTAGTTCAGGAGACTTCAGATAAGATTCAGCTTATCAAGAAGAGGCTTATTGCGGCACAGGATAGGCAGAAGAGCTACGCCGATAACAGAGGAAGGATTTGGAGTTCGAGGTGGGTGAGCATGTCTTTTTGAAGATTTCACCTACTCGAGGTGTCGTCAGGTTTGGCAGGCATAGCAAATTAAGTCCCAGATTCATTGGCCCGTATGAGATTCTTAGGCGTTTAGGTAGCGTGGCTTACGAGCTAGCTTTGCCTCCGGCTTTAGCTAGTGTTCATCCCGTTTTCCACGTATCTATGCTCATGAAGTATGTTCGAGATCCGTCTCATGTTATTAGTCACGAGCCATTGGAGATCCACCCAGATCTGTCATATGTGGAGCAGCCAGTAGCTATTCTTGATCGGAAGGTCCAGCATCTCCGGAACAAGAGTATTACGTCGGTGAAGGTTCTATGTGGAACTTCTCGCGAGGAGGCTACTTGGGAGCTTGAGGATGCGATGAGGAAGAAGTATCCTCATTTGTTCGAGTAGTGTTGTTTAAACTTCGAGGACGAAGTTTCCTTAAGGGGGAGAGGGTGTAAGGCCCTCAAGTTTTGTCCTTTTATTTTGTCGTGTGTGTAGATTCGTGCTTGTGTGTAAATATTATGTATGTATATGTAGATATCTACATACATATTAGCTAGGTGTACTTATGTATGCATGTGTATGTTTAGATGTAATTATTGTTTGTTTGCATAGTGTAGTAGTGTGTACACTATACTATATATATTGCATGTATATATATATAGCGTATATATATGGTTTCCTGCATGGTTTAAGCTCTGGCCGAAGAGCAAATTGGCGTCAACATGGATGGACGTCCATGTTGAGTAAACGTCCATGTCGATGGATGCCCACTATTAGTAAACGGCCATAGATGTGGACGTCTACTTCTCTGATTTTCTGTGCGCAGCAGACCCCAAAATTTCAGGTTGAGCTTGCTCACCGATTGGGGTGATGTCCCCAACGGCTCTCACCTCTCCCATCATGCCCTGCGTGAGATCCCAAGCCTCACCTTATAAAAACATTACCCCTTGCAACCTGAAAGAGCTCTCTTGGCTCTTTGCAAAGAGAGAAAACCCTAGCTGAGAGAACAGAGAAAACCTGAACTTTGAGAGCTCAGATCCGACTATTTGAGGCTTCTTCCGGAGAGCTTGTTCAATTGGGAGGAAGATTGGACGTAGGGGAAGGCTTTCCCAACGCTGGACTGAAGACTACCTCATCCTAGAGCCCGGAGGAAGGAGTTTGTGGAGGCTTCTTGGCACTGCCCAAGGAGAGCTTCATCAGCCATTTCGATCCCTTTGGAGGTTTTCAAAAGGCAAGTAACCCATCCCCGTGGTGCATGTACATGTCCAGTAGGTCTTAGGTATTTTATGAGATTTTATTCGTGTCCTGGAACCCTACATTTCCCTCATCTTTGGAGTTCGGTCTGTTTTTCTGCACAGATAGGAACTTAGTGGCAAGATCCCTTGCCGTTAAGATCTCCAGTTGGCGGCAGACGATGCTGCCGTTAACCTCTGTGAACGGCCAGCCTTTGCCGTTTAGTTCTTTAGGACAGAACAGGGAACTGTTCTTCCTTATATATGATTATTTTCCGGATTTCTTCGCATGAGGATATATTGTAAATGTTATATGCTATGTAATATAGATAATGGAATGCATTGTGAGATTTTTGTAAATTTATGTAATTTGTATAAATTGTTAGGTTTATGTGGATGCATGTTAGATAAAGATCTTGGATAGGATAGCTTGCTGTTCACCTGATTCGTGAAAAATTTGAATGCCATAATTTTTCTAGATCATGCGTATGTATGTCAGTCTCTTTCCCGAAAATTTGGAAATTTTCCCATGATCATGTGATTTATTACAATTTCTGTACTGAAAATAGAAACCATGTGTAGGTTCTTGTAAAACTCACAGTAAATTGTATGATGTGAAATAAATTTGGGGAAAACTTCTGTGGTAATATGAATGATAGATGCAGGTTAGTGCACTGTCAAAACAGACCATGATATTATGCTTCCATGATAACTGATTTATGAATGCCATGTGGTTGAATGTTTTATTTTCTGTAAATTTAATATAGTTCAAAAAAATATGAAAATTTGCTGTGTGGTTTGAAATCTGCAAATAGCCTGTGGTTAAAATCTCATATGATTTGGGCAATAGCAGAGTACATTGTGAATTTCCATGTGAAAATGAGCTATTAATGCGTGCTTAACATGATTACGGTAGGATAATGTGTTTTCAGCATGATTAGAGTAAGTTGCTGAGTGTTTAAATTTTGTCAACAGTAGTATCAAGTTAGGGGAAAAACAGAGCCATGTGTAACCGTATGAAATGTGTGTGTAAAAAAAAATCAAATGTGTAAAATGTGCCGTGTGTGACACTGCTTCCATAGAGGGCTGTGGAACTGTACCGTGGAAAAGTCCCCACGGGAAGGTTCAATGTGTTAAGATCCTAAGGGCATTAGGATGAAATCCTGGATGTGGACAAGTACCACTGGTTAGGGTGGAGATTACTTCTCCCGGTCTATGCAGTACCAAGAGCCGTCATTGTGTTGCCTAGGTGGCATCTATGTGTTATGTGATGTGAATGTGTCCTTCTAGTGGTGGTTTGGACTATGTGTCACGACATTTTAAATGTAAAAATGTGAATGTGTATATGTGAAAATTGTGTAGTGTGAACATGTGAATGTGAAATGTGTAAATGTGAACAATGCGAACGTGTAAATGTGTAACATGTGAATCCAATGTGTTAAAAATGCGAACTTGTGATTTATGTTATGAAAATGTTAGATTCATGTCAAAACAGCAACCTTAATGTGTTTATAATGGTGTTTATATGTGCAAAAGTGTGTAGAATCCATGTTAGGGATATTTCCTTCTTATGTGTGAAAATCCCATGCTAAATTTGCTATCATGTTGTAGTTAAATGTAAGTGTAGTATGAATGTGTAGAAAGCATGTGGTAGGTATTTCATTTTGGATTGATATAAACCATGTATCATGCATAGTGAAATTAGTAGAAATATCATGATAGGTAGTTTTCTATTATTGTACAACCATGCTACATGTTTTGATTAATAAAATTGAATGAATGGCCTACTTGTGATGTATGCATATATGTGTGTATGGAGTTTACTTGCTGAGTCTTTTAGACTCACTCTTACTTCGGCGTACAGGTTTAGCAGGTGACCCCACTTCCTTAGAGAGACCGTTGAGCGCGACTCGAGCGAGGAGAATAGAGTGTTGTAGAGTCACCGTTGTTGTACCTTACTTTCATAGTATGTAATTGAGACTTATGAATTGAAGCTTATGTAATTTGTGGACAAACAATGTAATTTGAAATTTGTATTTCATTATGTGGATTAGTTCCTTAAATTGCTATATGGATCATGTATGTTTAATTTGGCTGATGAAATGAAAAGACAGTAGTTCTTTTACTTCCGCTACTCTGTATTCATATTTGTGTACATCTCAATCATGTGTGTTAGTGCTTGGGTAAATGTCCCACTGTGACGAGACTCACTATACCAACGTGGATTGGTATAATCGTACCGTTATAAGGAGGGTCGTCGCATCGACTCTGTGAAGTTTTCAAAGAATCCCTCTATTCCTGCGAAAATTTCTTGAGGGCTTCTGCTCCAACCTTCCTCTCGATCCTCCAGAACCTCCCTCATTCAATTCCATGGCGATTTCTGGGGTTTTCGGCATTGTTGGGGGTTACAGCGCTGCTTTCCTTACGGTTGAGCAGCAGGAGCGGTTCACTGCAGTGAAGACGAAGCTGTGCGGCAACAAAGCAGTGGATGTAGCACTTGGAGAGAATGGCATGCATAGCAAGTATCAGCGATGCAGAGGATGAAGTGGTCGCAGATGGCAACCTTTTCTTAGGCAAGTTATCCAGACTTGGTGAAAGTATTTTATGTTTGTTGAGATCAGAGGCAGACGGTCCTGGACCTCCCACAGTCAAAGGAACCCAAATTCATATCACTTATGACCTTCTGGAATCCCTCTTTGGAGTCTCTACCACCGGTCACAACGGGTAGATGTGTGGATATTCAGCCAAGGGCTTGGGATTATCGGATCAGAATATAAGTTGAAGGATGGAAAATTAGATATCCACCAGTTAGCACCTTTAATCGGATTCTGCACTTCATAGTGTGTTAGATTCTTGTGCCCAGGAGTGCTACCTTCTCCTCTTGTACCAAGGCAGATTCAGATATGATGTTCTGGACTATCCAGAACCAAGATATTAACATGGCAGAAGTTATGATCAAAAGGATGAAGTTTGCATCAGCTATGATTTGGGACAGGAAGAATATATTGAACGTGTCCCTTCCTTATGCTCACCTGTTGACAAAGATTTTCTGTATTACAACATCAGTTTGAATGGTGAGGTTTCTGAGAAAATGGGCCAAGCTATTAGGTCCAGAAATTTAAAGAAAAGTGGTTTTTTCGCTTGTTGTTGGTGTGTGGACCAAGACCTCAGTTGCTGAAGGTGAGGCTATCATTGGAGAGGGTCCAGATATTCCTCAAGTTCAAGAATCAGAGGTAGAAGCAGAGGTCTAAGTAAGGATGAGGCTCATATGGTAGAAACTCCTGAAGTTCCGCAGCTCAGGTAGTGGCAGCAGCAATAATTTCAGATGTCCAGATCAACAAGAGGAAGTCAGGACAGAGATGCCAGTGGTCCAAGGAAAGCAAGAAGTACCAACAGCAGATGTCAGAATTGAGGATTCAATGGTTAGTGAGAGCAGAATAGAGGATTACCTCCTGAGCATATTGAGCTCGTTGGGCGATTATCAGAGGTTGTCACCCCCACATCATTATAGCATATGTGCTTAGAAATGTGCTGGAAACTGTCACCAGCACTCAGGGGGAGCAAGAGGAATCTAATGCTGAAGTTGTGGCACCAGGCCACAGTGGACATGTTCCAGTGGAGATGCCCCTGTTCAGGGGGAGCATGCAATTGAGAAGAATGCAGAGATTCAGGGGGAGCCTGCAGTTACCCCCAAATCCTGTTGATAATACATTCAAAGAAGGCATTACAGCAGCTCCTCGAAATCTGATGATGATGTATCAATAGAGCCAGCTAAAAAGTCAGCAAACAAAGGCAAGGATGTAGTCCCTGAGATTCCCTTGCTTACTAGAAGGGCACATCGTAGCTCCAAGAAGAAGAACTGAGGGTCAACATGAAGCCAGTGATAGATAGATTAGATGCTCATGGTGAGATCCTGTGCTCACTTCAAAATGAGTATCATCCTATTTGTGAGCCAAAGTACTGGAGCACAAGCAAGTTGGAGCACTGACAGCTGAGCTCCAAGGATTGAAGGGTGAGCTGGGAATGGTAAAGACAACTTTGCAGTGGATGAAAGGTGAGCTGGGAAGCATGAAAGAACTAATGTTAAATGTTTTAGATTTGGTGAGAGCACAATCTACTCTCCTGCTCCACCTGCTCCCACTCCCCCAGCTCCAGAGGAAATCCGGCCATCAGGGCCAGTTGTTGATGAGGATTCAGGGCCAGCAGGGCCAAAGGTTGCTGAAAATGTGATGCAGTCTGAGTCTGCATAGGATATTGGGCCATCAGGGCCAGTTTGTATGGAGGCATCAGAGCCATCAGGGCCATCAGATGAGCAGTCAATGTCACCAAGCCAGTAGTGGATGAGTCTGGCCACCAGGGCCGGTGGAATCAGAAGCTGAGCCTGCAAGAGCTGAAGAACAGCTGTAGCCCCAGAGCCCCTTTCTTTCCCTCTTCAAACTCCAGCCCCTCCTTCTCCACCTTCATCCACCACTGCTCCTCCAGCACCTGCCACCTTCAAACAACCCCTTCCCAAACATATTTCCTCACCTACTCCATTTCTAGCTACCTCCTCATCATCTCCTGCTTCCTCCACACTATCCCCCTCCTCCTCCGTCCTGTGAGGCACCTCCACCTCCTCCTCAGCTGGAGCCTCCTCTTCTGGTCCTTCATCTTCTAGACCATCCATACCACCTCTATCTACCTCTCATTCTTTTCTTCATCCTCCTCCTCCTCCCTCTTTTGTCACCATAATTCCTGAGGGTGCCCAACTTGAAGGTCATGAATCCAAGACATTAAAGATGAGTTTGAAGTAGCAATACTTCGCTCAGTTCTGATAGTTGGGCACCATATTCATAGGACAGGCTCTTCCAGCATGTTCCTAAAAAGAGAAAACTATCTTCCACCCTTGCCACCTCTTTTGAGCCTCGTTTTCCACCTCTTTGGTTTTCTCTCACTGTTAAAAATCGAAGAAGGTCCATTTATGTGAATTCCTCCATAAATGCACATTTGCCACCCTTTTTGGTCTCCCCATCTACCTCTCACCGACCACTTAAACATTGTTTCTCCTCTCTCCTCTCTTTCAAAATCTGAACAATCCAAAATCATTTCTATGACTAAAGCCAAAACTGAGATCAGTGGGCTCGGGGGCATCAGTCCTTATACAGGCATTCCTATCTACCCGCTCTGCCAGATTCCCACCCAGGGATCACCCACTCACTCTCTCTGAGTGGTTTGTGGTTCATCACAAAAATAGCTGGGGTCCATTTATTCAAAAGGAAATCAAGCTCATCCGCTACTCCAAATGTTCACTGATTACTGCTATCTCAATAATATACCTGAAGTTCAACTTGGCCAATTCCGACAAGCTATTTCTGCTCTTGGTTCGGATGATGCTCATACCACATCCATCAAGGTAGATTTTGCCACTTTGGAAATTCCAGATGTTGTGTTTCTGCTCCTCTACTCCACTCCCTAGTCATGGAATCTACCGTAGGCACTATGATTTTTGAAAGATTTGCAAGGGTAATGGGCAGAATTTCAGTACAGAAAGGCGGTTCCCTCTCCTTTCACAGATTTGTTTTCAGAGAATATCATTAGGGTCACATCAAGTCTGATGTTCTTGCCCCTCTCTTGTCTGAATGTGAGCACTTATCTCCATCAGAATGGAATAGCTTTACCCCCTCACTGCTCAGTAGCTCACTGCTCTCAATGTCTCTCAGGCTAGATCAGGTCAACCTCCTCTGTCTACTGCAAATTTTTAGACCTAAACTCTATTCATCTTGTTCGAGACCTTATGAAGCATGGGTTGAGAGATACAAGGTGTATGTGGCTATGAAAAAGGAACTGAAGCAGCAACAATATTCTACCCCATAACCATAGATAAGTTCCTCCAACAATCTTCTCTTGGCAGAAACGAATATGGCACTTTCAAAGAAGCTCAGAGGCAATTGCACATCCAGTGGATGGCTCCTGTTATGGGACCCTCCTACTCCATAGTTTATGGTGCATTTCAAAGTTATTTTGAAGAGCAGGAGCGCAGGGCTTGGCCAATCATTACTTGCCATGCCTCTCTTTTGTCCCTTGCTTTCTACATTTCTGTACCTCCTCAGTAATTTAATGAAAAACTGTCTCTCTTAGCTCCCATTTATCTTTCTTATGTTCTTTCCTTGTGTCTTTTTACTTAATGACAAAAAGAGGGAGAAAATAAAACATTCTGAAATACATATCAACATCCTTTCTTTCTTATTAGAAAATTTACTCAGTTTATTTCAGCAAATTACATGTTATGTCTTGTTATGTTTTGTCATCACCAAAAATGGGGAGATTGATGATCAGTCTATCCCCATATAATTTTATTTAATTATATACAATTTTAGTGATTACAAAACCCTAATTATTTTCTAACAAGTTTTTATGAAGTTCATGCACAGGAAATAATTCAAGCAAAATCTGTAAGTAATCCTTACACACTGTTGTTTAAAAGTTCAGAGCATAGAATTCTTCTAAGTCTATATCGATTTACTTTATAGCATAACGATTTCATAAGCATCACATAACGATTTCCTTATAGCATAACGCTTTCCTTAGAGCATAACAATTCATAAGTATCGATTTCATAAGTATCGATTTCTTTATAAGCACACGATTTGTTAAGTGAGAACAACGATTTGGTCTTACAACGATTTCGGTTCCACAACAACTTGGTCACCGTAACGATTCCATAAGTTACATAATGACTTGGTTGCCGTAACGGTTTGATCATTGTATCGAATTGATAGCTATAAGAATTTGCTCTCACTTAAAAGAACGATTTGGTCGTTGTAACGATTCGATAAGTTACAACAACGATTTGGTCGTCACAACGGCTTGATAAGTGAAACAACGATTTGATAGCTATAACGATTTGCTCTCACTTAAAAGAGCGATTTGGTCGTTGTAACGATTTGATAAGTTACATAACATTTGGTCACTGTAACGATTCGACAAGTTACAACAACGATTTGCTCAACAATGATTTGCTCTCACAACGATTTGTTTATGTTTGAACAACGATTTGCTTATGATCAAACAACGATTTGCTCTCACAACGATTTGTTTATGTTTGAACAATGATTTTGTATCTGTGCAACGATTTGCTTATATGTGTATAACGATTTGTATTCACAACGATTTGCTTCTACTATAGAATGATTCGCTTGCTCTTGCAACGATTTCATTAGTGGAACAGTGTCTCATGAACACATCGATTTCTCTATCATAAATTAATGAATATATCTATTGTTCTCAGGTATTCAAATATATTTTCAAATATTGTGAAAGTCAAAGTCTTCCCGCGCACATCTCTAGTATCCTTTCATTTATTATGACTGTTCACATCATCTGCACGTTGCCTTCTATTTTTATGCTTCTATAAGAAACGCTTTTCAAATAGCAGAATGGCATTTCTATTTTGATGTATATTCTTTCTAACGATTGACTAACAGCATGGAGACAGTCTAGCTGTCTATGCTTTAACATTCAATGTGTGCAGGTCTCTGCCAGTACCATGTCATACAACGTTGGACAAAATAGAAGCTGAAGGATATCAAGATGGATCTTCTCCTTGCGTGCATGGGTTGTAAAGCATTAAATGACTGCAAGCACACCTGTCGTACTTGATGAACCATGCAGTCTAACGAGCATCCAACCTAGAGACAACAGACACTTCAACAGATACATTTTTCAAAGAGAAGGATATATATAGAAGACTGATGACTCCGTAAAGAAGAACTTTTGAGCTTTCATCTTACAACCTGCAAGCATCAGAAGAAGAGCCTTGAGCTTCACTCCTAGTTTACTGTAGCTCTTGCTCTTGTCTTTAGCCTTGGAGAGCTTGTGTGATCTGAGAGATTTTTCTTAGTGTAAATCTTTCTCTCTCTCAGTCACTGCCTCAGATCGAGCATTTGTTGTAAACTTGGTCTAGGGGCATTTTGCCTTCATTCACTTTATTGTGAAGTTCCTCTTCGGGCGGTGAAGAGAAGACCTGTTGGAAACAAGTGTTGTTTATTCCCTTCAGTAAGGAAGAAGACCTGTGTATCAGGGTGTTTGTATTCCTCTTCGGGGTTAGAAGAGAAGGCCAGCTGTGGCTGGATGTGTAAGGGTCCTTAAGGGGGACATACCCTTAGTAGTGAAAGCCCAGTTGTTGCTTGGGGACTGAACGCAGGACTCCTTGGTATAGGAGGGCCGAACCAGATAAAAATCTTTTGTTGCATCTGTGATTGCTTTTGTGCATTTGTTTGTCTTCATTCATCTAACACTAACTATTCTCTTTAGTGTTTTATGTTAAGCATTTTTTGTTAACAGGTTTTAATCTAAAAATTTTAGAATCCCATTCACCCCCCTCTGGGCTTGCTAGCTGGGCAATAGAAACAAAATGCTTTTTATAACCTCAGTGCACTCACTTGCATCTGGGACATGTGTGCACATAAACTTGGGGCGCACATAAGGTTGCCACGTGTCCACAACTCCTCCTCCTCTTTACCACTTGGATGAAATAGTATTTTGGTAATAAAATGTTCTCCCATAATCTCCAAGGATAAGTCACACCCTCTATAATTCATCCCCTTTTAGTTTCTGAATTTTCACCAGGTGCGTCGACACAAGTTTGCTTGTGCGTCAATGCAATTAACAAAATATCAGTTCTAGCTTATTGGAAAGAGATGTGTGTCGACCTGACTTGCAACATTGTCGACGCAACTGGACCTTGTTCTTCATAAGCTTACTGGACAGACTATATGTGTCACCTGATTCTTAATGTGTGTCGACACAACTGTGACTTTGTCCTTCATAAGCTTACTGGACAGACTATGTGTGTCGACCTGATTCTCAATGTGTGTCGATGCAACTTTGACATTGTTTTGTAGACCTGCAAATATATGAAGTATGAACCATCAAAATATGTCATCATATATGAAATAAAGCATCAAAACATGTTTTTTTCATCAAAATATTATTGTTCAATATATCAATTACACAATCACACATAACTTCTCTCAATCAAAGTATGAGCATTTAGTCATCATCAAAATCAAAGTACGAGTGTTTAGACATCATCAAAATATAAAATACACACTCACACAACCATTCTCCCCTTTTTGATGATGAAAAACACAATATGCACAATATGAAACTTTCATATAAATCATATTCTTTCTCCCATTTTTTGACAACATCAAAAAGATTGAAGTAAAATACAAGGCATGAAGGTTTGTCTAGCAAATTGATTCTCCCCCCTTTTTTTAAGAAATATATACATATATATATATATATAATATGTCATTCCCTAGTATTTTTATTGAATGAAAAAGATTTTCTCTCTCTCTTAATTGTGAAGCACTTTTCCTTAGATTTGGAAACAATGACATGAAAACAAGAAGAGGGATTGAAGAAAGAGAGTTTGAGGAATGATCAGAATCTATGAGACATTTAGATATTAAAATATAAGAAGAAAATTATTGTGTCTTTGGGTTGTGCAACAAAGTTTATAATAAAGACACTCTCAACAACACCATATGTCAAATTTTAATATCCTAAATATATTTAAAAGGATGAAGCAAATGTGATTTAAGGTGAGCTATATGAGTTGACAAGAGTGTTTATCACATGAATTTAGTAGCTTGACATTTAACACAATGTTGAACAATAACTCTCTAAACCAATTTTCATGAAGTTCATCTAGGTCAATTGCATTATGTCCTATTATACTTTGAATTTTCCTTTCTGGAGTTTTTCTAAGAGTATATAAGAATATAATTGTTAAATCACATTTTTCAGTGCAAGAGGTCACATTTACTCAATGCAAGACCCCCTGATTACTCCATGGTTTAACCTTCATTATCTTATACAAAGTTGAAAGGTCTATTTTCCACTTTATGACGCTAGCCAAACCACTTGGTTAGATGAGATAGTCCCAGTTACTCAGTGGTACAAGAATTTCATTGCTTGTTTGTATCTCTTTGTAGTTCTTTTGCAATTTTCTTTTAGAATTTTTTTTCTACAGGAGTAGTTTTACATGGACAAGAGTAGATATGATCATGAGTGTAGAAAGATTATTTTTAACATGTGTTAAATATAAAGCTTTAACATACACGTGTTAAATACTAAAGCTACTCATGTGCCTACATGTGTTATGCAACTTAGTTTAAATGCAGTTAACATTAAAGATTTACATAAAGTTATTTTTAGATTGTATCTTTAGAACTAAACTGAGTGCACAATTATTTTAGTTTTTATGTTTGAAATCTTTTATATAGGAATATCATAAAGACTCATTTATCCTGATATCAAAATTGGGTAAAAGACATGGAATGTCAAATATGTTGAATCAAGATTAAATGGAAACTAATTTTCAAGCATGAATATGAATGAATGTTATCGTGATGAATCAAGAATTAGAAGAAATCAGCTCCCCCTGAACATATGCAATTATTATTAACAGAAATCACTCCCCTTAGCATGTGAAGTTTCAAAGTGAATGCATTTGACAAAATCTTGATTCGAATGAAAGGAGAGTAGAGATCAAAAATTAAATTATGATTTGTCGACAAGGAGTCATCAGATTGTCGACAAGAAAATGAATTCTGAAATAAAAGTGTAGCAAGAGGAACATGTGTCAACACATGACCAAGAGATGTTGACCTACTTTTGATCAAAACCAATTTTTCTGTGTTTCAAGAATCATTTTGCCCTTTTTAAACATTGCTCCCCCTTAGCATGTGCATGATGTGAAAAAAATTTGCAAGCAATTCAAGCATAAGTATGCACACATTTAGCTTTAAGTATAGAGTGACTTTTGGTACTTTGCGGAGAAGTTTTCTCACACATAGTGATAGTTTTCAAACAAGTTTGACTTGTCCTTCCACATTTCACTATTTGATATATCAAAAGATCTAGATATATAATACATCATGATTTCACCCAAGCATTAGTTTCAATCATCAAGGAATTTATTCAAGAGAATTTTATCAATAAGAAATTTTTATTCAGGGAATCTTTCATAAATGTTTACCTGGTAAGATTTTCATTTTCTTTTATTCTTTCTACTTACTTTCATTGTAGCCATAGCCATGAAGCCTTCATCTTGGAGTTGACTACAAGGACCCCTGCATCCAAAATTCAAGCAGCATATTTTGGAACCCAAACTTGTTTGGGTCTGAAAAATTTTCCATTAATATGCAGCAAGGATTTTTGAATTCAAAAAGATTTTATATTGGGTGTATTTGTCTGAAGACTAGAAACATTAACATCTTGGTTTCTAATCTTAGAGCTATGAAAGTAGAATGCACCACTGACACGCTGAACATTTTGTTTTCTATTTTTAAAATTTTTATCATTGAGATTTTTAACATGGAAATCATAAAAAAAATTTGTGTAGCAATCCTGTTCATATGTACATGGAATTTCTTAGTATTTTTAGTATAAACATGATATTCATTCCTATGTGTATTAGCATGTGTATGAGCATGGAATTTTGGAGCATGCACAAGATCATGATTCCTATGCCAACAGTCCTTAGACAAATGTCCATGTTTATGACATGTAAAGCATTGAACAGGTTTGGTGTGACGGCCCTCGTTACACCGGTACGGTTATACCAACCCACGTCGGTATAGCGAGAGTCCTCACAGTGGGACATTTACCCAACGATACAAACAGCTGAGATACACGCGAATATAAATAACAGAGTAGCGGAAGTAAAAGAGAACTATCTCCATTCATTCATCATCCACATTAAACATACATGCAATTTACAATTTGCAAAAAGAAACTAAAATTCACATGATTTAATTTGCTGAAATAGAATACAAATGTCCACATATTACATTCTTTTAAATGATAATTCTAATACAATGTCCAAGTACATACTAAGAAGTACACAATCACAAGATCTCAAAAACTGGCTAGTCTCCACGCTCGGAGTCCGTCTCCGCTGCCTCCTTCGAGGGTACTGTGTCACCAACTATACCTGTACGCCGAAGCAAGGAGTGAGTCCAGGGACTCAGCAAGTAACACTATGCATGATATACACGTACAAGTCCTAGTGGTTTCTACAAGCACATTACACTTTACAACACATAGCATGCTAATCCATTTAAGTTTTCAACCTATCATGAAGGTTCTACAATTTTATACATGACGCATGCTTTCAGATTTCAAAAATAACATTCACCTATCACATGGTCTCTATTCAATTCACTCATGGGACTTTAATCAAAACGTGAGAGCTATTGACATGAACAATTTACATACATGAACGGGGAACATAATTAGCATGGATTCCACGTGTTCTTAAGTACATACATAACTTTTTATCATGCTTTAGGTTGCTGATCTCACATGGTTCAATGACTATAACCTACACATGAAAGCTACAACGTTGCTTAAACATAACACATGAACAATCCATCACGCCATTTTACTCACATACTCATTTGTTGTCCCTAACATGGATTCTAAACACTTTTGCACACATAAACATGAGAATAATGACATGCATTTTATGAATTCACTTGGTTTCAGATTTAGTTTCACATGGTTTCTATAACACATTTACAATCTAAGATTTCACATTTTTCTTTACGCTAGGTTCCTCTTTTCACATGTTTACACTTTTACACATACACATTCACATATCACTTACACATTTACACATGGTCACATACACTTTACACATTACACTTTACACTTATTTTAGTGCCGTGACACATAGTCCAAACCACCAAAGAAGGACACAAACACATCACATCACATAGACGCCATCTAGGCATACAATGGCGACTCTTGGACTGCGCAGACCGGGAGAACAAGTCTCCACCCTAACCAGTGGTACTTGTCCACCTCCAGGATTTCCCCTAATGCCCTTAGGGTCACTTAACACAATGAACTTTCTCAGGGGGACTTTTCCCTGATACGGCTCCACTGCCTTCTCGGAAGCAGTATCACATTGGCACAGTTTACACTTTTACACATTTACCGTTTTACACATGGTTTTACACTTGACACTCTTCATTCATTCACACTTTCTTACTCACATGAACACCTCTGTTTTCCTAACATGGTACTACAAAGTTTCAGGATTCAACACATAGTAAACACACCAATCATCTGGGTTTAGACAAAATCTAATCACGTTTCGATCATATGTACGATTATTCATAATTCACATGAAAACACATAACTTTTTATTTACTATTCCAATTAACCTGAAATTTTAACCACATGCTGTTTTCGGGTTCAAAATCATACCCTCAATTTTTTAGATTTTTCTGAGCTAAATAAGATTTACAGAAAATCAAACACCTAATTAGCACATTATTCACATTTACGTTAACATGGAATTTACACATCAGCAATTTACCACTTGCTGTTTAGCCATAAGCTACCAACATTTGCATGAAATTAGAGTACAACGTTTCCCTAATTCATACATCTATGGATTTAACACTACGAATCATTTTTACATACTTCTATTCTATCGAACCGAAACTATTAACAAATTGCACATCATGGATAAGTTTCCTAAATTTGTAAACACACATGCTGACCCACAATCTTCATGATTAGACCGAAATCAAGGCATTCAACTCACTGTAGTCATGGAACATGGGTTTGCAAAATTATCTACAAGTCATGCTCACAAGATTAAAGACACCATTTTTCCACATTCACCATCACGCCACATTCATTCACAACCACAATGCACAATATACATAGCTTATAAGAATACCATATATCCTCATCACGGAAATCATAACAAAATTAACGTATAAGAGGGACAGAACAGCTCACTGTTCTGTCCTGACGAACTAGACGGCGGTCTCTGGCCGCTGACTCAGAGTCAGCGGCATGGTCGATGGACGCCAAGGAAGAACTGGGCGTCCAGGGATCTTGCCGTTTACTCAGGTCTGTGCAGAAACACAGACCCGAGCTCTGAAATTCGGGTGAAATGGAGGGTCTAGGACTCGAGGAAAATTTCACAAAAATCATAAAAACCTCCTAGACTCATACGGGGACACCATAGATAGGTCACTTGCCTTCAAAATTTCTTCTAAGGGATTTAGAGGCTTGGTGAAGACCTCCTTGGGCAGTCCCAAGAAGTTGCAGAACCTTCCTCTAGATCGCCTTCCTCCGGGTTCCTGGTTGATCTCCTCGCCGAGGGGATGATGGGGAGGCCTTCCCCTATGCTTCAGCTTCCTCCTTGATGCAGAAGATCTTCAATGAATCCAAGGGGTCGGATTTGGGGGTTCAAAAAGGGGTTTTTCTCACAGAAAGCTCTAGGGTTTTTCTCTCCTCTTGCAAGGGTGAAATGAGAAGTGGGGAGAGCCATTTCGGGTTCAGCATGTAGGAGAGGCCCTCACCCACTTACCATGTCGATTAGACAGCCTTAGAGCCGTTGGGGGACATCCCCCCAATGGTTGCCATGCCTTGTTTCAGAAGACAACAGCTCTGCTGCGCATGCGGCCAGAGAAGTTGGCGTCCAGATCGCTGGACGCCGGAATTAGGGTTGGCGTCCAGGGCTGGACGCTAACACCACCTCAACGGCCTGGGGATTGACGCCAAAAGGGCCTTCGGCCAGAACCCTAATTTATGCAGAAAACCATGCATACCAAGCTTCTATACATGCAATATGTACATGGTATTATATTCACACTATCATCATGCAATACATACATTATTTATGTTTAATATAAACACATGTACACGTATTTATACTATTTTAATATCCACGTAAATACGTACATACATCTAACACAATTACACACATAAATACGAAAAATACGACGGAAATTCGAGGGTCTTACATTTGGCGTGAAGATGAAATTTATTCTTTTTATTTTTATTCCAACAGAATTTAGCAAGCTGACTAGGTCTATTGTAATTAAAGAAAATGGGTTGAGTATTTACCTGGAGCTTACCATAGCATTGATGTGTATACTGGAAACTTATTTTCCTTTGAGGAGACTTAAAATGAGGTGGAGGAGGTACCCTTTGGTAGCTTTGGGCATGATGTAGAGTTGGAACTTGCCTTGGAACTTTTCTATTTTGTGGAGGAGGTGGAGGAATCCTGTGCAATATCTTCTATTTCTCTGTTTCAATTTTCTTGTTTTTAATATAAACATGATTCTTCTTCCAGGCAACATTTTTCTTCTTTTTATCATTTTGTTTCTGAACCAGAACTTCCACTGGTTTTTCATTAAACATAATGGAGTTCTTGTTAACAACATTTCTGTTCATTTCAGAAACTTTTACTTTCTCCAAAGTAATAAAAAAATCATTTTTCATCTTTTCCTTTTTAACTTTTAATGCAACAATTTTTTTTTCTAAAATTTGAAGTTTGTTTAGCATGACATCAAAACCATTTTTCATCTTCTTCTTTTCATTTTCAAATTGAGTAATTTGATTTTCCATATCAACAATTTTCTTCTTTAAATTGTGGCAATCATGATCTAATGGTCTGTCATGCAACATACATTCAATCTTCTTTTTCAGATGAATATTATTTTCATTCAATTGTTTGCATTTTTCATTTATCTTGTGATCATGAGCCATGTTGAAAATTTGTTTGTTTAATTGATCATTGTCAAATTTAAAGTTCTCATTGAGACCAATCAACTTTTCATTCTCTTCTTTTAGATCAATAACTTCAGATCTAATAGCTCATAATTTCCCTTTAATATATTCAGTCTATTTCACAAATTTTGACTTCATCTTTCAAATTCTCTTTCTCGAAATTTAACTTTTCAACTTCATTTTTTAAGTCTTCATTCCCTATTTTTAGTTCTTCATTATCTTCATAGAAAGCTTGAACATTAACAATTTTCATCTCATTTACCTTTAATTTATCCTTCAGCTTCTTGTTTTAAGATTTAACCTTTTTAAATTGTTCAACATGTTCATTGCATTCCATCAAATCATCATAAGACAATTCCTCATTATCACTGTCAGAACTTGAGTTGAAAGAATTGTTGGAATTTACCGAACCATTAGAGCTTTCCTTAGCCATAAATCATTTGTCCATTTTTCTTCCTTCTCTTCTCTTCAAATTCCCTAAAGATTCCTATAGTTTAGAAGATGGTGGTGAGCTTGGGGATTTCTTTGAAATTATAGCAGGAAATTCATGCAAGTTAAAGTAATGTGGCATTACACCAGATCAACTCAAAAGACTATTAGATCTAAAACAAGTGAATCGGTGTAATAGAAAATTAAATCTAATAATTAGAGTGGTTTACCCACTCTCATACCAATTGTAGGATCGAATATAGGCACAACACAAATCTAGAAGGGTGGGGGGTGGGGGGGTGTTGAATAGACTTGATACAAATTGTAGCAAAAACTTAAGCAATTAAAAATTACCTCAAGTAAAAAGATCTATTCTATTAGAACCCCACAAATCTGATGCACTTGTGTGTGATTAAAATGTACGAGACATTTTATCAAACTGTATGTGAGTGATGAGCGTGTAATCTAACCCCTATACATACATCTAATGAAGAGACAATTAGCAAACCACAGTGCACATGAGATTTTTAGGTGGTTCGGAAATCACCCCAGTGACTCCTACATCCACCCTCACACAATGAGGCACACACTACTCAACGAAATTAAGTACAACACACACAAGAGCTTGAAGGCTCAAACCACACACACTTGAGCACACTTGCTCAGAACACACACACCATGCTAGATCAGGTTCCTATGAGATTAGATCCTCTAGCATAGACTAGATCCACAAAATTACATGCACTGAGATCTACACAGAACACTTGTGCAGATTGCTCAAACATAATAAAAACAAATTCATATGAACATTCATAGAGATGAAGAATAGAAAGATGAATAGGATGTTCCTCGTTGAGAGATATCTGCTAGGATCTTGAATTGAAAGCCCTTGAGAAGATTGGATGTAGTTCTTCTTCAATTCGCGATGCTCTATTTCATATTTGGATTTGCAGAGTGATTCCAATCTGAACTAATTCTCTTGAGTTCTCCCACGGATGTTGAGCTTCGTGCTACTGCTCTTGCATTAGCTTCCTCTTCCACCTTCTTTTAGATATGCTTCTTCTTCTCAGCTCTGCTGGTTCTTCTTTGCACGATTGTTCTTCTTCCTCTACTGCTCTTTTGTTTGATCTAGTGCTCTTTCAGTACTCTCTCTCTCTCTCTCTCTCTCTCTCTCTCTACAATGGATGTCTGCTCCAGATGAGACAGAAGGCTTTTTATAACCTCAGTGCACTCATTTGCATCTGAGACATGTGTGCACAGAAACCTAGGGCGCACATAAGGTTGCCATGTGTCCACAACTCCTTCTCCTCTTTACCACTTAGATGAAATGGTATTTTGGTAATAAAATGTTCTCACATAATCTCTAAGGATAAGTCACGCCTTTATAATTCATCCCCTTTTAGTTTCTGAATTTTCACTCGAGATGCGTCGACGCAACTACTAATATCAGTTCTAGCTTACTGGAAGGAGATGTGTGTTGACCTGACTTGCAACGTGTATCGACGCAATTGTGACCTTGTTCTTCATAAGCTTATTGGACAGATCTATGTGTGTCGACCTAATTCTCAATGTGTGTTGACACAACTGTGACTTTGTCCTTCATAAGCTTACTGAACAAACTATGTGTCGATCTGATTCTCAATGTGTGTCGACGCAACTTTGACATTGTTTTGTAGACCTACAAATCTATGAAATATGAACCATCAACATATGTCATCATCATTAATATATGGAATATAAAGCATCAAAACAGTTGTTTTCATTAAAAAATGATTGTTCAATATATCAATTACACAATCCCCATAACATTCTCGCCATCAAAGTATGAGCGTTTAGTCATCATCAAAATCAAAGTATGAGTGTTTAGACATCAAAATATGGAAGTACACACTCAACACAATAAACAAATCCTTTGGTTGGATTCCTATACAATTCATTCCTTTTCAGTTTTCCCCTAGATCCACATTACGCCCCCAAATGGTGAAACCTACAAGATTGTGTCCTGAGATACTTCCCCACGTTGGAAGTGTTGGGTATGGAATTAATATCTAGAGGGGGTGTGAATTATATTAACCTCTTAAAAAATTTAAGAACCCGAACCCGACCTAAGATATGAAAGAGCTATTTATATTAAACAAGATAGAGCACTAAGCAAATGCACAACACACCACACAATGCAAGCAAGATTTTTAAGGTGGTTCGGCTCCAGTGTGGAGACCTACAACCACCCCTCACTAAACTAAGTGAGGCTTCACTCAACAACCCAAGAGTGTGAAACACACACACAACTCCTGATTCACAACTTCATACAACCTGCTGATTCATAGCTTCAATACATCTGATTCACCTTCGAGATTATATCAATCTCACAATCCGCACACACAAAGTGTAGGATCAGTCCTTCTACTCCAACTGGAGCAGACAACCAAGCATTTGGTATTCATAAGAAATAAGAAAATCACACAAGAGAAATCATTAAAGGCATGCAGAAATTTAGCAAACACTCTTGTGCTGTTTCACTGGAGTTGAGATCTGATCAGATTTCTACTTAAACTCCCAATTGCGTCTTCTCCAGACTTGAATTCATTAGGCTCTTCTTCTAGCCGTAGCTTAAGATCAATTGTCTCTAAATTGAATGGAATTCCGATGCTCTGCTTCAATTGATCAGTAACAGATCTCACACAGGATGAAGAAGCGATCCAGTATCTTTTCTTCTAGATGATCAAGTTGTACCGAGCCTGTTCTTCTCAGCTCTCAGCTACTACTCTTTTTCTCTTCTTAGATCTTAGACTCTCTGCTCTATCTCTGTGTGTTCTCCCTCGAAGAGGACGCTATTGTAGGCATGTGATTTGGCCCATCTTTGTGTGGTTCATGGCCCAATAAGGCCCGTTTGACCGCTTGTTGACTTGCTTCGGATTCCATGTAGATGACAACATCGACTTCCGCTGACATCTGGTTGGCGGCACAGGCCCTTGACGTCGATTCAGATTGGCGTCCACCGGGTTGACGTTTGCATGGGGTTGGCGGCAGCATCATTTGACGTCAACCTGTTTACTTGGTCTACACAACTGCCTGAGATTCCAGCCCACTAAGCGCCTTCTCTTCGCCCATGCAGCGCATGGGGCCGTTCCCAATGGGCAAATGGGCCACCTTGGCACCCCCTTGACCTAGTAAATGTCCTACATGGCTCCCTCTCATTGGTTCAAGCCTTAACACATGGATTGCCACATGTTTCAGTGTGTTTTCTCACACTTGAGCATCCTAGGCTTCCTAGCTCCGACCCCACTGCCTATAGGTCACTCTTGGCCTTCTAAGTGAGGGAGGCGATGCTGGACGCCAAGCTTTATTTCCTTGAGAGAAGAGAGAGAAAGTGCACCCTAGCTTCAACTCTTGTTCTCCCTCTTTCTCTCAACATCTGGAGCATCCAGGAGGCTTCACCCCGAGCTGGAGGAGCCCACTAAAGCTGCTGCCAACCACTTCAACGAGGATCATCTCCCTCTTCTCCTCTCTTCCCTTCCCTCTCCCTTTAGTCTTTGTATGTCACACACACACAAAGTGTGTGTGGTCCCCGCACACACAAAGTGAGGATCAGTCCTTCTACTCCAACTGGAGCAGACAACCAAGCAGTTTGGTATTCATAAGAAATAAGAAAATCACACAAGAGAAATCATTAAAGGCATGCAGAAATTTAGCAAACACTCTTTGTGCTGTTTCACTGGAGTTGAGATCTGATCAGATTTCTGCTTAAACTCCCAATTGCGTCTTCTCCAGACTTGAATTCATTAGGCTCTTCTTCTAGCCGCAGCTTAAGGATCATTGTCTCTAATTGAATGGAATTCCTTGCTCTGCTTCAATTGATCAGTAACAGATCTTCACACAGGATGAAGAAGCGATCCAGTATCTTTCTTCTTGATGAGCAAGTTGTACCGAAGCCTGTTCTTCTCAGCTCTCAAGCTCTCTGCTCTTTTTCTCTTCTTAGATCTCAGACTCTCTGCTCTATCTCTGTGTGTCTCCCTCGAAGAGGATGCTATTGTAGCCACATGATTTGGCCCATCTTCGTGTGGTTCATGGCCCAATAAGGCCGTTTGACCGCTTGTTGACTTGCTTCGGATTCCATGTAGATGACAACATCGACTGCCGCTGACATCTGGTTGGCGGCACAGGCCCTTGACGTCGATTCAGGTTGGCGTCCACCGGGTTTGGCGTTTGCATGGGGATGGCGGCAGCATCCTTTAACGTCAACCTGGTTTACTGGTCTACACAACTGCCCGAGATTGCAGCCCACGCACCTTCTCTTCGCCCATGCAGCGCATGGGGCCGTTCCCAATGGGCAAATGGGCCACCTTGGCACCCCCTTGACTTAGTAAATGTCCTACATGGCCCCCTCTCATTGGTTCAAGCCTTAACAACATGGATTGCCACATGTTTAGTGTGTTTTCTCACACTTGAGCATCCTAGCTTCCTAGCTCCGACCGCACTGCCTATATAGGTCACTCCTTGGCCTTCTAAGTGAGGGAGGAGATGCTGGATGCCCAAGCTTTTTTTCCTTGGAGAAAGAGAGAGAAAGTGCACCCTAGCTTCACTCTTGTTCTCCTCTTTCTCTCAACATCTGGAGCATCCAGGAGGCTTCACCCCGCCTGGAGAAGCCCACCAAAGCTGCTGCCAACCACTTCAACGAGGATCATCTCCCTCTTCTTCCTCTCTTTCCCTTCTTCCTTCCCTCTCCCTTTAGTCTTTGTATGTCACCCACACACAAGTGTGTGTGTCCGCACACACAAAGTGTAGGATCAGTCTTCTACTCCAACTGGAGTAGACAACCAAGCAGTTTGGTATTCATAAGAAATAAAAAATCAACACGAGAAATCATTAAAGGCATGCAGAAATTTAGCAACACCTTTGTGCTGTTTCACTGGAGTGAGATCTGATCAGATTTCTACTTAAACTCCCAATTGCGTCTTCTCCAGACTTGAATTCATTAGGCTCTTCTTCTAGCCGTAGCTTAAGGATCAATTGTCTCTAAATTGAATGGAATTCCGATGCTCTGCTTCAATTGATCAGTAACAGATCTTCACACAGGATGAAGAAGCGATCCAGTATCTTTTCTTCTAGATGATCAAGTTGTACCGAAGCCTGTTCTTCTCAGCTCTCAAGCTATCTACTCTTTTTCTCTTCTTAGATCTTAGACTCTCTGCTCTATCTCTGTGTGTTCTCCTCGAAGAGGACGCTATTGTAGGCATGTGATTTGGCCCATCTTTGTGTGGTTCATGGCCAATAAGGCCCGTTTGACCGCTGTTGACTTGCTTCGGATTCCATGTAGATGACAACATCGACTTCCGCTGACATCTGGTTGGCGGCACAGGCCCTTGACGTCGATTCAGATTGGCGTCCACGGGGTTGACGTTTGCATGGGGTTGGCGGCAGCATCATTTGACGTCAACCTGTTTACTTGGTCTACACAACTGCCTGAGATTCCAGCCCACTAAGCGCCTTCTCTTCGCCCATGCAGCGCATGGGGCCGTTCCCAATGGGCAAATGGGCCACCTTGGCACCCCCTTGACCTAGTAAATGTCCTACATGGCTCCCTCTCATTGGTTCAAGCCTTAACACATGGATTGCCACATGTTTAAGTGTGTTTTCTCACACTTGAGCATCCTAGGCTTCCTAGCTCCGACCCCACTGCCTATATAGGTCACTCCTTGGCCTTCTAAGTGAGGGAGGAGATGCTGGACGCCCAAGCTTTATTTCCTTGAGAGAAGAGAGAGAAAGTGCACCCTAGCTTCAACTCTTGTTCTCCCTCTTTCTCTCAACATCTGGAGCATCCAGGAGGCTTCACCCCGAGCTGGAGGAGCCCACTAAAGCTGCTGCCAACCACTTCAACGAGGATCATCTCCCTCTTCTTCCTCTCTTTCCCTTCCCTCTCCCTTTAGTCTTTGTATGTCACACACACACAAAGTGTGTGTGTCCGCACACACAAAGTGTAGGATCAGTCCTTCTACTCCAACTGGAGCAGACAACCAAGCAGTTTGGTATTCATAAGAAATAAGAAAAATCACACAAGAGAAATCATTAAAGGCATGCAGAAATTTAGCAAACACTCTTTGTGCTGTTTCACTGGAGTTGAGATCTGATCAGATTTCTGCTTAAACTCCCAATTGCGTCTTCTCCAGACTTGAATTCATTAGGCTCTTCTTCTAGCCGCAGCTTAAGGATCAATTGTCTCTAAATTGAATGGAATTCCGATGCTCTGCTTCAATTGATCAGTAACAGATCTTCACACAGGATGAAGAAGCGATCCAGTATCTTTCTTCTTGATGAGCAAGTTGTACCGAAGCCTGTTCTTCTCAGCTCTCAAGCTCTCTGCTCTTTTTCTCTTCTTAGATCTCAGACTCTCTGCTCTATCTGTGTGTTCTCCCTCGAAGAGGATGCTATTGTAGCCACATGATTTGGCCCATCTTCGGTGGTTCATGGCCCAATAAGGCCCGTTTGACCGCTTGTTGACTTGCTTCGGATTCCATGTAGATGACAACATCGACTGCCGCTGACATCTGGTTGGCGGCACAGGCCCTTGACGTCGATTCAGGTTGGCGTCCACCGGGGTTGGCGTTTGCATGGGGATGGCGGCAGCATCATTTAACGTCAACCTGGTTTACTTGGTCTACACAACTGCCCGAGATTGCAGCCCACTAAGCACCTTCTCTTCGCCCATGCAGCGCATGGGGCCGTTCCCAATGGGCAAATGGGCCACCTTGGCACCCCCTTGACTTAGTAAATGTCCTACATGGCCCCCTCTCATTGGTTCAAGCCTTAACACATGGATTGCCACATGTTTAAGTGTGTTTTCTCACACTTGAGCATCCTAGCTTCCTAGCTCCGACCGCACTGCCTATATAGGTCACTCCTTGGCCTTCTAAGTGAGGGAGGAGATGCTGGATGCCCAAGCTTTGTTTCCTTGAGAGAGAAGAGAGAGAAAGTGCACCCTAGCTTCAACTCTTGTTCTCCCTCTTTCTCTCAACATCTGGAGCATCCAGGAGGCTTCCACCCGAGCTGGAGAAGCCCACCAAAGCTGCTGCCAACCACTTCAACGAGGATCATCTCCCTCTTCTTCCTCTCTTTCCCTTCCCTCTCCCTTTAGTCTTTGTATGTCACACACACACAAGTGTGTGTGTCCGCACACACAAAGTGTAGGATCAGTCCTTCTACTCCAACTGGAGTGACAGACAACCAAGCAGTTTGGTATTCATAAGAAATAAGAAAAATCACACAAGAGAAATCATTAAAGGCATGCAGAAATTTAGCAACACTCTTTGTGCTATTTCACTGGAGTGAGATCTGATCAGATTTCTGCTTAAACTCCAATTGCGTCTTCTCCAGACTTGAATTCATTAGGCTCTTCTTCTAGCCGTAGCTTAAGGATCAATTGTCTCTAAATTGAATGGAATTCTAATGCTCTGCTTCATTGATCAGTAACAGATCTTCACACAGGATGAAGAAGCGATCCAGTATCTTTTTTCTTGATGAGCAAGTTGTACGGATCCTGTTCTTCTCAGCTCTCAAGCTCTCTGCTCTTTTTCTCTTCTTAGATCTCATACTCTCTGCTCTATCTCTGTGTGTTCTCCCTCGAAGAGGACGCTATTGTAGACACGTGATTTGGCCCATCTTCGTGTGGTTCATGGCCCAATAAGCCCGTTTGACCGCTTGTTGACTTGCTTCGGATTCCATGTAGATGACAACATCTACTGCCGCTGACATCTGGTTGGCGGCACAGGCCCTTGACGTCGATTTAGGTTGGCGTCCACTGGGTTGACGTTTGCATGGGGTTGGCGGCAGCATCATTTGAGTCAACCTAGTTTACTTGGCTACACAACTGTCTGAGATTCCAGCCCACTAAGCGCCTTCTCTTCGCCCATGCAGCGCATGGGGCCGTTCCCAATGGGCAATAGGCCACCTTGGCACCCCCTTTGATGAACAGTCCATCCCCATGTACTTTTAAATTAATTACTTGCCTATTTTGGTGATAAACAAACACTGTCAAAAGTTTCTCTAACCTTGTTTATCTAGCCATAAGCACAGGAATTACCCAAAGAAAGTCAAGCATTTGTGGTAAGTCTTACATACATCTTTTTTCAGAAGAAGCCATAAAATTCCTTCATTAATTATAACGACTCTGTAAGTTATCGTAACGACTTCTTCAGAAGTTATAACGACTTGCTCATTATAACGACTCTGTAAGTTATCGTAACGACTTCTTCAGAAGTTATAACGACTTGCTCATTATAACGACTCTGTAGTTATCGTAACGACTTCTTCAGAAGTTATAACGCTTGCTCATTATAACGACTCTGTAAGTTATCGTAACGACTTCTTCAGAAGTTATAACGACTTGCTCGTCATAACGACTCTGTAAGTTGTCATAACGATTTCTTTAGAAAGTTTAACGACTTGCCATGTTCATAACGATTTCTTTTGAGAGCTACAACGACTTGCCATTTTCATAACGATTTCTTTTGAGAGCTTACAACGACTTGCCATGTTTCATAACGATTTCTTTTGAGAGCTACAACGACTTGCCATGTTTCATAACGATTTCTTTTGAGAGCTACAACGACTTGCCATGTTTCATAACGATTTCTTTTGAGAGCTACAACGACTTGCCATGTTTCATAACGATTTCTTTTTAGAGCTACAACGACTTGCCATGTTTCATAACGATTTCTTTTATCATCTGTTATAGAACGACTTGGTTGTGGTAACGATTTCATAAGTTATCATAACGACTTCTTATCAGTCTACAGCAACTTGATCATAACGATTCTATCAGATTTTCACAACGACTGCATAAGTCATGTTTCCATTAATTAAATGTTTTTCCTTGATTTAATCTACGTTTGAATAGTCAAAGTTGCATCTCGTCTGATTGACTGCCATGCATTTAATAAAGACTGAACGTATCTCTGCATGGACACAGAACATATCTCCATTCTCGTGTATTCTCTGCATGCATCTTTTAGAACGATAAAGTATTACTACTATATTTGTGTCTATCTGCTTTGACGTTGATTGACATTCTGAGATAGTATAGCTGTCTACCATTAAAGCTCACCTTGCAGAACCTTAAGGATGTACTATCCTACAACACGGACACAGAAGGAACTACAAGCAAACTCAGAAGATCTTATCTCTTTGCGTGCTCCAAAGAACAAAAGACTGTTGACAGGAAGCTTCCACAAACCTTCAGTCTAACGTACACCAAAGCTGTGAGACAACGGTCATCTCCTTGTCCTCATTCAAATCGGAGATACAAATACAAGATGAAGCTCGGAAGACAAACGATCGAGAGAATTCAATTCATATTGAAGAGCGGCTAGAACTCTGCAGCTTTCAGTCTTCGAAATTTTCTCTAGAGCCAGAAATTCAGTCTTTTCGATCTTGGCTCTTAGCTCCCTGTGCTGTGAGAAAAAATTAAGGAAGAGCTAGTTTAGTTCTGAGAGAGTGCACTTTGTGTAGATCTTCGTCTCTCAGTGCTTGTGGCTTCAGATTGAGTTTTGTAAAAGCTTGATCTAGGGGCTAGTCTTTTTCTCTCAGAATTTTCCTGTGTTATTCCCTTCGTGTGTTGAAGGAAGACCTGGTGGTTTCCAGGGTGGTGTTTTTCCCTTCGTACGTGAAGGAAGACCTGGTGTTACCAGGGTGTTGTGTTCCCTTCAGGGGTGAAGGAAGACCAGCTAAGCTGGGTGTTTGTTTTTTGTCCATAGGGGGACTGTCCCCAGTTAGTGAAATCCTGAGGGTTGCTCAGGGACTGGACGTAAGGACTCCTAAGGAGAGGAGATCCGAACCAGGATAAATCTGTGTGTTGTGTGATTGTCTTCTTTGTGTGATT
>CM024755.1:92139224-92414806 GCA_014218235.1 Colocasia esculenta
ATGAAGGTACAGACAAAGGAGACAAGAATCGACATTCTTGTCACTCAGTATGAGAGATTTCAGATGCAGTCAGGTGAGTCAATCACCCAGATGTTCAGTTGATTCACTAACATCACCAATGGTTTAGCCAGTCTAGGAAAGTCCTATGAGATTGCAAATATGGTAAGGAAGATTCTCAGATCCTTGCCATCTTCATGGACACCAAAGGTCACAGCTATCGAAGAAGCAAATGACCTTAAAAGAATGTCAGTAGAAAAGCTCATCGGGTCCCTCATGGCCTATGAGATCAACATGGAAAGGCTAGGAGAATCATCTAGCAGAAAGAAGCACTCCAATGCCTTGAAAGCAGAAGAAGAATCATCAGAGGCAAGTTCTAGTGGGAGTGATGTAGACAGCGAAAATGAAGAAGCAATGCTCACTAAGAGATTGCAGCGCATCCTGGCCAAGAAGAAAAAGGTTTCAATCCGGCAGAAGGTACTTTAAGAAAAATAAGGATTCCAAAAGATCAGATGGCAAAGAAATGAAGAAAGGTGAGACCATCTGTTATGAATGCAAGAAGCCTGGACATATCAAGGCAGATTGTCCAATGCTAAAGAAGAATGATCACAAGAAGAAGGACAGCTCCAAGAAGTTCAGAAGATACAAGAAAAAGGCAATGGTAGCTGCTTGGGAGAACAGCAGTGACTCAACAGTGAGTCAAGCTCAAGCAGTGATGGAGAAGAAGCCAACCTGGCTCTCATGGCCAACATCGAAGAAAAGGTAACTTCTGACTCTTCTTTTGATTCCTGTAATGGTTCAGATTCTGATAATTTAGAAAGTGCCTTTAATGAACTTTATGATAAATATAAAGAAGTATCCAAATTACTTAAAGTTAGTAAGAAAAATGTAATCTGTTTAGAAAACACTAATTCAGATTAAAAACAGAAAATGAAGAATTAGAAAATAAATAACTGAACTTAAAAGAAGAAATAAATTATTATGTGAAGATCTAAAAGATAAGAATGAACAAATAACAAAATTGGAAAAACAGAAAGCACAATGAATTAAGGAAAGAAGTTAAAAACTTAAATGAAGAAAATAATAAACTATCAAGCACACTAGAGAAATTTACTAATGGTAAAAACTCTCTAATATTAAAAGGTGCTAGAAGAGCAGGTAAGAAGAAAAATGGGTTAGGATATATACCCCCAGATAATGAAGAAACCATAGTCTACCCTAAAACATATCCAACACCAAAGTTTATACCTGAACAAAATATAACATATAAGCTGAGTTCAAGTATATAGAAAAGGTAACAAAATTGTCCTGCTGTGATCACTGCAACAAATTAGGACATATCGCAATAACATGCCCAACAAACAAAAAAATGGATAATAAAAGAAAAATTAATGATACTAACCCATCAGGACCCAAAAGAACTTGGGTACCTAAATCTTAATGTTTAAATTTCAGGGAATCTCAAAAGCATCCAAATGGTACTTGGACAGTGGATGTTCAAGACACATGTCAGGAACCAGAAGTTCTTTGTCAATCTCCAAGCTGAAGAGGGAACAGTCACCTATGGAGATAATGGAAAAGGCACAGTGATAGGAAGTGGGTCGTGAACATCAAGGGAAAATCAGTTATTGAAGATGTAATGCTGGTCAAAGGATTAAAGCACAATCTCATCAGCATCAGCCAGTTGTGTGACAAAGGCCATCAGATTCAGTTCCAAGAATCAAAGTGCTGTATATTAAAGGATGGAGTAGTCATATTTGAAACATATAGAGAAAGAAATTTGTATGTTCTCTATCTCGAGGAACTCAAGGATCAAGATGTCTGTTTGGCAGCCAGCAAAGATCAATCAACAGAGCTGTGGCACAGAAGACTGGGCCACTGCAGCTTGGATGGATTAAACAAGCTCAGAAAGAGAAATCTAGTGGAAGGATTGCCAAAGGTCAACTCAAAAATGGATAGCATCTGCAGACCTTGTGCAAAAGGAAAGCACACCAAGAGTTCCTTCAAATCAAAGTCAGTATTGACCACCTCAAAGCCATTAGAATTACTTCATATGGATCTATTTGGGCCAATGAGGACTACCAGTCTCGAAGGAAAGAATTTTGGATTTGTCATAGTTGATGATTACTCAAGATTTACCTGGGTATCCTTTCTAGAGCACAAAGATGACACCTTTGATAATTTTGTCAGCTTCAGCAAGAAAGTTCAGAAAGATCAGAAGTTCACCATTATCTCTATCCTGATCAGATCATGGTGGTGAGTTTCAGAATGAAAAGTTTGCAAAGTTCTGTAATGATCAAGGAATTGAGCACAACTTCTCAGCACCAAGGACACCTCAACAGAATGGAATTGCTGAGAGGAAAACAGAACTCTTTTGGATATGGCAAGAACCATGTTATCAGAATATGACTTGCCAAGATATTTTTGGGCCGAAGCCATCAACACTGCAAGCTATATCATTAATAGGGTAATGATCAGGCCAATTCTGAAGAAGACTGCTTATGAACTCTACAAGGGAAAGAAACCAAAGATCAGTCACTTCAAAATATTTGGATGTCCTTGTTTCATCCACAACAATGGAAAAAGGGACATTGGTAAGTTAGATGCCAAATCAGATGAAGGCATCTTTATGGGGTACACTTCTAAACCCAAAGGTTATAGAGTTTTCAATAAACGCTCATTATTATTGAACAATCTGTGCATGTTATTTTTGATGAATCTAACCCCTCCTTGAAAAAGGAAGAAATTAGTGACATTGATGATGCAGATGACTTGTCCGAAAAATTAAAGAATACCTCAATTGAGGACAAGGAAGATCCACCTCTGGAAGAACTGCAGCAGACTGAAATTCAGCATGGAAATCTTCCAAAAGAATGGAGACATCAGAAAGATCACCCTCCTGAGAATATTATTGGTGATCCATCCGTAGGGGTAAGAACAAGAGGTAATGTAACCCTTGTGATTATTTAGCCTTTGTTTCTCAAATAGAGCCTAAGACAGTCAATGAAGCTTTAACTGATGAATCTTGGATAATAGCCATGCAAGATGAACTAAATCAGTTCAAGAGAAACCAAGTATGGTCACTTGTTCCTAGACCATCCAATCATTCAGTTATTGGCACCAATGGGTGTTCAGAAATAAACTGGATGAGTCTGGAGTAATCTTAAGGAACAAGGCCAGACTGGTAGCTCAAGGCTATTCCTAAGAGGAAGGCATAGATTTCGATGAAACCTATGCTTCCTGTGGCTAGACTTGAGGCTATTAGGATTTTACTTGCTTATGCATCTGCATTAGATTTAAAATTGTTTCAATGGATGTCAAATCAGACTTTTTAAATGGATTCATCAAAGAGGAAGTGTATGTTGAACAACCTCCAGGTTTTGATGACACCGAATTTCCAAATCATGTATTTAACTCCATAAGGCTCTATATGGTTTAAAGCAAGCACCTAGAGCCTGGTATGAGAGGCTCAGTACTTTCTTATTAGATCATGGTTTCACTAGAGGTCAAGTAGATAGTACATTATTTATAAAATCTAAAGTCAAACATATACTTCTTGTGCAAATATATGTAGATGATATTATTTTTGGATCTACTGATGAATCTCTCTGCAAGTACTTTGAAAAGCTTATGCAGGGAGAATTTGAAACGAGTATGATGGGAGAGCTAAACTACTTCCTTGGATTACAAATCAAGCAAGGGAAGGAAGGCACCCACATCTGTCAAGCCAAGTACACCAAAGAGCTATTAAAGAAATTCGGTTTTGAAGGTGCGAAGCCACTGTCAACGCCAATGAGCACATCAACTAGAATGGACAGTGATCAAAATGGTAAAAAGGTAGATCAAAGAACTATAGAGGCATGATAGGGTCATTACTTTACTTAACAGCAAGTAGACCAGACATTTTATTCAGTGTATGCATGTGTGCTAGATATCAAGCAGACCCTAGAGAGTCTCATTTAATTTCTGTAAAAAGAATATTCAGATATTTAGCTAGAACTCATGATTTAGGTCTTTGGTATCCAAAGTCTTGTGAAATAAATTTAGTAGGATATTCTGATGCTGATTATGCTGGATGCAAAGTAGATAGAAAGAGCACCAGTGGTTGTTGTCAGTTTCTTGCAGGATGTCTGCTATCTTGGTCCTCCAAGAAACAAAACTCAGTAGCTCTATCAACAGCTAAGGCAGAATATATTGCTGCTGGAAGTTGCTGTACACAACTCCTATGGATAAAGCAACAACTTGAGGATTTCGGCATTCATATCAAGTCAATTCCACTATTGTGTGATAATACAAGTGCCATCAACCTCACCAAGAATCTAGTGCAACACTCAAGGACTAAACACATTGAGGTTAGATATCATTTCATTCGAGATCATGTAGCTAATGGTAATTTAGAAATTTCTTTTATAGATACAAATGGTCAACTGGCAGACATCTTCACAAAAGCCCTACCTGAAGAGAGATTTACATCTCTTAGAAGGGAATTAGGGATGTGCAATTTGTGAAAAGATTTCTGTATTTAAATTGGCACATAAAAATTTTTCAGATTAAAACGAAAATTTCTCTCTCTTTAACAATAAGCAAATCTCAGTTTATCTACATTCTTTGACCGCTGTTGTGTTGAAATCAGTTTGACTCGTCAAATCTTTTTGTCGCTTTCTGCCATTACCGCCTTTTGGCGCTTCATTTTTCGATAAAGTATTTCTTAATTAGTCAAATCATTCTGGGAACGACTCATCTTCCACCTTTACCCTTTCTCATTTATCTGTTCGCCCAAAGTCGATGCCCTAATGATTCCGGCATCGACTCTCTGCAAGATTTGAAGCTTTCTCTTCTTCCCGCGAAGAATCCCTTGAGGGCTTCCATCTCTTCCATCATCTCCCTTCTCCAGAACCGTTTTCTTCTCTCTACCCATGGCCGCTCCGATGATCTCCGAAAGTGTAGGGGCTACAGTGCTGAGTTTTTGTCCCCAAAGGAGCAGGAATGGTTTACCTTCGTCAAGACGAAGATTTGCGGAAAGAAGGCAGTGGATGTTCAGAATCTAGAGAAGAATGGCATGGGCAGCGTAGTAGAAGCCTTAAGAAGGATGCAGTGGATGGATGTTGCTACTTTCACCGAGGTAAGCTATCCGGACCTGGTGAAAGCATTTTTCGTGTGTTTGAAGTCAGAGGCAAATGGGTCCCTTGTCTCCCCAGTAAAGGGTATCCAAATCAAGGTAGACCATGAGTTATTGCACACGTTGTTTGGAGTGAAGACATTTGGACATAGTGGGGTTCACACCGTGAACGATGAAGCAAAGGGTCTTGGCATTATAGGTCCAGGTTTCAGGCTGAAAGACGGAAAATTAGATATCAATCAAATGTCTACATTCAACCGTCTACTCCATTTCATTATCTACCAAATTATGGTTCCGCGGAGTGCTACTTTCTCATCTTGCACTAGGGCAGATTCAGATATGATGTTCTGGGTAATCCAGAATAAGGAGATTAACCTGGCCGCAGTCATGTTGGAGAGAATGAAGTTTGCTAGTGCTCAAATCTGGGATACAAAGAGCAAATTGAATGTATCCTTGCCCTACGCTCATCTCCTAACCAAGATTTTCAAGCATTTTGGAGTTGATGTATCTGGAGCAGTTGTGGAAAAGATGGGCCAGTCTATAAGGTCCAGGAATTTAAAGAAAAGTGGCTTTTCAGTGCAGAATGGGATATGGACCAAGACCACTGTGGCAGAGGGAGAAGCCATTATCGGAGATCTTCCAGAAATTCAAGAAGAAGCAGCAGATCCTCCAGCAGAATTAGAGGTCAGATCAGCAGCAGTAGAGCAAGCAGCAGCAGATCTAGCAGTGGCAGATCAAGCAGAGATTTCCAGTTCACCCATCTTGGAGTTGAATCTCATCCTCCAGAAATTCAAATGGAAGAAGCTGCAGCAGGTGTGGCAGATCCTTTGCCCACCTCCATTGTTGCCTCTATTTTAAGAGAGGTTTTAGATTCCCTTCCCTCTCCTCAGTTGCTTCAGAAGCAGGTGGACTTGATGAAGAAGAAGCTATGGCACCAGGCCATAAGAAATTTTGACTGAATCAGTTGTTAATGTTGAGGTGCAAGCAGCTACTCAACAAGAAGTGATTATGGAAGTAGCTCCTAGCCAAGGGGAGCAAAGTGCTAAAGAGCCTGAGTTGTCAGAATCTGCGGCAGAAGGTCACATTCAGCAGATTGTTTTGGAGGAAGCTCCTGCCCAGGGGGAGCAAGAAAATGTTGATCTCCATGCTCCTATTCAGGGGGAGCAAGTTGGCAATGAGGAACCATTGATAGAGAATGCTCCTGAGGCAGATGCACCATCTCAGGAAATCAACCTCCTGCCAGCGTTCCTGTAAGTGAAGGCCCAAGTTCAAGCCATGTTAATATTGAGGAGCCTGTCACTCAGCAGAGCAAACAAAGAGAGTGGTTCACAGAAGGCCAAGAAAGAGCCACAGAGTAAATCTGAAACCCGTTATGGAATTGTTGAAGGCTCAAGGAGATATTTTATCGTCAGTTCAGACCAGTGTGCAAGGGATACTTGCTAGTCAAGCTTCGACCATTTCTGAGCTATCTTCAGTCTGAAATGCAATGAAGTGGTTCAATAAGGAAATGTCTGATATGAAGTCGATGCTAGCAATTCTTTCAAGGTTCAGTGGAGTTTCTCCTGCAGCTACTCAGAGCAGATCAGCAGCTGTTCCTCGGCCACCAGGGCCTTCAGCTCAAGCATCAGGGCCACCAGGGCCATCTGGGCCGTCTGCAGTTGTCAGAGAGGGTCATGCAAAAGGGAAAGAGCCCATTGTAGCCACCAAGGCCCCTGACACTTCTACTCTTGTAACTCCAACCCTGTCCTCACCCACATCTCCTTCTACAGCCCCTCCAGCACCACCAACTGTAAAACATCCTATACCTCGCACCCAACCATATTCCTCTCTCATTTCATCTCAACCTTCTTTCTCTCCCACTCCTTCTCACACCTCAGCTCCATCATCATTCTCACCTTCTTCTCCTCTCACTCAAACCACTCCAGTTCACCCATCTACATCCTTCAATCCCAAACACCTCTTCTATCCTCCTACTCCTCCTTCCTCTGTCACCCTCTTTCCGGAAAAACCTCCACTTCTTGGTGTCTTCGACATAAATATTCCGGATGATTTTGAGAGAAATACCCTCATCACCATTCTCTCCACTGCCACTCATATCCACAGGACTGATCCTCCCAGTCCTGCTAAGAAAAAGAGGAAACATTCATCCTCTGTCAGCATCCCCTCCTCACCATTATTTCCTCCTCCTTGCTCCTTGGTACTCTCTTACCCTCGAACCTCAGAGAAGACCTATCTATAGGGAATACCTTCAAAAGTGCATCCTCTCCACTATCTATAGTATTCCTTTCCTCAACCTCTCTGAGCATCTAAACACTGTTCTTCCTTTTACCCAGCTGTCCCACCCTGAAAAATCCAAAATCTTTGAGGGCACTGAGTTCAAGACTGAAGATCAGTGGCCAATGTCAAGGGCAACAAAGCTCAGTACACCAAATACTTGACTGCTAGGGCAGAATCCCTTACCCATAGAGCTCACCCACTCACTCTTTCTGAGTGGTTTACTCTTCAACATAAGAACTCTTAGGGACCCTTCATTCTGAAAGAGATCAGGATAGTGAAGAACTTCCAGCTGTACAGTGACTTCTGCTACCTGAACAAGCTGCCTGAAGTCCAGTTCTACCAATTTCATTCAGCCATTGTAATGATGAGATCCGAACATCCAGTTAATCTTCCCCTCAAGGTAGATTTTGCAAGTTTCAAAGTCGACTCTCCAGTTCTTCTGCCGAAGCTACACTCCTTAGTGTTTGACTCAGATGCCGGCTCCCACGCTCTGGATATGTTTGCTAGGCAGATGGGCCGCATGTCAGCCAAGCAGGGCAGATTGCCTTCCTTTTTGCGGTTCATTTTCAGAGAATACCACTCTGGCCGCATTTCGTCTCAGACCTTGGCTCCACTCATCTCTGAGTGTGAAAGGCTTTCTCCCACCGAATGAGAAAAGCTCTATATCGCATCCCATCTTCAATTGGAAGCTATCAACAGTGGCCTAGTCAAGCAAAGCAAGCCTACTCTATCAGCAGAAACTTTCTTGGATCTCAACTCTATTTCTCCCATTCAAGAGATCTATGTTCAGTGGGCAGCCAGATATACTGCCTTCTATGCTTTGAAGCAGGATCTTCTTGATCAGAAGCTTTTCTATCCAATCTCTCTGGATAGATTTCTCCATCGTGCCAGCTTTGGGAAGAGCACCTACTTTAGATACATATTGGACGGAGGACAGTATGGAGAATTCCTGGAGAAGCAGCAGCAGCTCAACATTCATAGGACTATTCCATCCATGGGTCCTGCTTTTACAGTTGCTTCTGGTGTTTTCCAACAAATTTTTGAAGACATGGAGATCAAGACATGGACTGTTATTTCCCAGCATGCCTCCCCTTTGTCTCCTTTGTATTATCTTCCTCCTACTTAATACAATGCTTTCTCTCTTCTTTGTCTCATAGCCTATCTTTTTGCTTATTGACAAAATGGGGGAGAAAACTAAAGCAACTCTAAAAACATGTTTGTTTTTTGTATGATGTTTAGTATATTTTGTCATCATCAAAAAGGGGGAGATTGATGACCAAACTTTCCCCATATAAATTAATTCACTTATTTATATATTAATTTTGATGATTAACAAAATATTACTAATGAATTAATTGAGCTTTGAGAACAGGAAATAAAGTAAAAGAAAGCTCAAGACAATCAGGTAAGACTCTCATTTCATATTTTTCCAAGTCATTGCATCGACTTCTTCATACTTCATATCAACTTCTATTGATAATCAGAACGATTCCTTTATAAGTTCATATCGATTTCAATAGAGTCATCATAACGATTTCTTCAGTACTCGTAACGATTTCTTTTGAACTCATAACGACTTGTCTGTCGTAACGATTTCTTCAGTACTCGTAACGATTTCTTTTGAACTCATAACGACTTGTCTGTCGTAACGATTTCTTCAGTACTCGTTGTAACGACCCAGAATCCGCATTACCAGTAACAACCAGTAACCCGAATTCTGACCCGCTAACCCACGAGACAAGCTCGGAAGGGTAGGAAGTGAAAGTCCGAGGAGACTATATGTAAGAAGATACACACCATGTAAAGCTGTAAAATTCCACTATATGAACATAATATGTACAACTCAGAGTCTGAGCAAGGTATAGAGTACAGAAGTACAATAAAAAGTACTACTCACTGCAGCTAAGGAGCACCAACACCGGAGTGGCTAGACTCGCCTGGAACGGGAGTCGACGAAGACCCACCTGAAAGGGAGGGGAGTGAGTCTCAAGAAAAGAGACCCAGTAGGGAAAAGTAACCACATCGGCAACAGAACTAAAGTGCGGAAAGTAAAGACTGAAAGTAAGTACACGTCGCACCACAACACAAAACTGTAAACCTCGCGGCACAGTAACACACACTCACACACACACAGTAAGTAGGACTCAGCTAGGGTCTGTGGCTCGGCGTCCCGTCACCACAGAGGCTCTCAACCCAGCCACGTGTGCACACTACAGACGCTCTCTCTCGCGTCTGGTCCACGACCGGTTTTTCCCCTACGCTTGACCCTAGCGGTAGAGAAGGGGCTCCACGGAGACCGGCTCAAAACCACCACAAGGAGTACGCACAGGACAGAGTCGCACTCGGCGTCCTGGCTCACTAGCGGAGGACAACCACACGCTAGTCGTCTAGACGGAGTCGCACCCACGCCTAGGTAACACAACAGAAACGGGTACACGGTAACGCAACGCGCGTACAACAGACGGAACACACTCAACGTCTGAAACCCCGTACAGTAGTAAACACCTCGTGCCACAATCAACTACTCCTATGCACAGGCGGAGTCACACTCTAAGCCTGGCCCACATGTGTAAACAGGGCAGACATCACATGTCGATCGCCTTGAAACACAACACTTAAGTCTGCTGGGACATAGGAGATTAACGGCCATATCGATTGCCGCCAACATGAAGTAAACGGCACTCATCATGTCGTTTACCCTACTTAACGGCCATCGACCATGTCGTCAATATCACCCCTGAAGATCTCAACGTCAACAGATGTGGACGTTAAGCTCTTCAGTCCCCTATACCCAGAACTGAACCGAATCAGTCCAATTGGGCAGAATCACCCAACAGAATTCTGACTGATGGAGGGAAACACTTCCTCTCATCAATCTAAACTACCAGAATATCAAAATTAGATAGTCTAACACCTAGATTGTCCAAATCACCCTCAATTCCGGCATGATACAACCCAACCCTAAACCACAATTCACACACTGATTCACACAGATTAGCATGCTGAATTGCTAAGGAGGGTTGTAGGAGTTAAGTCCCTACCTCAGAACGCTTCAATAACCCTCAAACAGCCACTAATCGCGCCGGAACCCCCCGAAGACTCCGCGCGAATCGCACCAAAACCTCGCGTTTCCCGCCCGATCAAGCACCGCCACATGATCCAGGGCCTTCCCATGAGCTCAGATCAACCAACAGAAGCTAAGGAAATGGAGAAAAGCTAAGGTGGAGGAAAGGAGAGGAAAAGAGAAGAATGGGTTCTGCTCTCGGGCTGCCCTATTTCAACAGGTCCGACCAGTCGACGTCAACATCACTGGTCGCCTATAGAACCGCCAAAGGCCTGACGTCCACATCGCTTGCCGTTGAGTTCAACCTCAAACGTCCACATCGCTGGACGCTGACATCAAGTCAATGGCTAGCCCTGGCCGTCAACCCCAAGTCAACGACAATGGTCTTGTCATCGACCACACAGAACCTCCAAAAGACCCAATAAGGATCCGCAAAGACCCGAGACCTTACAGCCCTCCCCCCTTAAGGAATTTTGCCCTCAAAATTCAAACAACATAAAGAAAGAAGACTCACCAAAGAGGTACGGAAACTGCTCGCGCATTTCATCCTCCCGCTCCCATGTCGACTCACCACCGAAGTGCCTCTGCCACGCAACACGAACTAAAGGGATAGCCTTGTTCCTCAACCTCTGAACTCGGCGATCCTCAATGTGCAACGGAAACTCTGGTACAGTCAACACTGGAGTCACCTCAGACCACTCTGCACTCTGCAGAACATGAGACTCGTCAGAAAGGTACCTCCGAAGCATCGACACGTGAAACACATCGTGTACTGCTGCCAACTCTGACGGAAGCTCAAGTCTATACGCCAAACCTCCGACACGCTCAGAAATGGTGAAAGGTCCAATAAAGCGAGGACTCAACTTCCCACGCCTACCAAACCTCACCACTCCCTTCATAGGAGACACACGGACAAACACCTGGTCCCCTACCTGAAACTCGAGCGGTCGTCTGCGCTGATCTGCATAACTCTTCTGCCGACTCTGAGCTGACTGAAGCCTCTGTCTCACAAGCTGAACTACCTCAACTGCCTGCTGTACCAACTCTGGCCCCGTGACAACCCGTTCGCCAACTTCGAACCAGTCAAGAGGAGTGCGACACGGTCGTCCGTACAAAGCCTCATATGGTGCCAAACCGATACTGGAGTGATAGCTATTATTATATGCGAACTCGACCAACGGCAAGTGAGCTGTCCACGACCCCTGCCACTCCAGACAGCAAGCTCTAAGCATGTCCTCCAAAGTCTGGATAGTCCCCTCTGACTGACCGTCTGACTGAGGGTGGTAGGCGGAACTAAAAGCCAACTCTGTCCCCAAAGCTCTCTGGAAACTGCGCCAGAACCAGAAGTGAAGCGAGGATCCCTATCTGACACAATAGAGATCGGCACTCCATGCAAAGGAACAATCTGCTCTACGTACAACGCGGCCAACCTACTCACACCCCAACTAGTCCTGACAGGCAAGAATCTGGCAGTCTTCGTCAATCTGTCCACAAGAACCCAAATGCTGTCAAAACCTCCAGCTGTCCTCGGCAAACCACAAACAAAGTCAGTCGTCACATGGTCCCACTTCCACATCGGAATCTCTAACGGCTGCACAAGTCCTCCCGGACGCTGATGTTCGGCCTTCACCTGCTGACAGACCAAACACCTAGCAACAAAAGCCGCTATGTCTCTCTTCATCCTAGGCCACCAAAACTGACGTCTCAACCTGTGATACATCTTGGTCGACCCTGGATGAATCGAGTACCTGGAACCATGTGCCTCCTGCAACACAACTCTCCTGATAGACTCCTCAACAGGAACATAGAGTCTATCTCAGAACCTAACAGTCCCGTCCTCACAAAGCTCAACCTCTGGAAGAAGCAACACACTGTGCAACTCGGGATCTGCCTGCTGAGCCTCAGCAACCTGTCTCACAACGGCGGGAGCCGCTAACAAACTGCCCAACACAAACTGACGACGACTGGACGAAATCTGAAAGACCCCTCTGTCGCAGACTGCCACAACTGCCACTCTCTAAGCATCAGATGACTCATCTGTGCTTTCCTACTCAAAGCATCTGCAACTACATTCGCCTTTCCAGGCTTATACTCAATGCTGAAATCATAGTCTTTCAGATATTCCATCCATCGACGCTGCCTCATATTCAGATCCCTCTGAGAAAACACATACCTCAAACTCTGGTGGTCGGTACGGACTACAAAACTCACTCCATACAGGTAAAGACGCCAAATCCTCAAAGCAAACACCACAGCTGCAAGCTCTAGGTCGTGGGTCGGGTAACTCTCCTCGTGGGGCTTAAGCTGGCGAGACGCATAAGCCACTACCCGGCCTTGCTGCATCAAAACCGCACCCAAACCAACACCTGAAGCATCTGTGCAAACCTCAAAACCCTCCTCACCTGAAGGTAAGGCAAGAACTGGCCCCGACGTAAGCAGTCGCTTCAACTCTATGAATCTCTGCTCACACTGCTCCGACCACTCAAACGGAACTCCCTTTCTCGTCAACCGAGTCAAGGGTGCAGCAACCTGAGAAAAGTCTAGAACAAACCTGCGGTAGTAACCTGCCAAACCCAGAAAGCTACGAATCTCAGACACAGATCTGGGACTCTCCCACTGCAAAACTGCCTCAACCTTCGCTGGATCTACCGAAACTCCCTCACCTGAGATCACGTGCCCCAAAGGTGAACCTGTTGTAGCCAAAACTCACACTTACTAAGTTTGGCATACAACTGGTGCTCTCGCAAAGTCTGCAACACGATCCTCAGGTGCTGGCGTGCTCCTCCTCCGAAACGGAGTACACCAGAATGTCGTCAACAAACACTACGACAAACCGGTCCAAGAACTGGTGGAACACCCGGTGCATCAGATCCATGAAGGCCGCTGGAGCATTGGTGAGCCCAAACGGCATCACCAAAAACTCAAAGTGTCCATATCTGGTCCGAAAAGCAGTCCTCTCAATGTCAGAATCTCTAATCCGCAACTGATAGTAGCCCGACCTCAAGTCAATCTTCGAAAAGACACGAGCAGACTGAAGCTGATCAAAGAGATCATCAATCCTAGGCAAAGGATACCTATTCTTGATGGTCACTTGATTTAGCTTCCTATAATCAATACACAACCTCAGGCTACCATCCTTCTTCCGGACAAACAAAACAGGTGACCCCCACGGAGAAAACTAGGACGAATATAGCCCTTCTCCAACAACTCCTCAAGCTGCCTCTTCAACTCCCTCAACTCCGCTGGTGCCATACGGTACGGTGCCTGTGCAAAAGGTACAGTGCCAGGAACCAACTCTACAGTAAACTCAATCTCTCTCTCTGGCGGTAGACCAGGCAACTCTTCCGGAAAAACATCCGGAAACTCACACACTATAGGAATGTCTCCCACTCCCGAGGTAATTTGGTCAAGAGTCACTGCAGAAACTAGGAAACCCTGACAACCAGAAGCAAGTAACCTCCCTGCCCTCAAAGCAGAAACTAAAAAGCGAGAAGTAAGAGGTACGATACCTTGGAAGTAGAACGCCGCTTCCCCAGGTATCCGCAAGTGCACCCTCTTCTTCTGGCAATCCATCACTGCACCATACCGCTCTAACCAGTCCATACCCAAAATCACATCATAGTCATGTAACTGCAAAGCAAACAGACGGGCCGACAACCACTGATCCTGCAACTGCACAGGTACCTCCTCGAGACAGTAGGACGTAAGGACAAAGTCCCCTGTCGGCAACTCTACTGCCAACTCAACAGACTCTCCCGTACTCAACTCTCCAAGGGAGTCTAAAAACTCCTAAGACACAAAAGAGTGAGAGGCACCGGAATCAAACAAAACTCTAGTTGTACAACCAAAAACTGAAACAGTACCTTCCACTAGGTGAGCTGCCTCCGCGTCTGCACGAGTCAAGTGGGTAACACGACCTCTACCTCTCGACCCACCAGAACCTCCGGTCTGCTGACGCTGCTGCACGGGTGCCTGCTGCTGCACTCGGGGCTGTGACTGGGTCTGCTGCTACGGCACACGAGGTAGCAAAGGACAATCTCGCGCCATGTGACCCATCTAGTCACACCGGTAACACTGACCAGCAAAAGTACGCCGTACTTGCTGTGAAGGCTGACCTGTCGGCTGCTGAACACTCCCAACCGACTGCTGCCTCTGCTCTGCCTGCCTCCTATCACGCCGAAACTTTCTCCGAGATCCTGACTTCACCGTCGTCCCAGTAGAAGTGGACGCGTAGGAAGTCGCAGTCCTCGGGGTCTTCTGCACACTACCCTGCTGCTGTCGAGGCTGAGAAGGAACTACCTGTGTCTGAACCTCTGCTCTCCGAGCACGAGTCCGCAAAGTATCTGCCTCCAACGCTACCGCTATCTGATAGGCCGCATCCAAGTCTGTGACACGAGCAACTATCAGCGCCTGCCTGAGCTCTGGCCTCAAGCCCCTCACAAACTGCTAAGTCCTCAGACCCTCATCTCCCATAATCTGCGGAGCATAACGCCCTAGCTCTACAAATCTGGCCCTGTACTGCACTACAGTAAAGTCCCTCTGCTGCAAGTCCAGAAACTGGTACAACCTCTCCGTCCGAACATAAGTAGGACAGAAGGCTCTCTCAAAATAAACGACAAACTCCTGCCACGGAATTTGTCTCAGTGGACGAGACTGAAAAGTAGTCTCCCACTCAGCGGACCACCAAGTCAACGCCTGCGCCTGCAACTGGTAACTGGCTAGCAGCACTCGCTCCTCGGGAACACACTCCATGGAACGAAAAGTCCGCTCCACTGCATCTAACCATGCCCGCGCTGCATCTGGATCAGGCTGGCCCAAAAACTGAGGAGGCTGAAACTGCAAGAACTCCCTCAACACCTTTCCAGTACCACCCTGGGGTACCGGCGTGTCACGGTGCTAAGCTACAAACTGAGCCATCCCCTCAAGAAATAGAGTCATGTCTAATCCCTGAGCTACCTGAGGTGGAGGTGGCGGCGGAGCAATACCACTATGTGCGTCCTGTGGCAAAGGCTGCATCTGCTGAGGTGGCGGAGCATCTCCAGCCTCCTGACGAGTCACCTGCTCAGCCACTCCCTCTCTAGGACATCGCCTAGGAGCCATAAATACACACATAAATATACTAACTAACTCCGGGCTAAATAGATAGATAGCTGCAGCTGTACTCTTTATACTCTGAGTCTACATGATGGGTATTTCCTTATATATATCTCATCAGACCAGGCTCTGATACCAAACTGTAACGACCCAGAATCCGCATTACCAGTAACAACCAGTAACCCGAATTCTGACCCGCTAACCCACGAGACAAGCTCGGAAGGGTAGGAAGTGAAAGTCCGAGGAGACTATATGTAAGAAGATACACACCATGTAAAGCTGTAAAATTCCACTATATGAACATAATATGTACAACTCAGAGTCTGAGCAAGGTACAGAGTACATAAGTACAATAAAAAGTACTACTCATTGCAGCTAAGGAGCACCAACACCGGAGTGGCTAGACTCGCCTGGAACGGGAGTCGACGAAGACCCACCTGAAAGGGAGGGGAGTGAGTCTCAAGAAAAGAGACCCAGTAGGGAAAAGTAACCCCACCGGCAACAGAACTAAAGTGCGGAAAGTAAAGACTGAAAGTAAGTACACGTCGCACCACAACACAAAACTGTAAACCTCGCGGCACAGTAACACACACTCTCACACACACACAGTAAGTAGGACTCAGCTAGGGTCTGTGGCTCGGCGTCCCGTCACCACAGAGGCTCTCAACCCCAGCCACGTGTGCACACTACAGACGCTCTCTCTCGCGTCTGGTCCACGACCGGTTTTTCCCCTACGCTTGACCCTAGCGGTAGAGAAGGGGCTCCACGGAGACCGGCTCAAAACCACCACAAGGAGTACGCACAGGACAGAGTCGCACTCGGCGTCCTGGCTCACTAGCGGAGGACAACCACACGCTAGTCGTCTAGACGGAGTCGCACCTACGCCTAGGTAACAAAATAGAAACGGGTACACGGTAACGCAACGCGCGTACAACAGACGGAACACACTCAACGTCTGAAACCCCGTACAGTAGTAAACACCTCGTGCCACAATCAACTACTCCTATGCACAGGCGGAGTCACACTCTAACTCTGGCCCACATGTGTAAACAGGGCAGACATCACATGTCGATCGCCTTGAAACACAACACTTAAGTCTGCTGGGACATAGGAGATTAACGGCCATATCGATTGCCGCCAACATGAAGTAAACGGCACTCATCATGTCGTTTACCCTGACTTAACGGCCATCGACCATGTCGTCAATATCACCCCTGAAGATCTCAACGTCAACAGATGTGGACGTTAAGCTCTTCAGTCCCCTATACCCAGAACTGAACCGAATCAGTCCAATTGGGCAGAATCACCCAACAGAATTCTGACTGATGGAGGGAAACACTTCCTCTCATCAATCTAAACTACCAGAATATCAAAATTAGATAGTCTAACACCTAGATTGTCCAAATCACCCTCAATCCCGGCATGATACAACCCAACCCTAAACCACAATTTACACACTGATTCACACAGATTAGCATGCTGAATTGCTAAGGAGGGTTGTAGGAGTTAAGTCCCTACCTCAGAACGCTTCAATAACCCTCAAACAGCCACTAATCGCGCCGGAACCCCCCGAAGACTCCGCGCGAATCGCACCAAAACCTCGCGTTTTCCGCCCGATCAAGCACCGCCACATGATCCAGGGCCTTCCCACGAGCTCAGATCAACCAACAGAAGCTAAGGAAATGGAGAAAAGCTAAGGTGGAGGAAAGGAGAGGAAAAGAGAAGAATGGGTTTTGCTCTCGGGCTGCCCTATTTCAACAGGTCCGACCAGTCGACGTCAACATCACTGGTCGCCTATAGAACCGCCAAAGGCCTAACGTCCACATCGCTTGCCGTTGAGTTCAACCTCAAACGTCCACATCACTGGATGCTGGCATCAAGTCAACGGATAGCCCTGGCCGTCAACCCCAAGTCAACAACAATGGTCTTGTCGTCGACCACACAGAACCTCTAAAAGACCCAATAAGGATCCGCAAAGACCCGAGACCTTACACTTGTAACGATTTCTTTTGAACTCATAACGACTTGTCTGTCGTAAGGATTTCTTCAGTTCTCGTAACAGTTTCTTTAGAACTCATAACGACTTTCTAGCCGTAACGATTTCTTAAGTTCTCGTAACGATTTCTTTAGAACTCACAATGACTTTCTAGCCGTAACGATTTCTTAAGTTCTCATAACGATTTCTTTAGAACTCACAACGACTTTCTAGCGTAACGATTTCTTAAGTTCTCGTAACGATTTCTTTAGAACTCACAACGACTTTCTAGCCGTAACGATTTCTTAAGTTATCGTAACAATTTCTTTAGAACTCACAACGACTTTCTAGCCGTAACGATTTCTTAAGTTCTAACCGTAACGACTTCTTTAGTTCTCGTAACGATTTCTTTAGACCTCGTAACGATTTGCTTGTCGAAACGATTTCTTTAGAACTCAGAACGACTTGCTTGGTACAACGATTTGTTAAGCATTTCATATCGATTTCTTTGATGATTATAACGACTTGCTTATCAGTAACGATTTGATAAGTAATCACATCGATTTCTGTAACACTCATAACGACTCCTGTATTACTCACAACGATTTCTGTATTGTCATAACAACCTTCTTACCAGTAACGATTTCATAAGTCATAGAGGCATCGGGCTTGTTCATATCGATTTCATTTGATATATCAGTATAACACTCCTTAATATAGGTTGAATAGTCAAAGTCGTATCTCGTCTGTTTGACTGCTACACATTCAATGCTCTATGAACGTATCTCTCATGCATGCAGACAATATCTTCTACTTTTATACTACTCTGTCTACATCCTTTTTAGACAGAAAGGAGCTTTGATATATATTGCAATATCTGTTCCAACTGCAACTAACAATCGACGACAGTCCTAGCTGTCCTCTATTTATTGTTGATATGCTCGCAGTATCTGACAAGACTTATCTGTACAACGTTGGACACAAGATACAAGATATTAAAATGTTTCTCTGGCGTGTACTAAGGGATAAAGGACTGAAGATAGAAGCTTCCTTTCAGACCTGTCTAACGTTCACCAGGATGAGAGACAACGGATCTTTAACGTTCAAATTTCAAGCAGAAGCTTAAATACAAGACTCAAGACTGAGAAGGACAATACTTTTGAAGAAATATTATTCTGAAAGAAAGCATCGCCAATCCTTCAAGTCTTCTGTGATTCAAACAAGAGCAAAGCACTCCATTGCAATCTATCTTAGCTCATTAGCTCTCAGTGTTCTCGAAGAAATTCCTGTGAGAGCCAGTGTAGTCTTTGGAGAGAAACCAATGTTAAAATTCCTTCTCTCTTGAGGCTTATTTGCTTCAGATTGTAGTTGTTTGAGCTAGTTCCTGAAGCTTGCTCCTATACTTCTTTTTATTGGTTGTATTCCCTTCTGGGTAAAGGAAGACCTGGTGGTTTCCAGGGTGGTTGTTTTCCCTTCTGGGTGAAGGAAGACCTGGTGGTTTCCAGGGTGGTTGCTTTCCTTTCAGGTTGAAGGAAGACCAGTTGAGGCTGGGTGTAAGGATCTGTGAGGGGGATAGTACCCTTGTTAGTGAAATCCTGAGGTATCGCTCTGGGACTGGACGTAGGTCTCCTGTGGAGAGGAGTTCCGAACCAGGATAAAAATCCTTGTGTCTTGTGGTTGTGCTCTGTGTGTTTGCTGTCTCATTTCCTCTAACTCTAACTTCGTTTAAGTTGTTGTGTAATCTTTTTAGTGAACAGGTATTAATCAAAGATCAATTTTTAACAACCCATTCACCCCCCCTCTGGGCTAGCTAGCTGGGCAACATGGTCTAGTTAGAATATGAAAAGACATTGAAGTTACAATGTCCCAAGACATGGTTTAATGTCCACTGCTGGTAGTAAGTCTGTGGTTTTGTGTGATTTTTAGTATGGTTTTCACGTGAGTTTCTGGTATTTGAATTGTGTGTATGGTTGGTCAGCATGGCAGTTGTTAGTAATGGTAGAGAAATGATGTGATTAGTGGTATAAGTTGAGAGGTTATACTAGTGTGTCAGTCTGCAGTAAAAGTATAATTGTTTAAAGAATCTCAGTTACAAGAATTAAAGAGATTGGTGAATTTGGCTATGATAATCAGAAAGGGGAAAATAGTATTTTGGAAAAGGTGTGTCTGAGGTATTTTGGTAAGATACAGAGTTGGCAGAGACAGGTATAGGGTAATGTTATGATAATGAAGCGGTGGAATAATGTTATTAATGAGGAATAAATCAGTGCGTGATAAGGATTGTTAAGTATGTGAATTATAGTCGAGGACATTAGCAGAAATAATTTTAGTATTTGAGATCTTTGTTAATCAGCGTTAAGGAGGCAGTGTGAATAATAATATGATTAGTGTTATGGGAGGTTTGGAATAATGATGTGAGACAGTTTAGTTTGAGATAAGGTACTGGTAAACAGAGGAGCTGCAATGTGTGGCAGTCAGATTAAAAGTATTTATGATTAGAGATGGTTGTAGTAACAAGCTTGAGAATAGTGCTGCTGTGAATAATGGTGGTAATAAGAAGTTTGATGGAAAGATTAGTGTAAGTATGTGTCCAGGTAATCAATTGGATAAAGAGAGAATAAAGGAAGATCAGTGCATAGTGTATTTTCTGAGAATTTCAGAAGAATGATATTTAATTGTAAAGTAGCAGATTGTGAAGATTCCATAGAATAAGTTATTAAAGATTGTAGTGCAACAGATAAGATCAATGAGATTTAGTAGTTATGTATAGTTTGGGAAAGATTAGGGTTAAGGTTAAGAATGTTTGGATCAAGATAGAGTTATGAGGGTCAAAATAGAAAGAAATGGATTAGTTGAGAAGCAGTGAAGCAGTATTAGGTAAAGTGGAACAACAAGGTAAACTATGAGAGGAATTAAAGTAAAGATTTGAATGAAAAGGATAGCAGTAAGTATGATGTAGCAGCATGATTTCAGCATTAGAAAGTAGAGCAGTAAAGTAGAATAGAGAAATCAGACAGAGTAGATTATAATATTTAAAGAGATCGATTTCAGGACATGGCCTTGGCAGTTGTCAGTAAAGGACGTTTGTGTGATAGCAAGAATTGCAGTGTGAAGGGTAAAGTGCGATAAGCCAGACAACAGAACAATTAAGAGAAATGTTTTGTAGAAATGATGTTATGGTTAATGTAGTTGGCAGGTTATTGATCTGGGAAAGAAAGAGTACACAGCAGATTATGAAACAGATATAATTAAAAGGTTTGGGAAATGTTCAGCAAGAGTTTGCATGGAAGCACACAGAAAGTGGTTCAGATCGAGCATAGGTATTTTCTCAAGAAAGTACTTTAGAGTTTGATGTAAGAATAAAAGGTAGAACAGTTAAGGAATAGTGTGCAGATCAGAGTATGGCAGAGTTGAATAAAAAAAAAGAAAGAAAAGAAAAGAGAGCAAGAAATGAATGGAAATTTGAAATGGTTAAGTACAAAAGGAAAAGATGTGATCAGTTAAACATTGAACATTTTAAGGTCAGATGGCACCTGATTGAGAGAGAGTTTAATAAAGTTGAAGGTAGAATATGTGCAATTTAGTTGAGCAATTTAATTTTTCCAATAAGAGAATGTAGTATCACAGCAAAGAGAGCAGATATTTTGAAGGGTTATATAATAAACTGACTGGATCAGTCAGAGAATGTTGTTTAAGTAAGAAAGGAATGTAAATAGCAAGGTATGTCAGTAGTGGTATGGCAGGATTCAAAACTAAAGTATGTGGCACAATCAGAATTGACGTATTAGAGAAAGCAGTCCAGAAATTTTGATATTTTCTTCCAGTGTTGATTGATTGGGTAAAGTGATTTAAGAAGCGAGAAAAGTTAGTATTGAATCCAGCTAGAGTCAGAGTAATAATAAAAGTGCGAAGCAATTGTGAATAATGGTGGAAGCAGAATTTATGGAATATTTTGTTAGGTATTTAGTGTAATCAGAGTGGCGCAGCGGAAGCACGGGAGGTTTGACATTCACATGTTATCCGAGATTGAATGTTTAAAGGAAAATTTGAGATTTTTGCACAGTTGGGTAAAGAGACAGTGGTTTTTAGTCAGAAAGGAATAAAGATAGTATGGACATAATGGTATAGAGAAGCAGGGAATTCAGTTATGGCATTGTGATTTTTGATGAGAAGCTGGCAGGTAGGAATGTGAATAAAGTTGAGGCAAAATAACTATTGGTATTGAAAAGTAGATAATGGAAAGGCACCGAGAAATTTAAAGAATTTACAGATGGTTTTACATGGCAGAGCATTTAAGGGTGGCAGTTTATGATACAGAAATTAAAAAAAAAAAGAAGAAGCAGTCTAGAAAGAAATATTACAAACACAGTTGGGAAATTGTGGAAGCAGGTTGAGTCCAAGGAGATAAAATGCCAACGGCAAGGTAGAATTGCTTACAGCTAAAGGGTAAAGAAAGAGCAGAATGTAATAATCGAGCAGTGTAGCTATGAAATGAATTAAAGAAAAGGGAAAGCAGAACAAGTGTGGAAATGAACAAATAAATCAGTCAGCATGGATGGTTTGAAAAGCAAGTGCAGAGAAAGTGTATCCTACTTGTTATGTGTATGGATTTGTTTCTTTTTATGTGATAGTCCGGTTTACTAAGGTTTATTTTGAATGTCGAGGACGACATTCCTTTTTAGGTGATAGTAATGTAACGTCGCGTGTTTTTTGGATCTTCGCGGATCCTTGCTAGCGGGTTTGGTGGCCAATGTGTGTGGCCCATTAGTCTATGTTTTAGGTGTTCTCATAGATTTCGAGGCTACGTGGGTTGGCAGATTGGACCCAAAGCACTCACTGGTTCACTGTCTATGAACGCGACAGTGCTAGGCGTCGCATTCTGAACGCGACGGCCCTGGGTGTTGCGTTCTTGAAACCACTGTTTGGCGGTCGTCATCCGCATGCACCCCGCGTGTCGTGCATTGGGCGACTTACTGACATCGGCCTTGGGAAGGCGATGGTCTCTTATGTCGCATTCAGGTTGCAACGGAGGGCTACGTCACGTTCCCAACTGCGATGCATTTTTATGCAAGGTCGGCCGAACAGAGCTTAGCAAGCTCTGCTCGCTAGGGAGACGTTTCTGTGCAGGTTTTCAGGCGATTCGGGGTTTTAGAGGAGTTTTTGGCGTGGTCTCACCGTGAGGACGTCGCACGGAGCGGGGGAAACATTGGGTTGTGATCGGTCTTCGTGTTCTTCGCGACTGTAGGGTGATTTTGCCCATTTTTATGTTGTGAATCACATGTGATGCATGTTTGGTTTGTTAATCGCTTAAAGAACAGTAGATATGTCACGCCCCGATATTTAGCAGCGGAATAAATACCGGGGGATGTGAACGATACAAATAGGCGTATCACAGTTGAATAGCGCAGAGTCACAATTGAATATAATAACACATTCGAGACTATAATATGGTCACCAAAAGTATACTTTATTCCATTCCATTCAACTAGTTACAACCTTACATAAGAAGAACTCACTGAAAAGGGTTCATTATTCAAATAACAATATTTCTCTAATACATGAAGTACTCAATTGTCTATTTCTAAACTGTCATCTACTCATATGGCGGGTGCTCATCACTCTTGCCCTGCCCCATCGGACTCCACTGGTTCTTCATCACTTCCTGAAAAGGGCAGGATGATAGGGGTGAGCGAACTAGCTCAGTAGGATTTACATCTCAATATTGTGCGGGCACTAATATACATGATTAACATTTTAAATAGGCAGATATGTACATGAATATGATGACAATGTATGCAATACTAACAGATTGAATAGCAGAATAGAACGGATATCATATCAGATCAAAATGTCGAGTTGCATATACAATGAACAGATATTTCAAGAGTAGAATCGTATCAAAAAGATTGGCCATATTCAAACAGATATCATGCGTTCACATGATCAGACGTATCATATCAAATCTTATCATATCAGATCAAATCAAACTTATCATATCAAACAAAGGCACATTCTCACAAATCTTGCATATCGTATCAGTGCCATGCCACGCACCACAAGTCCATACTCCCGCGGTTAATAAGTACGTTGGGGTGCTCCTCCCCAGGACCAGACAGGGCCCTTATTGCACAGGCATTGGTCAAATGGACCGAAGTCCCACGTTGTGCCGAACAAACATATTCATATTATGGCCACAGAGTTTCAATGACAGCTCATAGTAAAAGAAACGTGATCATTCATAGAGTCAAAATATGACAAATAGCTCAAGAGAACAAAGGCCGTATAACAGCGTATCTTATGTTTCATAACTCATTAATGTCTTGTCATGAAGATGAGTCACGGATCTTTCCTAGCATGTATGCATATGGACAAATAATTAATGGAACACCGGAAAGCATGAAACTCATATGCAATTCGTGATATTAACTTCACTAACAAGTCCATACTAACATGTATTCATCCCCATATTCACATCATATTCTTATCTTATCAATTGACAATAGGTAAGATCACAAGATAATCCAATGGACATAAGATCAATCACAAATTATACATTAGAATCATATTCAGGTCATTACCAATTTTCACTAGGTTGATTTCTTTTAGGTCCATGCATACTATATAACATCATGCACATGCTAGTAGACATCATGAAATGATTAGACCCAAAATATACAAATTTTTGTAAGGGTAGTGTCGACACACCCCTTACTGGTGTCGACACAATGCTTCAAACACAAGACAAAATAATGCAAACTGGTCAAGTAGTGTCGACATTAGATCAGGTAGTGTCGACACAGTGCTTCAAATACAAGGCAAAAAGGTCAAGTAGTGTCGACACTAGATCAGGTAGTGTCGACACTAGAGACAGCTCCCAGAAAACCTTCTGGCCAATCTGGGACAGTGTGTCGACACTAGCTCAAGTAGTGTCGACACTAGAGGCCTTCCCAGAACACCTTTTGGGCTGTTTTGGGACAGTGTGTCGACACTAGCTCAAGTAGTGTCGACACTAGAGGCTCTCCCAGAACAAAACCCATAGGTCAAGTGTAACCCGAAAACACATCTCATGTAGTGATTTACTTACCTCTCTTATAACTCTCTAACGAATGACATTTAGACAAAACATTCAACACAAAAGATGACGAGGACAACTAGTAGAAGAACTTTTATGTTTTGGGTTTGATCTAATTCGGTCTCGAAACCCAAGAAAACATATGAAGAACATAAAGCTAAGTGCAGCCCGAAATCACAGTATCATGCAGTGACTGTCTTACCATGCCTATAACTCTCTAATAAAAGGTTTTTGGATAAAACGTCCAACATAAAAGATGATCATGACTACAAGTAGAAGAACTTTAATGAAGGAAGTTTAGTCTAATTCAGTCTTGAATCGTGTGCATAATAAGAAGAACGGGAAAAGCCCTAACTGTGTGCGACTTAGGGAAAACTATGAATACACAACGTGTACTCCATGAAATTTAGTCAAACCAAGTGCAAATGAACCTAGACTCGAAGAACTACATGATGGTGTTGGTTTTCTTTAATCTTGGCCCGAGAACACCTACCTTCAAATGCTAAGAACTCTCTGCAGATTTCTGGGTTGGTGCAGAGCGAAGTTGAGGAAGACCCCGATTTTCCCCAGCCGTTCTCCACTTCCCCAGTGCTCCAAACTTGCTACTCTCGACCCCAACTTGTTGCTAAACCTTCCCCAAGAGTTTAAGGATGAGTTCTTATAGATTTAGGGTGTAGCTATGAGTCCTAACGAGACTAGGAAAGGAGGCTGCGAATTCTGCTTCCATCTTTCCAAAATCTGGGATTCTCACCCAAAGGAGGTAGCAACGGTTTAGGAAACCACCAATTGGGATTGGGTTCGGTTTTGGCTTACCTTGCATGACTAATTACCATAATTTTAACCCTAACTTGCCCTCTCTAATTATGGCATAATTACATACACGAATTTCTGGATAATTTCCTGTCCCAATTTATTTTATCTCCTTGGGCCAAATGTGCTCCATTGGTCCAATCTTGTTAATGGGTCATTAACACATGGTGTTGGAAGTCTCTCCAATGTGTTTATTTAATTTATTCTCCTTTATTTCAAAATTTTTTAAATCACTAAATTTTCGGGGTGTTACATCCTCCCCCACTTAAAAAAAATTTGGTCCCCAAATTTACACGTAATGGTGTAGTTCGTACCTGAGAATAGTTCTGGGTGGTTTTTCTTCATTCTTTCCTCTATTTCCCAGGTAGCATTGGTAATTCCCTCTCGACTCCATTGGACCTTCACCATAGGTATGGTACGATTCCTGAGTCGTTGAATCTTCCGATCCAACAGTTTGATCGGCTTCTCTTCATAAGTCAGGTCCTCCCGAATCTCCAAGTCCTCATGGTTGATTACATGGTCGGCATTGAATAAATACTTCCTCAGCATGGATATGTGGAACACATTATGCACGTTCGCCAGCTGTGGAGGTAGTGCAAGTCTATACGCCACCTGACCAATCCTTTCTAGGATTTCAAATGGCCCTATGAATCTGAGACTTAGTTTTCCTTTGATCCCAAATCTTTGTATTCCCCTTGAAGGTGAGACCTTCAAGAAAACATGTTCGCCAACTTGAAATTCTAGTTCTCTCCTTCTCTTGTCTGCATAACTCTTCTGCCTGGATTGTGCTATCTTCAGACGTTCCCTGACAATCTGAACCTTCCCGACAGTCGCCTCAATTAAGTCGGGTCCAACCCATTGGTTCTCCCGAACCTCTTCCCAACAAAGGGGTGATCTGCAACTCCTGCCATATAAGGCTTCAAACGGTGCCATCTTGATACTTGCCTGATAGCTATTGTTATATGCAAACTCCATCAGGTACAACTGATCATCCCATCGACCTCTAAAATATAGCACCAGAGCACGAAGCATATCTTCCACAATTTGATTGGTCCTTTCGGTTTGTCCATCGGTCTGAGGATGGAAAGCAGTACTAAAGTTCAGCTTAGTACCCATTGCTGCTTGTAAACCCTTCCAGAAGTGTGAAGTAAATCTAGGGTCCCGATCCGATATTATGTTAGATGGAACCCCATGCAATCTGACTACTTCCTTAACATATAGTGCAGCCAATACATCCACTGACCAGGTACTCTTAATCGGCAAGAAGTGAGCCGACTTAGTCAATCGATCAACTATTACCCAAATTGCATCCATACCACCTCTAGTCTTGGGCAATCCCATGATAAAGTCCATACCGATGCTATCCCATTTCCATTCCGGGATTTCTAGTGGTAGCAGTCCACCAGCTGTACGGAAATGCTCGGCCTTGACTTTCATGCATGTTAAACAGTATGACGCATGATTGGCCACATCCCTCTTCATGTTTGGCCACCAATACGACCTTTTCAAGTCTTGGTACATCTTTGTTGATCCTGGATGAATCGTGTACTTGGACTGATGAGCTTCATTTAATAACCTCTTCTTGAGTTCTCTATGATCAGGGACACATGTTCTACCTCGGAATAGTAATCTTCCCTCAACTGATAGAGTAAAGTCAGGTCTTTGTTCTAGCTTCTCCCTGATCTCAACTAAGAATGGATCCTCTCCCTGTTTCTCCTTGATTTCGGTCAGTAGATCAGATTGTATCTGGAGATTGGAAATCATTACCTGTTTCTCCTTCTTTCCCATGTCTAAGTTCAAGCTTGCAAATTGCTCCAGTAACTTCCATTCGCCCAACATCATACTAGCTAGCATAGCTCCTGGTTGTCTACTTAGAGCGTCTGCCACTACATTGGCTTTCCCAGGGTGATATTGAATGGAAAAGTCAAAGTCCTTAAGGTACTCTAACCACCTTCTTTGTCTCATGTTAAGCTCCTTCTGTGAGAATAAATATTTCAAGCTCTTGTGGTCAGAAAAGACTTTAAATTGCTCACCATAGATATAATGCCTCCAAATCTTCAAGGCGAATACTACAGCTGCTAACTGCAGGTCATGAACCGGGTAGTTCACTTCGTGGATCTTCAACTGTCTTGAGGCATAAGCTATTACTTTCCCTTGTTGCATTAAGACGCATCCCAGACCTGTTCCAGAAGCATCTGGATAAATTTCAAATCCTCCCTCTGCAGTGGGTAAGGTGAGGACAGGAGCAGTAGTCAGACACTTCTTCAAGTTGTTAAAGCTTCCCTCACATTCATCGGTCCACACAAACGGATTTTCCTTCCGAGTCAGCTTGGTTAATGGCACTGCAATCTTTGAGAAATCCTTTATAAACCTTCGATAATATCCTGCTAATCCTAGAAAGCTCCTGATCTCGGTGACGCTTGTCGGTCTTTCCCATTTCAGCACTGCCTCAACCTTTGATGGATCAACAGCGATACCATCTTTGGTTACCACATGCCCTAGAAAGGATACCTCCTCAAGCCAGAATTCACATTTACTTAGCTTGGCATATAATTTGTTCTCCCTTAAAATCTGTAATGAAATCCTCAAATGCTCCTCATGCTCTTCCTTTGTCTTGGAATAGATCAATATATCATCGATGAATACCACCACAAATTTATCAAGATATGGGCGATAAATGCTATTCATCAATTGCATGAAAACTGCAGGGGCATTTGTTAGTCCGAAAGGCATAACAATAAATTCATAATGCCCATACCTGCTTCGGAAGGCTGTCTTGTGAATATCTTCTCCTTCGATCCTCAATTGATGATAACCGGATCTGAGATCTATTTTAGAGAAGTATCTAGCTCCAGATAATTGATCAAACAACTCATCAATCCTTGGCAGAGGGTATTTGTTCTTGATAGTTAACTGGTTTAGTTGTCTGTAATCTATACATAGCCTCATCGACCCATCTTTCTTCTTGACGAAGAGGATAGGTGCACCCCATGGCGATGTACTTGGTCGGATGAAACCCTTCTCTAACAGTTCCATCAGTTGCTCTTTTAATTCCTTCAGTTCTGCGGGGGACATTCTATATGGTGCCCTAGATACTGGTGCTGCTCTAGGGACCAACTCGATGGTAAAATTGACCTCTCGCTCAGGAGGAATTCCTGGCAAGTCTTCGGGAAAAACATCAGTATATTCGCTGACAACATGGATGTCCTCAACTTTGACTTCCTTCCTTGTGATGACAACAACAGCAAGAAAGGCCATACAACCTTTCCTCATCATCCTTTTGGCTTGTAGTGCAGAGATAAGTGACAATCTCCTGCGGTTTCTATCCCCTGTGAACACTAGTTTTGGGTAATGGCTAAAGGTTACCTGACTTCTCCTGCAGTTGATACTAGCCCCATGTTCAAACAACCAGTCTGCTCCCAGTATCACATCATACCCCTCCATATCCATACATATTAAATTTGCTGGTAGGTTTTGAGTTTCAATCAACACTTCACTAGAGGGTATATGGTTTGTAAGATTGGTGCCAGGACCAATCGGGGTTGACACAACTATTCCGGATTTCATTGGGACGGGTTTCACAGGTAGGGTATCAACAAATATTTGAGATATAAAGGAATGTGTTGCTCCCGTATCAAAGAGAACATATGCGGGTAGGGAAAGAATAGTGAGTTTACCTTCCACGATACCTCCTTCTTCAGCAGCTTCCGGTTCCTGAATAGCTTGCAATCGGCCTTGCCTCTTCTGTCCATTCGGACGCTTATCCTGAGGGGTTTGTTCCTTCAATATTGGGCAGTCCGAGATCCTATGGTCACGACTACCACAGTGCAGACATCTCCCTTGCGCTCTCCAGCATTGCTCAGACCGGTGACTAGCTTTGTCACAGTGTTTGCACCTTTCTCCCGTTGTCACCACTATCTACTTACGTAACTCCTTTGGCTTTTTATCAGCTGGTTCATTTACCCCGCCACTGGGCCTTTTCTTCCCAATGGTCGGATGATACCTTCCTGTAGAAGACACTTGCTCCCTTTTCACGGGTTTTTCCATAATTCTTTCAGCAGTCTCCATGGCATCTTCCAGTAACTGAGCCTTCTTTACCATGTCGGCATAGGTTTGGATGTCCATTGGCGCCAGTTGAGTGATAAACTGGGGCCTCAAGCCATTCAGAAAGCATTTTGCCTTCATCCTTTCTGTCCCAATCAAGTGAACATCATATCGGGACAGACGAGAGAATTGGGCCTCATACTCGGCTACATTGAGTCCTCTCTGCTTCAAAGCCGCAAATTCGGCTGCTTTCTATTCCTGGACCCTCTCAGAAAAGTACTTGGTGTTGAATTTCTCAATGAACTGAGCCCATGTTAGTTGCTGGCCATTCAATGTTGCTTCTACCGACTCCCACCATGCCCTGGCATCCTTTTCCAATTGGAAAGTCGCCAGTAGTACTTTGTTCTGGTCTGTGCATTGCATGACCCTGAATATCCTTTCAATTTCCTTAACCCAGTGTTCAGCAACATCTGGGTCAGTACTCTTCAAACCTAGGCGGATCCATATTCCGAAAATTCTGATGGAGATCACCGGCTCCGCAGTTACCTCCACCCTGGGTGGCTTGTAGGATAGCCTGAGTCAAGTTCTGTATTGTTCGTTGCATGTCCCTAGCCTGGGCACGTTCAGTGGCCATTAAGGTAATAAGTACCTTCAAGATAATAATATAAGTCAGTCATCTAAATATATATCACATGTGACTTCTATTCCCATGGTTCTACCCAAGCTCACATTAGGTACGACAGATTTTGACTCGTGTGATCTAGTTCCATTCTATGTTCTTATTCCCTTGGACCCTAAAGTTTAAGGGCTCTGATACCAACTGTCACGCCCCGATATTTAGCAGCGGAATAAATACCGGGGGACGTGAACGATACAAATAGGCGTATCACAGTTGAATAGCGCAGAGTCACAATTGAATATAATAACACACTCGAGACTATAATATGGTCACCAAAAGTATACTTTATTCCATTCCATTCAACTAGTTACAACCTTACATAAGAAGTACTCACTGAAAAGGGTTCATTATTCAAATAACAATGTTTCTCTAATACATCAACTACTCAATTGTCTATTTCTAAACTGTCATCTACTCATATGGCGGGTGCTCATCACTCTTGCCCTGCCCCATCGGACTCCACTGGTTCTTCATCACTTCCTGAAAAGGGCAGGATGATAGGGGTGAGCGAACTAGCTCAGTAGGATTTACATCTCAATATTGTGCGGGCACTAATATACATGATTAACATTTTAAATAGGCAGATATGCTGTAACACCTTGGAAATTTAGCGATTTAAAAAAAAAAACTTTGGAAATAAAGGAGGATAAAGTAAATAAACATATTAGAGAGACTTCCAACACCATGTATTAATGGCCCATTAACAAGATTGGGCCAATAGAGCACATTTGGCCCAAGGATATAAACAAACTAAGACAGGAAATTTCCCAGAAATTCGTGTATGTAATTATGCCATAATTAGAGAGGGCAAGATAAGGTTAAAATAAGGGTGATTAGTCATGTATGGTAAGCCAAATCTGGACCCAACCCTAAGTGGAGGTTTCCTAAACCATTGCTACCTCCTTTGGAGGAAAGAGTCCCAGATTTCTTGGAAAACAGAGAGCAGAATTCGCAGCCCCTTTCCTAGTCTCGTTAGGACTCTTAACTATAACCTAAATCTATAAGAACTCATCCTCAAACTCTTGGGGAAGGTTTAATAACGAGCTGGGGTCGTTTGGAGGCAGGCTAGAGCTTCTGAGGAGAAGAAGAAAGGCTGGGAACCCGGAGTTCCATCCCCTGCATCCTCTGTTGCATCCAGAATATCGACTGGACTTAAATCTTCGTAAAGGTAGGTGTTCTCGGGCCAAGATTAAAGAAAACTAACACCATCATGTAGTTCTTTGAGTCTAGGTTCATTTGCAATTGGTTTGACTGGTTTTCATGGAGTATACATTGAGTATTCGTGATTTTCCCGAAGTCTCGCATAATTAGAGCTTTTCCGTTCTTCTTATTATGCACATGATTCAAAACCGAATTTGACTAAACTTTCTTCATCAAAGTTCTTCCACGTGAAGTCAAGATCATCTTCTATGTTGGACGTTTTGTCAAAAGGTCTTTCGTTATAGAGTTAGGAGCATGACAAGAGAGTCTCTGCATGATACTGTGATTTCGGGCTACATTAGATTTTTGTTATTCATATGTTTTCTCAGGATTCAAGACCGAATTAGATCAAACCCTCAACATAAAAGTTCTTCTACTAGTTGTCCTCGTCATCTTTTGTGTTGAACGTTTTGTATAAATATCATTTGTTAGATAGTTATGAGTGGTGAAAGAGAATCGCTGCATGATACGTGTTTTCTGGTTACACCTAACCATGTGTTTGGTTCTGGAAGGGCCACTAGTGTCGACACTACTTGAGGTAGTGTCGACACACTGTCCCAAAACTACCCAGATGGTGTTCTGGGAAGGTCTCTAGTGTCGACACTACCTGAGCTAGTGTCGACACACTGTCCCAGTTGACCCAGAAGGTTTTCTGGAAAACTGATCTAGTGTCGACACCACCTGTGCTAGTGTCGACAAACTTTCCCATATTGGCCAGAAGGTTTTCTGGAAACTGCCTCTAGTGTCGACACCACCTGAGCTAGTGTCGACACTACTTGACCTTTTTGTCTTGTTTTTGATGCACTGTGTCGACACTACCTGAACTAGTGTCGACACTACCTGACCAGTTTTGCCTGATTTTGTCTTGTGTTTGGAGCATGGTGTCGACACCACTTGATCTAGTGTCGACAATACCTTACAAGAAATTTGCATGATTTAGGTCTAATCATCTCATGATGTCTACTAGCATGTGCATGATGTTATATAGTATGCATGGACCTAAAATAAATCAACCCATTGAAAAATAGTAATGATGTGAATATGATTCTAATGTGTAAATGTGATTGACCTCATGTTCATTAGATTATCTTGTGATCTTGCTTATTGTCAATTGATAAGATAAGAATATGATGTGAATGTGGGGATGAATACATGTTAGAATGGACATGTTAGTGTTAATGTTATGATTTGCATATGAGTTTCATGGTTACATGTTTTCCGGTGTTAAATAATTACTTGTCATATGCATACCTGTTAGGAAAGCATATGTCTACATACGATCTGTCTTTAGAAACAACCTCATGTCAAGACATTAATGAATTATGAAACATAAGATACGTCGTTATCCTACCTTGTTCTCTTGAGCTATTTGTCATACCTTGACTCTATGAATGATCATGTTTCTCTTACTGCGAGCTTGTTATTGAAATTCTGTGGCCATAACATGAACCTGTTTGTTCGGCACAACGTGGGACTTCGGTCCAAAACTTGATCCAATGCCTGTGCAATAGGGGCCCTGTCCAGTCCTAGGGAGGAGCGCCCCAACGTACTTGTTAACCGCGGGAGTATGGACTCTTGGTGCTTGGCATAGCACACTGACATGTAAGATTGTGAAAATGTGCCTCCTGTTTGACATGATAAGTTTGACTTGACATGATATGATACGTTTGTTCTTGTGAACACATGAGCTCTGCTTGAATATGGCCAATCTCTTCTGACATGATTTTATTCTTGAATTATCTGTCCATTGTGTATGGAACTCGACATTGGATCTGATATGATATTCGTTCTACCTTGCTATTCAACTTATTAGAAAAGCATGCATTGTCATCATATTCATGTGCATATCTGCCTATTTAAAATGTTAATCATGTATACTAGTGCCCGCACGTTATTGAGATGTAAATCCTACTGAGCTAGTTCGCTCACCCCTATCATCCTGCCCTTTTTCAAGTAGTGATGAAGAACCCAAGGAGTCAGATGGGACTGGGAAAGAGTGACGAGCACCCGTCCTAGAAGTAGTTGACAGTTTAGAAATAGACATATGAGTAGTCGATGTATTAGAAAAACATTGTTATTTGATTAATAAACACTTTTCAGTTGATTCTTCTCATGTGAGGTTGTATCTAGTTGAATGGAATGAAATAAAGTATATGTTTGGTGACCATAGTATAGTCTCGAATGTGTTATTATATTCAACTGTGATACGCCTGTTTGTATCGTTCACGTCCCCCGGTATTTATTCCGCTGCTAAATATCGGGGCGTGACAGTTGGTATCAGAGCCTTAAACTTCAACATTAAGGTCCAAGGGAATAGGAACATAGAATGAAACTAGATCACACAAGTCAAAATCTGTCGTACCTAATGTGAGCGTGGGTAGAGCCATGGGAGTAAAAGTCACATGTGATATATTTAGATGACTAACTCACATTATTATCTTGAAGGTACTTATTACCTCAATGGCCGCTGAACATGCCCAGGCTAGGGACATGCAACGAACCATACAGAACTTGACTCAGGCTATCTTACAAGCCACCCAAGGTGGAGGGTAACCGCAGAGCCGGTGAGCTCCACCGGAATTTTCGGAACATGGATCTGCCTAGGTTTGAAGGGAGTACTAACCCAGATGTTGCTGAACACTGGGTTAAGGTGATTGAAAGGATATTCAAGGTTATGCAATGCACAGACCAGAACAAGGTGCTCCTGGCGACTTTCCAGTTAGAAAAGGATGCCAGGGCATGGTGGGAGTCAGTAGAAGCAACCCTAAATGGACAACAACTGACATGGGCTCAGTTCATTGAGCGTTTCAACGCCAAGTACTTTTCTGAGAGGGTCCAAGAACGGAAAGTAGCCGAATTTGCGGCTTTGAAGCAGAGAGGACTCAATGTGGCTGAGTATGAGGCCCAATTCTCTCGGCTGTCCCGATACGCTGTTCACTTAATTGGGACAGAAAGGATGAAGGTGAAACGTTTTCTGAATGGCTTGAGGCCCCAGTTCATCACCCAACTGGCGCCAATGGACATTCAAACTTATGCTGAAATGGTTAAGAAGGCTCAGTTATTGGAAGATGCCATGGAGACTGCCGAAAGGATTAAGGGAAAATCTGTGAAACGAGAGCAAGTGTCTTCTGCTGGGAGGTATCAGCCGACTATTGGGAAGAAAAGGCCCTGTGGCGGAGTAAATGAACCAGCGGATAAGAAGCCGAAGGAGTTAGGTAAGCAGATAGTGTTGACAACGGGAGAAAGGTGCAAACATTGTGATAGAGCTGGTCATCGGTCTGAAGAATGCTGGAGAGCGCAAGGGAGATGCCTACGCTGTGGGAGTCGTGACCATAGGATCTCGGACTGCCCAATGTTGAAAGAACAAGCCCCTCAGGACAAACGTCCGAATGGACAGAAGAGGCAAGGCCGATTGCAAGCTGTCCAGGAACCAGAAACTGCTGAAGAAGGAGGTATCGTGGAAGGTACACTTACTATTCTTTCCCGACCCGCATATGTTCTCTTTGATACAGAAGCTACGCATTCTGTGACGACCCTCATTATACCGGTACGGTTATACCAACCCACGTCGATATAACAAGTGCTGCCACAGTGGGACATTTACCCAACGATACAAACAGCTGAGATACACGCGAATATACAACAGAGTAGCGGAAGTAAAAGAGAACTATCTCCATTCATTCATCATCCACATTAAACATACATGCAGTTTACAATTTGCAAAAAGGAACCAAAGTTCACATAAATTAAATTACTGAAATGGAAATACATAATGTCCACATAATACATTTTTTTTCTCATGATAATTCTAATACAATGTTCCAAGTACATACTAGGAAGTACACAATCACAAGGAACTCCAAAAACTAGCTAGTCTCCACGCTCGGAGTCCGTCTCTGCTGCCTCCTCCAAGGGTACTGTGTCACCAACTATACCTGTACGCCGAAGCAAGGAGTGAGTCCAGGGACTCAGCAAGCAACACTATTCATGATATACACGTACAAATCCTAGTGGTTTCTACATGCACATTACAATTAGCAACACATAGCATGCTAGTCAATTCGAGTTTTCAACCTATCATGAAAGTTCTACAATTTTATACATAACTCATGCTTTCAGATTTTTTTAAAAATAAAATCCACCTATCACATGGTCTCTATTCAATTTACTCATGAACTTTAATCTTTTACAAAATCAAACATGAGAGCTATCAACATGGACAATTTACATGCATGAAAGGTGAACACAATTTGCATGGATTCCACATATTCTTAAGTGCATACATAACTTTTTCACATGCTTTAGGTTGCTGATTTCACATGGTTCAATGACTATAAATCTACACATGAGAGCTACAACGTTGCTTAAAACCTCACATATGAACAATCCATCATGCCATTTTGCACACATATTCATTTGTTGTCCCTACCATGGATTCTAAACACTTTGTACACATAACATGAGAATAATAACATGCATTTTCTGAATTCACATGGTTTCAGATTTAGTCTCACATGGTTTCAATAACACATTTACACATCGAGAATTTCACATTTTTCTTTTACACAATTTCCTCTTTTCACGTGGTTACACTTTACACATACACATTCACATGTCACTTACACATTTACACATGGTCACATACACATTTCACGTTACACATATTTAGGTGCCGTGACACATAGTCCAAACCACCAAAGAAGGACACAAACACATCACATCACATAGACGCCATCTAGGTAATACAATGGCGACTCTTGGACTGCGCAGACCGGGAGAACAAGTCTCCACCCTAACCAGTGGTACTTGTCCACCTCCAGGATTTCCCCCTAATGCCCTTAGGGTCACTTAACACAATGAACCTTCTCAGGGGGACTTTTCCCTGATACGGCTCCACTGCCTTCTCGGAAGTAGTATCACATTGGCACAATTACACTTTTACACATTTACCGTTTTACACATGGTTCTTACACTTTACACTTTTCATCACATTCACTTTCTCACTCACATAAATCCTCCGTTTTTCCTAACATGGTACTACAGAATTTCAAGGTTTAACACACAGTAAACACACTAATCATGCTGGGTTTAAACAAAATCTAATCACATTTCGATCATATGTACGAATTATTCACATTTCACATGAAAACACATAACATTTTATTTACGGGTCCAAATGACCTGAAATTTTTACCACATGCTGTTTTCGGGTTCATAATCATACTCCAAAATTTTCAGATTTTTCTGAGCTACATAGAATTTACAGAAAATAAAACGCCTAATTAGCATGCTATTAACAACTTAAGTTAACATGGGTCTAACACATCTTGTAATTTAGCCACTTGCTGTTTTATACAGAGACTACTAATACATATATGATTTTAGAATACCACATTACCCTAATTCATACATCTATCAATCAATTATCACAAACCATTTTCACATGTTTTCATTTTACCGAACCGAGCTTATTTACAAATTTCACAAGCATGGATAATTTACTAAAGCTTGCAAACACATATGCTGACCCACTATTCTTCATGATCAAACCGAAACTAAGGCATTCACACTAATCTAAATCATGAATCATGGATTTTGCAAAATTGCCTACAAGTCATGCTCACAAGTTTACAAAATATCATTATCCTACATTCACCATTCACATCCCACATTCATTCACACACCACAACTAACCATATACATAGAGTATAAGCTTTACCATATATCCTCATCGCATAAAACATACCGAAATTACTGCATAAGTGGGACAGAACAGCTCACTGTTCTGTCCAGAAGAACTAGGCGGCGGTCTCTGGCCGCTGACTCAAGGTCAGCGGCATGGTCGATGGACGCCAAGCATAAACTGGACGTCCAGGGACCTTGCCGTCTAACCAGGTCTGTGCAGAAAACACAGACCCGAGCTCTGAAACTTGGGTGAATTGGAGGGTAGAGGACTCGAGGAAAAATCCTTAAAAATCACAAAAAAACACCTAGACTCATACAGGGACACCATAGATAGGTCACTTGCCTTTCACAAATTCTTCTAAGGGATTTAAAGGCTTGGTGAAGACCTCCTTGGGCAGTCCCAAGAAGTTGCAGAACCTCCCTCTAGATCGCCTTCCTCCGTGCTCCTGGGTGATCTCCACGCCGAGGGGATGATGGGGATGCCTTCTCCTTTGCTCCAGCTTCCTCCTTGTCGCAGTAGATCTCCAAACCAAGCTCCAAGGGGTCGGATTTGGGGGTTCCAAAATGGGGTTTTTCTCACAGCTCACCTAGGGTTTTTCTCTCCTCTATTTCTCCTCTTGCAAGGTGAAATGAGAAGTGGGAGAGGCCAAATCCGGGTTCAGACCTAATGAGAGCCCCTCACCCACTCACCATACCGATTAGACAGCCTTAGAGCCGTTGGGGGACATCCCCCCAATGGAGGCCATGCCTTGCTCCCGGATTTTCTGGCTCTGCAACGCATGCAGGTCAGAGAAGTTGGCGTCCATATCGCTGGACGCCGGAGTTAGTGTCGGCGTCCATGTCTGGACGCTGACACCAGCTCAACGGCCTGGGCTTGACGCCAAGGTGGCCTTCGGCCAGAACCCTAATTATGCAGAAAACCATGCATACCAAGCTTATATACATGCCATATACATATGGTATTGTATCCACACTATCATCATACAATATATACATTATTTATGCTTAATATAAACACATGCATACGTAATTATACTAATTAATACGTACGTAAATAAGTACATACATACATAAGCACAATTATTCACACATAGATACAAATAATACGACGAAAATTAGAGGGCCTTACACATTCCTTCATATCTCAAACATTTGTTGATACCCTACCTGTGAAACCCGTCCCAATGAAATCCGAAATAGTTGTGTCAACCCCGATTGGTCCTGGTACCAATCTTACAAACCATATACCATCCAGTGAGGTGTTGATTGAAACCCAAAACCTACCAGCAAATTTAATATGTATGGACATGGCGGGGTATGATGTGATACTGGGAGCAGACTGGATGTCTGAACATGAGGCTAGTATCAATTGCAGGAGAAGTCGGATAACTTTTAGCCAGTACCCAAAACTAGTGTTCACCGGGGATAGAAACCGCAGGAGATTGTCAATTATCTCTGCATTACAAGCCAAAAGAATGATGAGGAAAGGTTGTATGGCCTTTCTTGCTGCTGTGATCATCGCAAAGAAAGAAGTCAAAGTTGAGGACATCCATGTCGTCAGCGAATACATTGATGTTTTCCCCGAAGACTTGCCAGGAATTCCTCCTGAGCGAGAGGTCGATTTTACCATCGAATTGGTCCCTGGAGCAGCACCGGTATCTAGGGCACCATATAGAATGTCCCCCGCAGAACTGAAAGAATTAAAAGAGCAACTGATGGAACTGTTAGAGAAGGGTTTCATCCGACCAAGCACATCGCCATGGGTGCACCTGTCCTCTTCGTCAAGAAGAAAGATGGGTCAATGAGGCTATGCATAGATTACAGACAATTGAATCAGTTAACCATCAAGAACAAATACCCTCTGCCGAGAATTGATGAGTTGTTTGATCAATTATCTGGAGCTAGATACTTCTCTAAAATAGATCTCCGATCCGGTTATCATCAATTGAGGATCAAAGGAGAAGACATTCACAAGACTGCCTTCCGAAGCAGGTATGGGCATTATGAATTTATTGTTATACCTTTTGGACTAACAAATGCCCCTGCAGTTTTCATGCAGTTGATGAATAGCATTTATCGCCCATATCTTGATAAGTTTGTGGTGGTATTCATCGATGATATATTGATCTATTCCAAGACAAAGGAAGAGCATGAGGAGCATTTGAGGATTGCATTGCAGATCTTAAGGGAGAACAAACTATATGCCAAGTTAAGTAAATGTGAATTCTGGCTTGAGGAGGTATCCTTTCTAGGGCATGTGGTAACCAAAGATGGTATCGCTGTTGATCCATCAAAGGTTGAGGCTGTGTTGAAATGGGAAAGACTGACAAGCGTCACAGAGATCAGGAGTTTTCTGGGATTAGCTGGGTATTATCGAAGGTTTATAAAGGATTTCTCAAAGATTGCAGTACCGTTAACCAAGCTGACCCGGAAGGAAAATCCATTTGTGTGGACCAATGAATGTGATGAAAGTTTCAATAACTTGAAGAAGTGTCTGACTACTGCTCCTGTCCTCGCCTTACCCACTGAAGAGGAGGATTTGAAATTTATTCAGATGCTTCTGGTATTGGATTGGGATGTGTCGTAATGCAACAAGGGAAGGTAATAGCTTATGCTTCCAGACAGTTGAAGATCCATGAAGTGAACTATCCGGTTCATGATCTGGAGTTGGCAGCTGTAGTATTCGCCCTAAATATTTGGAGGCATTATATCTATGGTGAGCAATTTAAGGTCTTTTCTGACCACAAGAGTTTGAAATACCTGTTCTTACAGAAGGAGCTGAACATGAGACAAAGATGGTGGTTAGAGTACCTCAAGGACTTCGACTTTTCCATTCAATATCACCCTGGGAAAGCCAATGTAGTGGCAGACGCTCTAAGTAGACAACCAGGAGCTATGCTAGCTAGTATGATGCTCGGCGAATGGAAGTTACTGGAGCAATTTGCAAGTTTGAACATAGACGTGGGAAAGAAGGAAAAACAAGTAATGATTTCAAATCTCCAGATACAATCCGATCTACTGACCGAAATCAAGGAGAAACAGGGAGAGGATCCATTTTTAGTTGAGATCAAGGAGAAGCTAGAGCAAAGGCCTGACTTTACTCTATCAGCAGAAGGAGATTACTGTTCCGAGGTAGGACATGTGTCCCTGATCATGGAGAACTTAAGAAGAGGTTACTAAATGAAGCTCATCAGTCCAAGTACATGATTCACCCTGGATCAACAAAGATGTACCAAGACTTGAAAAGATCGTACTGGTGGCCAAACATGAAGAGGGATGTGGCCGATCATGTGTCATACTGTTTAACATGTATGAAAGTCAAGGCCGAGCATTTCCGTATAGCTGGTGGACTGCTACCACTAGAAATCCCGGAATGGAAGTGGGATAGTATCGGTATGGACTTCATCATGGGATTGCCCAAGACTAGAGGTGGTATGGATGCAATCTGGGTAATAGTTGATCGATTGACTAAGTCGGCTCAATTCTTGCCGATTAAGAGCACATGGTCTGTGGATGTATTGGCTGCACTTTATATTAAGGAAGTAGTTAGATTGCATGGGGTTCCATCCAGCATAATCTCAGATCGGGACCCTAGATTTACTTCACACTTATGGAAGGGATTGCAAGTAGCAATGGGTACTAAACTGAACTTTAGTACTACTTTCCATCCTCAGACCGATGGACAAACCGAAAGGACCAATCAAATTGTGGAAGATATGCTTCGTGCTCTGGTGCTATATTTTAGAGGGCGATGGGATGATCAGTTGTACCTGATAGAGTTTGCATATAACAATAGCTATCAGGCAAGTATCAAGATGGCTCCATTTGAAGCCTTATATGGCAGGAGTTGCAGATCACCCCATTGTTGGGAAGAGGTTGGGGAGAACCAATGGGTTGGACCCGACTTAATTGAGGCAACTGTCCGGAAGGTTCAGATTGTCAGGGAACGTCTGAAGATAGCACAATCCAGACAGAAGAGTTATGCAGAGAAGAGAAGGAGAGAACTGGAGTTTCAGGTTGGCGAACATGTTTTCTTGAAGGTCTCACCTTCAAGGGGAATACAAAGATTTGGGATCAAAGGAAAACTAAGTCCCAGATTCATAGGGCCATTTGAAATCCTGGAAAGGATTGGTCAGGTGGCGTATAGACTTGCACTACCTCCGCAACTGGCAAACGTGCATAATGTGTTCCACATATCCATGCTGCGGAAGTACTTATTCAATGCCGACCATGTAATTGACCATGAGGACTTGGAGATTCGGGAGGACCTGACTTATGAAGAGAAGCCGATCAAACTGTTGGATCGGAAGATTCAACGACTCAGGAATCGTACCATACCTATGGTGAAGGTTCAATGGAGTCGAGACGGAGTCACTAATGCTACCTGGGAAACAGAGGAAAGAATGAAGAAAAACCACCCAGAACTATTCTCAGGTACGAACTACACCATTATGTGTAAATTTGGGGACCAAATTTTCTTAAGTGGGGGAGGATGTAACACCCCGAAATTTAGCAACTTCAAAAAAAAAAAACTTTGGAAATAAAGGAGGATAAAGTAAATAAACATATTAGAGAGACTTCCAACACTATGTATTAATGACCCATTAACAAGATTGGGCCAATAGAGCACATTTGGCCCAAGGATATAAACAAACTAAGACAGGAAATTATCCAGAAATTCGTGTATGTAATTATGCCATAATTAGAGAGGGCAAGATAGGGTTAAAATAAGGGTGATTAGTCATGTATGGTAAGCCAAATCTGGACCCAACCCTAAGTGGAGGTTTCCTAAACCATTGCTACCTCCTTTGGAGGAAAGAGTCCCAGATTTCTTGGAAAACAGAGAGCAAAATTCGCAGCCCCTTTCCTAGTCTCGTTAGGACGCTTAACTATAACCTAAATCTATAAGAACTCATCCTCAAACTCTTGGGGAAGGTTTAATAACGAGTTGGGGTCGTTTGGAGGTAGGCTAGAGCTTCTGAGGAGAAGGAGAAAGGCTGGGAACCCGGAGTTCCATCCCCTGCATCCTCTGTTGCATCCAGAATATCGACTGGACTTAAATCTTCGTAAAGGTAGGTGTTCTTGGGCCAAGATTAAAGAAAATCAACACCATCATGTAGTTCTTTGAGTCTAGGTTCATTTGCAATTGGTTTCACTGGTTTTCATGGAGTATACATTGAGTATTCGTGATTTTCCTGAAGTCTCGCACAATTAGGGCTTTTCCCATTCTTCTTATTATGAACATGATTCAAGACCGAATTTGACTAAACTTTCTTCATAAAAGTTCTTCCACGTGAAGTCACGATCATCTTCTATGTTTGACGTTTTATCCAAAAGTCCTTCGTTAGAGAGTTAGGAGCATGACAAGAGAGTCTCTGCATGATACTGTGATTTCGGGCTACATTAGATTTTTGTCATTCATATGTTTTCTTGGGATTTGAGACCGAATTAGATCAAACCCTCAACATCAAAGTTCTTCTAATAGTTGTCCTCGTCATCTTTCATGTTGAATGTTTTGTCTAAATATCATTTGTTAGAGAGTTATGAGTGGTGAAAGTGAATCGCTGCATGATACATGTTTTCTGGTTACACCTAACCATGTGTTTGGTTCTGGAAGGGCCACTAGTGTCGACACTACTTGAGGTAGTGTCGACACACTGTCCCAAAACTGCCCAGATGGTGTTCTGGGAAGGTCTCTAATGTCGACACTACCTGAGCTAGTGTCGACACACTGTCCCAGTTGACCCAGAAGGTTTTCTGGAAAACTGATCTAGTGTCGACACCACCTGTGCTAGTGTCGACACACTTTCCCATATTGGCCAGAAGGTTTTCTGGAAACTGCCTCTAGTGTCGACACCACCTGAGCTAGTGTCGACACTACTTGACCTTTTTGTCTTGTTTTTGATGCACTGTGTCGACACTACCTGAACTAGTGTCGACACTACCTGACCAATTTTGCATGATTTTGTCTTGTGTTTGGAGCATGGTGTCGACACCACTTGATCTAGTGTCGACACTACCTTACAAAAATTTGCATGATTTAGGTCTAATCATCTCATGATGTCTACTAGCATGTGCATGATGTTATATAGTATGCATGGACCTAAAATAAATCAACCCATTGAAAAATAGTAATGATGTGAATATGATTCTAATGTGTAAATGTGATTGACCTCATGTTCATTGGATTATCTTGTGATCTTGCTTATTGTCAATTGATAAGATAAGAATATGATGTGAATGTGGGGATGAATACATGTTAGAATGGACATGTTACTATTAATGTTATGATTTGCATATGAGTTTCATGGTTACATGTTTTCCGGTGTTAAATTAATTACTTGTCATATGCATACATGTTAGGAAAGCATATGTCTACATACGATCTGTCTTTAGAAACAACCTCATGTCAAGACATTAATGAATTATGAAACATAAGATACGTCGTTATCCTACCTTGTTCTCTTGAGCTATTTGTCATACCTTGACTCTATGAATGATCATGTTTCTCTTACTGTGAGCTTGTTATTGAAATTCTGTGGCCATAACATGAACTTGTTTGTTCGGCACAACGTGGGACTTCGGTCCAAAACTTGATCTAATGCCTGTGCAATAGGGGCCCTGTCCGGTCCTGGGGAGGAGCGCCCCAACGTACTTGTTAACCGCAGAGTATGGACTCTTGGTGCTTGGCATAGCACACTGACATGCAAGATTGTGAAAATGTGCCTCCTGTTTGACATGATAAGTTTGACTTGACATGATATGATACGTTTGTTCTTGTGGACACATGAGCTCTGCTTGAATATGACCAATCTCTTCTGACATGATTTTATTCTTGAATTATCTGTCCATTGTGTATGGAACTCGACATTGGATCTGATATGATATTCGTTCTACCTTGCTATTCAACTTATTAGAAAAGCATGCATTGTCATCATATTCATGTGCATATCTGCCTATTTAAAATGTTAATCATGTATACTAGTGCCCGCACGTTATTGAGATGTAAATCCTACTGAGCTAGTTCGCTCACCCCTATCATCCTGCCCTTTTTCAGGTAGTGATGAAGAACCCGTGGAGTCAGATGGGATTGGGCAAGAGTGACGAGCACCCGTCCTAGAAGTAGTTGACAGTTTAGAAATAGACATATGAGTAGTTGATGTATTAGAAAAATATTGTTATTTGATTAATAAACACTTTTCAGTTGATTCTTCTCATGTGAGGTTGTATCTAGTTGAATGGAATGAAATAAGGTATATGTTTGGGGACCATAGTATAGTCTCGAATGTGTTATTATATTCAACTGTGATACGCCTGTTTGTATCGTTCACGTCTCCCGGTATTTATTCCGCTGCTAAATATCGGGGCGTGACATATGCACATGAATATGATGACAATGTATGCAATACTAACAGATTGAATAGCAGAATAGAATAGATATCATATCAGATTAAATGTCGAGTTGCATATACAATGAACAAATATTTCAAGAGTAGAATCGTATCAAAAAGATTGGCCATATTCAAGCAGATATCATGCGTTCACATGATCAGACGTATTATATCAAATCTTATCATATCAGATCAAATCAAACTTATCATATCAAACAAAGGCACATTCTCAGAAATCTTGCATATCGTATCAGTGCCATGCCATGCACCACAAGTCCATACTCCCGCGGTTAATAAGTACGTTGGGGTGCTCCTCCCTAGGACCAAACAGGGCCCTTATTGCACAGGCATTGGTCAAATGGACCGAAGTCCCACGTTGTGCCGAACAAACATATTTATATTATGGCCACAGAGTTTCAATGATAGCTCATAGTAAAAGGAACGTGATCATTCATAGAGTCAAAGTATGACAAATAGCTCAAGAGAACAAAGGCCGTATAACAGCGTATCTTATGTTTCATAACTCATTAATGTCTTGTCATGAGATGAGTCACATATCTTTCCTAGCATGTATGAATATGGACAAATAATTAATGGAACACCGAAAGTATGAAACTATTGAAACTCATATGCAATTCGTGATATTAACTTCACTAACAAGTCCATACTAACATGTATTCATCCCCATATTCACATCATATTCTTATCTTATCAATTGACAATAGGTAAGATCACAAGATAATCCAATGGACATAAGATCAATCACAAATTATACATTAGAATCATATTCAGGTCATTACCAATTTTCACTAGGTTGATTTCTTTTAGGTCCATGCATACTATATAACATCATGCACATGCTAGTAGACATCATGAAATGATCAGACCCAAAATATGCAAATTTTTTGTAAGGGTAGTGTCGACACACCCCTTACTGGTGTCGACACAATGCTTCAAACACAAGACAAAATAATGCAAAACTGGTCAAGTAGTGTCGACACTAGATCAGGTAGTGTCGACACAGTGCTTCAAATACAAGGCAAAAAGGTCAAGTAGTGTCGACACTAGATCAGGTAGTGTCGACACTAGAGACAGCTCCCAGAAAACCTTCTGGCCAATCTGGGACAGTGTGTCGACACTAGCTCAAGTAGTGTCGACACTAGAGGCCTTCCCAGAACACCTTTTGGGCTGTTTTGGGACAGTGTGTTGACACTAGCTCAAGTAGTTTCGACACTAGAGGCCCTCCCAGAACAAAACCCATAGGTCAAGTGTAACCCGAAAACACATCTCATGCAGCGATTTGCTTGCCTCTCTTATACCTCTCTAATGAATGACATTTAGACAAAATGTTCAACACAAAATATGACGAGGACAACTATTAGAAGAACTGTGATGTTGGGGGTTTGATCTAATTCGGTCTCAAAACCCAAGAAAACATATGAGGAACATAAATCTAAGTGCAGCCCGAAATCGTAGTATCATGCAGCGACTCTCCTACCATGCCTATAACTCTCTAAGGAAAGGCTTTTGGACAAAACTTCCAACATAAAAGATGATCGTGACTAAAAGTAGAAGAACTTTATTGAATAAAGTTTAGTCTAATTCGGTCTTGAATCATATGCATAATAAGAAGAACGGGAAAAGTCCTAACTATGTGCGACTTAGGGAAAACTACGAATACACAACGTGTACTCTATGAAATTTAGTCAAACCAAGTGCAAATGAACCTAGACTCGAAGAACTACATGATGGTGTTTGTTTTCTTTAATCTTGGCCCGAGGAACACCTACCTTCGAATGCTAAGAACTCTCTGCAGATTTCTGGGTTGGTGCAGAGCGATGTTGAGGAAGACCCCGATTTTCCCCAGCCGTTCTCCACTTCCCCAGCGCTCCAAACTTGCTACTCTCGACCCCAACTTGTTGCTAAACCTTCCCCAAGAGTTTAAGGATGAGTTCTTATAGATTTAGGGTGTAGCTATGAGTCCTAACGGGACTAGGAAAGGAGGCTGCGAATTCTGCTTCCATCTTTCCAAAATCTGGGATTCTCACCCAAAGGAGGTAGCAACAGTTTAGGAAACCACCAATTGGGTTGGGTTCAGTTTTGGCTTACCTTGCATGACTAATTACCTTAATTTTAACCCTAACTTGCCCTCTCTAATTATGGCATAATTACATACACGAATTTCTGGGTAATTTCCTGTCCCAATTTATTTTATCTCCTTGGGCCAAATGTGCTCCATTGGCCCAATCTTGTTAATGGGTCATTAACACATGGTGTTGGAAGTCTCTCCAATATGCTTATTTAATTTATTCTCCTTTATTTCCAAAATTTTTAAATCACTAAATTTTCGGGGTGTTACAAGATATCATGCTAGGGCATTGAGTAAAGCATGAAAAATGGAAATTAAACGTGGTTTGTATGGTTTATGGGGGTGATCCGGAGATGGGAACCCGAATTAGGGTTCCGGCCTGTGAAGGCGACAGAGCCCTCTGTCCATTCTAAATGTGAAAGGCTGACCCGTCGTGTTAGGCTTTTGGATCGTGACATGTCAAGGTGTCGCGATCAGAAGGCGACAGTTGCCTATGTCGCGATCATAGCCGAGAGAATTGGTTGTGTCTGTTTTACTGATACGATTATCTGATTATCGTTGAAGTGTTGTGAATGGCATGGATAAGTGGTGCCAATGCACTTGTAGCACTCGTGGAGCATGTCGTTTGCATGTTGTTTACGTGGTAAGTGTGTTGCTCACGAAGTGAGCGTGTGTTTACGTGGTTGGCATGTTGTGCACATAGTTAGTCTATTGTACACATGGTGTTTACGTGGTTTGAGTGTCGTGCATGTAGTTTGTGTGTGCACGGCAAGTGTTTCGACAATATAACTGTTGTGGTTAGTTTGTGGTGGCTGGGCAGTGAGGTTCCAGTGTGAACCTAGCCTTGGCCCTTTAGTGTCATTTGCATGGTTATTAAGTGGTTATTATATTGTATTAATATGGCAATGGGTGACCAATGACAGGCAAGATTATTGTATGTTATTGTGATTTAAGTATGTGTTGGTGTCGGTTAGCTTGGAGGTCACATGGTGACCGGTGACGAGCTAATTATGTTTAATGTATCGCGATATAAGTTTCACCGAGGTGTTAAGTGACTGACGTGGTTTGTGTGCTAGCCGAGTGTGGTGGTCCGGCGCCTATTCTGGAATACCTCTCTAGTCGGGTACCCTAGGTTTTGTGTGAGCCAGACACATTAGTGCTCGGGGTTTGTCCTGGTACTATGTGTACCGTCGAGGTCTGTGTCGTCTTCCTGGACACCCTCACTCCTGTGTTTAAGTTGTACATCCTGCTGAGGGAAAGACGACAGAGGGCAGCGACCTGTGTTTGTGGGTGTGCGGTCGCTTGTAGCGCGCTCGTGGTTGGGGGTACGCACACCAGTAGACGTACTGGGCCCCAACTAGTCCTATGTTTCCAGTGCCTCACTTTTGGGAGCTCGGGCCGGAGTCCCTAAGGGTGTCAGGCATGGGCCTATAGCTGTGTTGTCTACAGGTGTGGTGTTGGTTGGTCTTCACTGTTCTTTGGCTTTACTGTGTGCTTGTGGAGCGGCAGTTGGACCTTTCATCCGTGACTGCGAGACTGAGAGGTAGTTCTTATGTAGTGTTGCCTGGGTTGGATACTGGCGTCATGAACCAGTAGTCTGTTCCCGTGTGGTGGCGTCGTTCTTTCTGACTCGTGCTTTTCCAGTGGTTGTGGCATGTGTATAGTGACTGGTTGGTTGAGGTTTGACCCGTTGTGGTGTGCCTTGTAGGAGGCACAGTTGTGTTGAGGCTTTGTGGTGGTACCTCGTGGCAGAAGGTACCTATACCCTTTGTAGGTATCCGTTTCTCGTGGTACATTGTGTACCAGCCTTTTCAGGTGTTGAGGTGGAGCTGTGCTCTGTAGAGGTCGTGTGGTAAACCTTTCACCCGTAGTGTTTTACCCTTTTCGAGTAAGCTTCCGTTTGTGGTTTAAGTGTGTGACTAATGGCTTGCTGATGCCAGCCTTGTTACCCTTTGTGGGTAGGTTGCCTGTGAATCTTGTAGCTTAGGCAACCAGTTATTGTAATGGTTTTCCTGTGAGGCTTGTGGCCTAGGCATTTCAGTTGTTGGGCAGACTAGTGGTGTTGTGCTAGTCCTGTTGTTCCTCTTCCTTTTTGAGATTTGTATTAGCTGATAAGATTATATTTAATTATTATTAATCATGTCTTGTTTTGAGCATGACATGGTTTGGCTATCGGCGTTGCCAGTAAGACCCTTTGGGGTTGAGGTTTCTTTAGTTTTGTGTGTGGTTTTGGGTGGTCCCTACTGAGCCTGTGACTTGTTGAGGCTCACTCCCCTATAGTTCTTTTCAGGGCTTACCATTTATATGGCCTGCAAAGGCGTTGTGGCAGACTTGTACCACCAGCAGTAGCATTAGTTGTGTTATGTGAGCATGTGCTCCCTCGGGGTATGCCCCAGGTAGTTGTACTTTTAATTGGACATGTAATAATGTATTGGGATAATTGTAAATTTTTATATACAGATATGAGCTCATGTACTTTCTTGTGTCTTATACTGTTGTGGTTGTCTTTTATATTCTTACTGGACACATGTTCGAGCTATCCCTTGTGAGACTTCGGTCGTTCGCGAGAGGCGGATCTGGATATGGAGCCTTATTGAGCATAAATATCTAGGGCCGCTACATAAACCCCTAGCTAGGTTCTACACTTAGTACAGTCCCTCAGCTGGACAGAAATCGCCAGCAACCTTACTAGTCAACTCTTCACACAGGAAGAGACTCACTGTATACAGTCCTACAGCTAGACAGGGATCTTTCTTAGAAAAGAAAGAGCAAGCTGAGAGTTTTACAAGAATGGCTTCAAACCCCAGAAACTCTTAGCGAAATACTCTCCTCAAGAAATACAATGAGCACAGAGAGAGTGAAGAGAGGAAGGCTTGAAAGCAGTGAAGACTTCTGCTCTGAAAGCTTCTCTTGAATAAGGCTCGACCTCTTTCTCTCTTTCTTTGAGTGTATATGGCGTTGAGGCTTCTCACTAGATGTACACTCATAAAAGGATCTTCAGGAAAGCTCTTGCTAGTTCTTCAGCCTTGCTTCATCTTTTATATGAAGCAACTTTGAACAGATCCATTGAAGAGATCCATTGAAACTCTTCTAGTAGTTGCTGATCTTTCTATTCTTCTTCTTCTGACTGATAACCACTTGGTGGTCTTCGAGGTCTGAAAATATAGAAGAAAGTGTTTAGATCAAAGAGTGTTTATTTCAGAAGGCTCATACCTCTGTGTTATCTGTTGACACCCAGAAGTGGTAGGTAATCTCCTTTTGTCTGATAGGAAGGAACATATCCTATGAGATAAGCAAAAAGATTTTCTGTCAAAGAGATATTAGGTTATGCATATGAAATGTATCTGAGTTTTCATTGGGCACCAAAGACAATTTGAAATGTTTGAAATACAGAGGAAATCGATGTTTAAGTGAAATAGAGTCGATGTGAAAGACAATCGATGTTCCACTGTAATCGTTGTTTCAATGTAATCCATGTTTCGAAGTCGATGTTTCACTGGAGTTGATGTTTGATCGAAATCGATGTTTAAGTGAAGTCAATGTTAAACATAATCGATGTACACAGAGAGTCTATGTAAACATAATCCATGTTGAGAGTGAATCGATGTTTCACTGAAGTCGATGTTTGATTGAAATTGATGTTTACATGGAGTCGATGTTTGATTGAAATTGATGTTTACATGGAGTCGATGTTTTAATAAAATCAATGTTTACATGGAGTCGATGTTTTAATGAAATCGATGCTTAATCAAAATCGATGTTTGATCAAAATCGATGTTTGATCGAAATCGATGTTTAAATGAGATCAGTGTTCAACAGAGTCAATGTTTAAGTGAAGTCGATGTTGAAAAAAATTGATGTTTATGAAATCAATGTTTACATGAGATGAACCATATTCGATGTTTTTGTATGGAAATCATTGTGGCACTTAGTCAGTAATCGATGTGTATTGAGTAGCCATTGATTTGCCTTTTTAGTGTAGATCACAAAGCGATAGTGCCATAAATTTATATTTATTAGGAAAACATAATATTAAATATATTTATAATATTTAATTAATCATGAGTTTTGTTATGACCAAAATATAAGGGTAAAAAATAAGAGTGGTTCAACAATCTCCCCCTTTTTGGTGATGACAAAACTTATGATAATTTTCTGACAAAAATACTTAAAACATAGAAAAATATAGAAAATTCATAGATTATGCATACTCTCCCCCTTTTTGTCACTAACCAAAAAGGAAGGATCTTACCATTGTAGTCTTTCCCCTTTTTGTGAATACTTCTTACCAGTATGTTGTGTGAGAGGGGTTCAACAATTTTTGACGTAAATGAGTAGCTCCCCCTTAATATGTGTTCCCCCTGAATGAGAGGCTCCACCTGAATGAGACTTGCAAGCAGATGTTAGTAGTACTATAAATTTAAAAACAAATTTGTGACTACTCCCTCTTCAAATATGAGTTGGATGAATAGCTGGCAGCTACTAATGCTTTGAGCATCCTTTGTTCCTGATGCTCTAAGGCTATCCTGCAAACAACTTATTCAAAAGTAGGTACCCAAATCATTTTGGGTCCTTGATGGTTAGATGCATGAAAATATCCTTTCGGAATCCATACTAGGTGCCTGGTTGTGCAGGTGTTTACTGTGTGTCCTAATTTATTGCAATGGGAACAATAATGAATATAATTTATTTTGCAGTTCTTATGGTCTTTATGATACCTGTTTAGAATGCAATTTTTAGAAACCTTGTTCTTTTGATAGAACTTGTTCATTTCAGGGGCTTTTTCTGAGGCATTTTGGTTTCTTTAGCAAATTTTGGCAATGGATATTTTTTAGGAATTATGACTTGTTTTCCTTTTTCAGGAGGTTCGTATCCAACCCCTTGTTTATTGTTTCCAGATTTTGATCCTTTTAAGCATATAGCTAGAGATGCTTTCCCTTTAGTTAACTTTCTAACTGATTCTTTTAAATAAAGATTTTCCTTAGTTAGAGTTTTTAATTTTTCTTCTAACTATAATTTTTCATTGTTCTTGCTTTTTAAGTTTTCATTCAAAAGATGATTATTATCTTTACTTTTCTTCAATTGTGTTTCCAATTATTCCATTTCTGATTTAAGATCAGAGTTAGTGTTTTCTAGGTAAGTAAGATTATTTTTTAGATTCTTTAATTCTTTTACGACACCTTTATGTTTTTCATAAAGTTCATTAAAGACTTTTCTAAATCTTCAGACTCTGACCCTGAATCAGTGCATGAATCAAAAGATGGGTCAGAATGTACCTCATCTAGTCCTACCATGAGGGCTAGATTTACTTGCTCTTTCTCTGATTCTGAGCTAGATGAGCTTGAAGTGGTGGCTCTTTCATTGTACCAAGCAGCAATCATGACTTTTCTTTTGAATTTCTTGTGTTTCTTCTTGGACTTTTCGGGTTGACCAATCTTCTTGAGTTTTGGACAGTCTGGTCTTAGATGTCCAAGTTTTCTGCATTCATAGTAGACTGGTTCTTTCTCCTTTTTCTCTTTCTTTTGGATCCTTCTTGATCCATTTTTCTTCTTCTTAAGAATCTTCTGAAGTTTGGATAAAACATCATCTACATCACTGTCTTCAGATCCTGCATTCTTAGAACTAGAAGAAGAAGAGGTGGAAGGAGCAGTTGAAACTTTAAGAGTGTTAGTAAATTTTTTCTTGGATGACCCTTCAGATAGTCGCTCCATATTGATTTCATGTGCCATAAGGGAACCAATTAATTTATCAATGGAAAATTTGGTTAGATCATGGGCTTCTTCAATAGAAGTGACCTTAGGGGTCCATGAATGAGTTAAGGACCTAAGTATTTTTCTGACAGTTTCTTCATCAGAAAGATTTTTACCAAGAGAACTTAGACCAACTACTATGCTTGAAAATCTGTTATACATTTGAGTAATATTTTCATTTGGGAGCATTTTAAATTACTCATATTGTGAAATAAGAATGTCTATTCTAGTTTGTTTTACTTTATCTGTTCCTTCATATGTTACCTGCAGTTTATCCCATATTTCTTTTGCAGATTTACATGTAGATACTCTACTGAATTCTCTTTTGGATAAAGCACAACATAAATAGTTTTTTGCTTTAAAGTTTAGAGACAATTTACTTTTATCTGCAGTTGTAATAGTAGTAGTACCTTCAACAAGAACAATAACAAAATCACCTACCTCTATTACCTGCCACAGACCAAAGTCTATGCCTTGAATGAAGCATTTCATTCTCATCTTCCAGTATTGGTAATCCTCTCCATCGAAGAATGGAGATCTGGTGACTGATTGGCCTTCAGCAATCCCTTGAGCTGCCATGGATCTTGCTCTATGATCGTTGGATCTTTTTGATTGATCAGAGACCCGCTCTGATACCACTTGTTGGCCCACTTGATACGACAGCACGCTAACCTAGAGGGGGGGTGAATAGGTTTTTTGAAATCTAAAACAAAAACTTAAACATAGAAAATTTCACTAAAAACTTTGGTTAGTAAAAGTGATAGTGTGTGATAGAGAGTAGCAGTGTGGAAGCAAATATAGACAATCACACAAGGAACACAAGGAATTTTATCCTGGTTCGGTACTTCACATAAGGAAGACCTACGTCCAGTCCCCAAGCAAATCTTGGGATTTCACTAACTAGGGTACAATCCCCCCAAGGATATACAAACCCCCAACTCCCCGCTGGTCCTCTTCCTTTCCGAGTAGGAAGGAGACTCACTTCTATTACAGGTCTGTTAGATCGAAATGGCAGACAAACAGTCCTAGAGGGGGGGTGAATACGACTTTTTATCTTTTAAAATTTCTTCTGAGAAGCACAGCACTAAATAGATATGTTAGTACTAAGTGTGATGTGTGTGATTCAAGTGTAAACTTGGCGGAAACAATCACACAAATAAATGCACAAGGATTTATCCTGGTTCAGCCCTTCCCACATGGAAGTCCTACATCCAGTCCTCAAGCCAACCACTTGAGATTTCACTAAACTGCCAACAACTTGGCCTTCTCTCACCCTCGAGAGGAATTACAAAACCCACTTGCTCCCAAGCAAGTCTTCCCTAAACAGGGGTACAAACACTGCCTTTCACAAGGCCTTCCCTTCACAGGAGGGGTAAAGCAGAACAGAACTTCTGTAAGAATTACAACAGAAATAGAGAATTAAACACTTGTGTGTTTGCCTCAAAACTGAGCACAAAACACACACAAACTCCAACAGGATTGAAGGATCAAGAAATTGAGCAAAATCCTAATTGAAGCAACTTGGGTGGACTTGAAGACAGTAGCAAATTACAACTGCCACCCAATACACAGAACTTCAGAAGAAGACTTTCTGAAGTGAGGCTCTCAGACTGTAGCTTAGTAGGAAGGCTTTTTGAGAGAGAGCTTGAAGGATTCAGATGAAGCTTTAAAGAGAATTGGCTTGAATGTATGTGGTCTCTGTATATTTTTTTTCTTGTGTTGTTTTCTCTTCTTCTTCATTTATAATCTTTAAAAATATAGTCGTTTGAAGGAGATAGCCGTTTGAAGGAGATAGCCGTTGGAGCTTGGTGGCTGTTTGCAAATTAGCCGTTGGAAGAGATTTTCTGGGATCCTTTGGATCTTGAAGACTTTGTCCAGAAGGTCTTGAAATTTGCATCTTTCCAAGGTCTTCAGAATAGGAGCAGTTGTCACAGCTAGAAGATAAGCTCTTGTAGACTGAGCTGGGAACAACCCATGCTAAACATGTGCTCCAATTAATGCCTATTGCAAAGACAAGCATATCTCCATACCTTTGTGGTAGGTGGGTCAGTTTGAGTACAACAGACAGTATGGAACCTAGTATTCTCAACCTTTTCAGAAAATAGAGCAGACAGACAAAAAGTTAAAGTATGGGTCTATCAGTGGTAGGTGAGATGGTCAGATGCCATGCGTCTGAGATTTTTCATAAATGCTTTGTGTCTCATGAAGGATATAAACTGAAGTAAAGGACATCAAGACTGTAAGACTCAAAAAGATATTTTAGATAAATGTTTTGTAGAGATGAATAATTTGAATATACTATGTTCTGTCAGAGAAAATATTAAAATAATAATCTTCTAAGATTTTAGTAAGATATGTTAGGCAATAGGCAATTTGCCAATAAATTATGTCTAAGATGTTTAAGAATCAGAAAAGGATTTTATAAACTTAAAGATAGATATATTCCAAGACAGATAGAACTGACAAAGTAAAAAGTACAAGTACAAAACTGACAGTGAAGTCGAATGCAATAGAACAGGTGATTCGACTCAAGAAATAGGCATGATTCGAATTCAAGAAGAATAAGGTAATTCGACTATAGTAGTGAAGACATCAATCGAATGTAGTGTAAGGCAACATTCGGCTGTATGAGTCGAAGTCGTGAGTCGAATACAGTGTAAAGGACATTCGACTGTGTGAGTCGAAGTCATGAGTCGAATACAGTGTAAAGGACATTCGACTGTGTGAGTCGAAGTCATGAGTGAATACAGTGTAAAGGACATTCGACTGTGTGAGTCGAAGTCATGAGTCGAATACAGTGTAAAGGACATTCAACTGTGTGAGTCGAAGTCATGAGTCGAATACAGTGTAAAGGACATTCGACTGTGTGAGTCAAATGTTATGTAAAATTGTGGACTTAGAAAAAATTCGCAAGACTTGTGACTGAGTTTCTGAAGGAGTCGGATTTTGCAATCGAATATATCAGTCGGATACAGTAGGCTATAGAGAGAAAATTCCAAGACTTGTGACTGAGTTTCTGAAGGAGTCAGATTTTGCAGTCGAATATATCAGTCGGATACAGTAGGCTATAGAGATAGTTCTGTGGCCTTAGAAAATTATGAGTATTCAGGATATTGTATCTATATAGAATTTTGTGACATATATATTTTGGAAAACATATATTTAAAGATTTGTCATAGCAAAAACATTATTCATAAGTATTTAAAAGAAACTTTGGATTTCTTAGGGGGTTCTACTAGACTTAAACCCCCAGCTAGGTTCTACACTGAGTACAGTCCCTCAGCTGGGCAGAAATCGCCAACAACCTTACTGGCCAACTCTTCACGTAGGAAGAGACTCACTGTATATAGTCCTACAGCTGGATAGGGATCATTCTTAGAAAATAAAGAACAGGCTGAGTTTTACAAGAATGGCTTCAAACCCCAGAAACTCTCAGCAAAAGACTCTCCCCAATAAATACAATGAGCACAGAGAGTGTGAAGAGAGGAAGGCTTGAAAGCAATGAAGACGTCTGCACTGAAAGCTTCTCTTGAATAAGGCTCGAGCTCTTTCTCTCTTTCTTTGAGTGTATATGACGTTGAGGCTTCTCACTGGATGTACACTCATAAAAGGATCTTCAAGAAAGCTCTTGCTAGTTCTTCAGCCTTGCTTTATCTTTTATATGAAGCAACTTTGAACAGATCCGTTGAAGAGATCCATTGGAACTCTTCTAGTCGTTGCTGATCTTTCTATTCTTCTTCTTCTGTCTGACAGCCACTTGGTGGTCTTCGAGGTTTGAAAACATAAAAGAAAGTGTTTAGATCAAAGAGTGTTTATGTTAGAAGGCGCATACCTCTGTGTTTTCTGCTGACACCCAGAAGTGGTAGGTAATCCCTTTTGTCTGACAGGAAGGAAGAGATCCTATGAGATAAGCTAAAAGATTTTCCGTCAAAGAGAGATTAGGTTACACATATGAAATGTATCTGAGTTTTCATTGGGCGCCAAAGATAATTTGAAATGTTTGAAATATAGAGGAAATATATGTTTAAGTGAAATAGAGTCAATGTGAAAGACAATCAATATTCCACTGTAATCGTTGTTTCAATGTAATCCATGTTTCGAAGTCGATGTTTCACTAGAGTCGATGTTTGATCAAAATCGATGTTTGAAGTCGATGTTTATGTGAAGTCGATGTTAAACATAATCGATGTACACAGAGAGTCGATGTAAACATAATCCATGTTGTGAGTGAATCGATGTTTCACTGAAGTCAATGTTTGATTGAAATCGATGTTTACATGGAGTCGATGTTTGATTGAAATCGATGTTTACATGGAGTCGATGTTTTAATGAAATCGATGTTTATATGGAGTCGATGTTTTAATGAAATTGATGTTTGATCAAAATCGATGTTTAAATGAGATCGGTGTTCAACAGAGTCGGTGTTTAAGTGAAGTCGATATTGAACAAAATCGATGTTTATGAAATCGATGTTTACATGAGATGAACCATAATCGATGTGTTTGTATGGAAATCATTGTGGCACTTAGTCAGTTATCGATGTGTATTGAGCAGCCATCGATTTACCTTTTCTGTGCAGATCACAAAGCGATAGTGCCATAAATTTATATTTATTAGGAAAACAAGATATTAAATATATTTATAATATTTAATTAATCATGAGTTTTGTTATCACTAAAATATAAGGGTAAAAAATAAGAGTGGTTCAACACATAGTTCTTCATATTTAATAGATAAAAGCACCCTGCCAAATCTCGTTCTTCTATGCACACATACAATGAGGGAAAGCACTTCTTAGTGATCATAGCTCCTGTTGGTGTATGCACAGATAAGGGAATATCCAGATCAATAGCTTCTACATCCGACTCTTTAACACATTTGCAAACTTCTCAGACACAAATTTATGTGTAGCACCAGTATCAAACAGAACTCTAGAATGAATACCCATGATAGGAACTGTACCTTCAGTCACATGCTCAGCTTGCTCTGCATCTTCTTTAGCCAATGCATACACTCGGGCTGGGGCCGGGGTCTTCTTGCTAGTTTTACTGCTGCCGGCACCGCTGCTACTGCTGTCTGCTGCGCCATCTTTGGGCAATCCTTTATCTTGTGGTCCTTGACACCACAACGAAGACATCTTTCTGCACTCAACCAACATACCTGTCCTCCGTGCCTTCTGCCGCAATGAGTACACATGGGCTTGTCTTCTTGCTCAAATCTTCCTTGCTGGGGTGCCATCTTCTCATAATCAGGTACCTACTGAGGTACATAGACTACTTTCTTTTTCTTGTCTTGCCAAAAATGGTGATGCTGGCCTCTTGGAGATAGCCTTCTTCTCCTCAAAGTACTGCTCCATCTCACTTTCCTGCCTGCATGCCGTGCTAAATGCTTCCTCCATGCTACGATGATTAAAGGCCACAAGCCTGGTATGCAATGATGGTCTGAGCCCCATCACAAACTTCTTCACCTTCCTTCTCTCATCAACCACAATATGAGATGCATACTTTGATAGCTCTGCAAATCTGGCTTCATACTCCAGCACACTCATAGATCCCTGGGTCAAAGATAGAAATTCCTACTCCATCTTGTCCTGCACATGCTCAGGAATGAACTTAGCCTTGAATAGGCGAGTAAATTCATCCCAAGTCACCTCCTGGACTCCATCCTCAAACCTGGTGCATAGTATGGATGACCACCATATGTTAGCCCTCTTCTGAAAAGAGCACATCTACATTAGGCATAACCAACCACACTATAATGCTTCATAACTAAATATTGCCTTATAGTTACCTGCAGCATATAGGTTCCCAAACTAACTTTATCCTCCTCAGCATAGCGAATGGCTCTAAAAATCTTCTCAATTTCCCTTAGCCAACTCTCAGCCAACAACGATTGACTCTCCCCCTTAAAAGACGGTGGAGACATCCTACAGAACCTCTCTATCACAGATGGGCCTCTTTGCTCCAGATGCACTGTGGGTAGAGCCTGAGCCTGAAATGACAAGGATCAACACGAGATAGGTATACAAAAGAGAACCATAGTTAACCCTTAAAGCTACACCTAACCTAAGCTTGCACTTGGGCCTGCAATGCTGCCTGGGTCTGGGCCTGAGTTTGCATAGCCTGAACTAACCCTTGCATGAAAGTTCCATAATCTATCAATGGTGGAGGAGGTGCTACAGGTGGTCCCTGAGGCGCTGAGGCCTGCTGCTCCGCATTAACATTTACCCTCTGCTCCTCCCTACGAGCAGGGACATTAGCACGATGTTCACGACTAGCCATAGCCTAGCAAAACAACAAGGCAGTTAATTTTAATAACTCTATATATCTACAACTCTTTAATAGACTTAGGAACATAGATCATTTAAGTTGACGTTTACTCATGAATATCCTCAACCTACGAAATCTCTGATACCATCTTTGTAACACCCCACTTAGGCACATTCCAATTATACCAACTCTCATCGAGTCCAAGTGACGTGTTACATGGGAAACACACCCCAACATATATCAAATATAGGTTAATTCATTCATAAATAAATACTAGTGCAGCGAAAATAAAGAACATCTCATCAACTCTAATATCCAGGTCCATAGTCCATAAACAAATCCATAATAGCTAAGTAGTTTAAATACAATGTCCATAATATAAGTAAATTCTCACATACAAATGTCACTCAATCACACAAATCAATCCTCATGCTCCGAATCTGATCCCGCTACTAAAGCCTCGGGATCCGTCGTCTCACCTGAAATGTTAAGCAAGTATGAGTCTACAACAAAGACTCAGCAAGCAACCCAAAAATGGACTACCAATCTAACATATATATATATATATATAATGGCTTCAAATCATGTTATTGCATATAGATTTCAGCAAACATATTACATGTAAAGAAGTCCCTTGCTAAACATATTTTAAGTCAAAAGTGTGAACAAAAGTTACTTGTATAAGGCATGAATTTAATACATTGTGCCAACATTATAATGTTAGTTTTGCAAAGTGATTTCAGATCTGATCATGATGACATAAATTCAAGTATCAACATGGTATATTTGGCATACATGGTTTCAAGTGTTTGCATAAGTGAGCATGACTACTTAACATTCACCCGAATGGAAATAAGACAAGTATAATCATTCTAAGGCTGAAAATAAGCATATAGGGTAATATATACATATGTACAAATTTGCTAAGACACAGCCCAAACCACCCATTAGAAGTCACATAGACATATGAACATATACTCATCACCTAGGCAGATAGTGATAGAGTCTTGGTTACTGCACAGAACCGGGGGAAGTCCTCCCCACCATTACCAGTAGTATTTGTCGACCTCCAGGATTTCTTCCCGTGCCCTCGAAAACATATAACATATTGAACATTTCCATAGGGGCATTACTATGGTCCTGTTTTAGATTACTTCTATGGTGGCAGTGTTTTATTGGCCGAATACATAATCATATACGAATTTTACAGATTCAAATGTAACATAACATGCTACCCAAATCATATGCACATATTTAGATCATAACAGAGACATATTTCAGATTGATCACATGCTGTATTTTCTGGGAATTTCCCACAAATCTGTTTAATAGAACACATTTCTCATGCTGATAACAGACTAAAAATAGTTATTGATGTCATAAATTCACAAAATTTGGTCAGAATGTGTCCCTATTGTCACAGATCAAACCAGTAACTTTTCATGATTTTATGACATATACACTAATTTTCGTAGTAATCTAATCTGTGATGTAAATAGAGAAATATTCATTACACTGAAACCATCTGTCAACCAGGTCCAATATTTTTACTAAGAGCATACCATACTAATACAATTCACTTTTCAAAATATCACAATTTTAGGAATCCATAAATTGTTTATAAAATTAAAACAATTCTACTGGTTTTTGTATTTCAGTCATGGAAATTACAGAAAATAGTCAAATTTTGATTATAGATCCATCATAGAATGAACATAACCCTAACATGTATCTCTACACAAAAATTGTAATTTTTATCATGAACATGCTTTTCGTATAAAATTTCTCCTTAAATCTATACTTATTTACAGAATTCAGAAATTTCCCTAAAATCATGGTGACTGCGAAAAGTAACCCAAATTGCGGTATGGCAAAATGTTAACCTACCTAACTCTACACATTTTACATAAATTTTATTCGAAGTCTAAACACAGAGATATAAATATAGAAGTAAAAACAGTGAAAATGATGAACAGAAGAACATGACGACAACATTGTTGCCGTTAAGTTCAATTGACGGCAAGGGGTTTGATGTTAAGTTCATCCTTGATAGCAGTCAAGGTTGACGTTAACCTGATAGAAAACAGAACTCTTCTGGAACTCATATAAACCCCAAATCCGACAGTAATTTGAATTTCTAAAATTATGGAAAATTATAAAAGGTAGAATCTATGGTTGGGAACCTGATCCTTAGGTTACTTGCCTCTGAAACACCAAAGGATTTATGGATTTAGCCGATGAAGCCCACCTTGGCCAACCAAGACGGTCCTCCCTTCGAGGTGAAATCTTCAACTAGCAGACCTCCAACAACACGAGCACGTTGGAGACACCTTCAACCTTCAAAGGCACAACCTCTGAACTCGCAGATGCTTGATCTTGACCTCCACAAAGATCAAATCGCCAGATTTCCCTTCTACTATTCTTGAGACTTGGAGAGACTCCCCAAAACGGAACTAAGAGGGCTAAACCACCCTTTTATAAAAGGATTGGCCTCCCATACTCGGTCCACGAGGGTAGGAGATGTAACCCCCAAATGCTTCCTAAAATTTTGCCCTTACCATAACTCCACCAGAGCTGGATAGCAAAAATTTTGTTGTTTGCACCGGAAGAAGTTGACGTCAACCGATATGGATGTTTACCTAAAGTTGACGATAGGGATGTTGCCATTAACCTGCTGTTGACGGTAATCGATGTTGCCGTCAGCAACACAGGTCGACACAGCCATCAACCTACCTGAGAGTAGGCCATATCTTCTACAGAAAAACTTAACTATACACACATTTTCATAGAAATTTTAAAACACACAATAAAATAGATAACAATTGAAATTAAAATCTATGAATAAAATTTCAGGGCATCACAGTATTTTTCCTAGAATATCTGCAGGAAGCCTGCCCACTATAGTTCTGCCACATTGGGCAGATGAGCCGATGTGGCCTTCCACCACGCCCTAGCATTCTTGCTAAACTGAAAAGTGGCCAACAACACCTTCTCCCGATTGGTGCACTGCATAACCTGGAAAATCCTTTCCATCTCTTCTTGCCAATTTTCTGCCTCGTCGAGATCAGGGGACCCAAAAAAATGAGGGGGATTCAAACTTCTAAAGCTACGATGCAGATCGCCAGCTCCGTTCTGGGCTCTAGCTTGAGCCCCAGCTTGTACCACATTCTGCAGGGCTTGAGTGAGTTCTGCAACTATTTCTTGCATCACTTGCCATTGATTGAGTGCCATTGCAAAAGAATTTATGTAGTTCTTGAGAAAAAGATAGCAACCAATTAATATTATTAGTTTATGAAGTACATGATAGGAGTGGGACGTTTTATTTAGCATGTGTTGTGAGCCTATGAATTAAGCTTATCCCTGGCTCTACCCATACTGGGTGACTTATAAGAATTGTCATGACGTAAGTTGTTTTAGTATATCCTAAACCTTGGACTTAAAATCCTTGTTTGTTCTTAGACTATGATACCACTAAACTATCACATCCCAAAGCAAGGCAGCAAAATAGTTATTTGATCGTTGAGACGTGAACAGTCAGCAAATAAGCCTCTAGCGAGAAATCACATGTAACACAACTATTTGTGCTCATAATAAAACTCAAACTCTTTATTTCATTTCAATAATGAGAATTGATACATTCTCCATTTCAAGTTCCAACTATAGAACTAAGACTCAATGAAAAGGAAAACACATAGAATCTCACACCTACTACATTATTCTATTTCTCTCATACTCGACTATGGTACTATGAAGCTAAGATAAGAAGAAGCCAGTGTGAGCGCTCTTCACTCTTGCTCATCCTCAGTATAGTCTTGGTTCTCTACATCATCAATTTTCTAATCACCTGAAAGGTTGGAAAGTAGGTAATGAGCGCACTCGCCCAGTAGGATTTACATCTTCCCTCAATGATATAAGTAGTTAATAGTTTAAAAGCTAGAAGGCATGAATATGATATGTACTATGCAATTAAAACGATGGTAGTAATACGTGAACAGTATGTCAGACAAGATAGTATGATCGAGAGGTGTAATGATCAGTCTAGCAAGAAGGTTGTATTCAAGATTTCCATATAGTGTGAACAATGATCTAGCAAGATGGTAATTAATGAACAAGAGCAAGATAGCATGTAACAAGATGGCCATTTCATGATCAAGTAAGCAAGCATGCACGAGCAATAACTTTTAACATGTAACAGTAATCAGGAACGAAGACACTAATGTGCAATAATAATCTATGCCACTTTGGAATGCACACTAGGACACGTGTATGTGGTTTATGTATCTAGCATTCAACACGCAAGTACTCCCATCGCAGATGCAACACCAATAATCATTATACCCAGAGTTAACAGTATATTTATGACTCTCCATCATTGGGGCTAGATTGGAGCCCTTGGACACATACTGTGCCCTGTCAGCATCTCACTATTTTCAAATGTAGATACCCACAGTCATTCATGGCCAATAATAAGAGTCTAGTAACGTCAAGATAGTTGAGGTGATAGTTCAAGAGTTCAATTCGGAAGCATAACGACATATTTTCAATTTAGTCCAATCACTTATTAGTAACTTGGTCTTATGTTTAATAGAGGTGTACTCCAGAATCAAGATGAGAAGAGAAAGATCTCATCAAGAATGCCAAGAGAGAAGAGATACGTGCATAATAGCTTCTAGGTACTTCAGTGGTACAACCTGCTCGTCGGCCATGTGGGAATCCATGGTCAAAGGAGACTTACGAAGACCTTGGTCAAGGGGTCACTAGTTCGGAAGAAGGAATATCCGACGGAGAGTTCACCACAAGCCAAGAATGGGCTTTTCTACCGTTCTAGAGTGTATACGCATGCCGCGCGTGAGAATCGGTTGAGTGCGTGTGTGTGAATCCGATTATGGAAACTCTAGTTATTGAAACTTCATTTATGGAAACTCCAATTATGGAAAGTATCATGAATGCTAAATGTAGCACCCCGGAAAATATCAATAATTAAAAATTTGAAATAAATAGAAATAAATAATTTTCATATTAACGAAATAGTAGAAACATACGTACCATTATCGTATGTGCAAGAACACATTGAAAAATTCCATAAAAATAATAGTTCAACCCTAGACAACATTCCTAAAGGTTCCACGAAGAAATTCGTATGACAAAAAATCTGATTGGTCAAGTTTATGACGCATCATGACCAATTATCATAATAAGGAAATAAAATCGGAAAACCATTATCATGGGTAGATAATGGGATCATAAATTAAATAAAAACTACAGAGAGACTTCAAAAAACATATAAGGATAACCCATTATCATATGTGGGCCAATGGACAACTTCTGGCCCAAGAATAAAATCAAGCAAGAAAATACACTAGAAATTCGTAACCTTAATTGTGCAAAAAATAGGAAGAGGCAATTAGGACAAATTCTAATGCAATTAGCCTTGCATGGCAACCCTAATTCGTGCCTACCCATGGTATGAACCTTCCTAAAGCCTTACACACTCTAATTGGGAGAGAAATCATCAAAACATGGAAGGGTTCATGCTAAAACTGCAACCCTTCTTTCCTAGTGGAATTAGAACCCCTAAACAACCCTAGATCTTTATATACTCGTCAAAGAACCCTTGGGGATGAGTTTACCATTAGTTGGGGTCGTGAGGAGAAGAGCTTGAGCACCAGAGGAGGAGGAAATCGCTCCCAACCGGAGCTCTTCTTCCCCATTTGCGTTTTGCACCGATCTGCAGAAGAACCCTATAGGAAGTGACCAAAGTTAGGTTGTCTCGAGCTAAACCTAAGCAAATCATATACCAATGTGTAGTTCATCAAGTCTACTTTCATGTGCATGCATTTTCTCTAATTTTTAGTGAGTATGCATGGTGTATTAAGCGTTTTTCCAAAGGTCGTGCATGAATAGGGCTTTTTACATTCATGTTAGTTTTCACGCATCCCGAGGTCAAATCCCATGAAACCAAAACCATGGTTCTCTCCTACTCCTTGTACCCAACAAGTTTCATGTTCATATGTTTGTCCCAAGAGGCCTAGTTTATGAGATATAAGCGTTTCATGCATAGATGAATAGTTTTCAGCGTTTTCGGGCAAGAACAAGAACCGCGATGACACTAGACGTCGCGTTCTTTCATGCATGAACGTGACGTGCAAGACCGTCACATTCAACTGAAATGCGACCGTACCCTACGTCACAATTTAACCGTTGACTTGACCATTCTGACGCATCAAACTGTGCGCCATGTGGATTTCTGTGTTGCTCATGAACACGACGTAGTCTGACGTCGTGATTCGGACTGTTTTTCCCGCTCGTGGATTTTTGTTATTTTTATATCGTTATTTTGAAAACATCTCTTGAATGCGATGTGTCGATACATCACGATTCAAGGATGATTGCAACACGATGCCTGTCGCGTCATGAATGCGACAGACAGGACCGTCGCGATTTGATTGTTTAAAGAATGTTCGTGTTCAGACCGTACACTGTCTTCTTAAATGAGATGACTCTGTCCGTCACAGATTTAAAGGCCTACCTGATACCTGTTTTGCTCTGTCCAGAGTATAAGGTTTGCATGTTAGGATTATGGCATGTGTGTACAAGCTGTCCAATGGCTTAAAACCTGTTAACCCAAGGAAAACTATAACAACATGAATATTCATTCTATTTACTCTTTAATGATATGATCTAATTCTTGCAAACTATTGATTTATCATCTTGATCTCCTAGCTTGTTAAAGTGAATAATTACTATCTTAAAATACTACAAATCATGTCTAGTAAAGTGCATGTTTCAATCATATGTCATCATGTTACTTGCTTTCCGCGTTGTTTTAAACCGGTGGAATGTGGATTGAGACACGTACTACACTACACACTTGCACTTATAGGCAACCCTTTCTTGGGGATTGGAAACTCATGGCTGGTCATTCCGTATTGGCAATCTAGTGACCTTTCTCTTAAGAACTCCATAATTCTTCGTACTTCATGGATTCCCTCATGGAGATCAAGTTGGTTGTACCTTTGAAGTTCCCTGGAGATAGAATGCACTTCCTCTCCCGTCTTGTTCTCGTGAGAGTGATTCATAACGTTGACTTAAGCCATTAATGTAAAGAGCAAACTAAAGTATAAATTGCACCGTTATGCTGCTAAAATTATCTCTCAATTATTATCATGAAATCATATTCACATGACTTGCTACCCTTGACATCATCATCATGAACATGACATTACCATTGCTTACATGTTGAAACTCTTATTATTCGCCATGAATGACTGTGGGTATCTACATTTGAAATTAAGTGAGATGCTGATCGGGCACGACGAGTGTCCAAGGGCTCCAGTCTAACCTCAATGATGGAGAGTCATAAATATACTATTAACCATGGGGTATAATGATTACTGGCGTTGCATCTGCGCTGAGAGTACTTGCGTGTTGAATGTTAGATACAATAACCACATACACGTGTCCTATTATGCATTTGAAGGTGGATCTTTCCTTGGTTACATTAGTGTCTTCGTGCTGTATTAGTGTTACATGATCGTGCTCGTGCTTGCTTGCTTGCGTGATATGGCCATCCTGCAATTATTGCAATTGATGAAATCTATTGACATCAAGTGATATCTTACGTGCTTGTGCAAAGTGATCTACTGCTAGTTCTATCTTGTTATCTCATTCTAGATCTTGCTCCATCATTATCGTTCAATCTATCTTGTTCATGTAACGTGTTTAATGAGTTTTATTCGCACATATATATCATGATAATTGTGCTTACCTAGTTCTAAATTGTTAATCACTTATATCGTTGCCCACACATTGAGATATAAATCCTACTGGGCTAGTTTGCTCATTCCCTACTTTTAACCTTCTAGGTGACTATGAAGTTCAAGAAGAAGAACAAGTCAAGGATGGGAATGCGTCCGAGTGAAGAGCGTTCCAACTTATGTGTTTATCGTTTGTTAGAATGAGTGCTAGATTGATGTAGTAGGAAGTGAGATCACATGTAATTTTCCTTTAATTGAGTCTTAGTCCTGTTATTCAACAATGGAAGAGTTGTATTAGTGTTATTTGAAACAATGAGTTGAGATTGAATACAAAATGAGTTGAGTTCATTATTTAGGCCCTATTGTTATGTTATGTTGATACACATTTAGTGCTTGCTAGCTAGAGGCTTATTTTCCGACTGCTCACGTCTCAGAATATCGTCTTTAATTCTCTCTCTTAATATTTCCACTACAAAATTCTTAGGACGTGACACTAAATCAGGAAATACTAATCATGCATGACCAATTTTTAGCAAGTAGCAATGTTTTTAGCAAGTTCGCTAATAAGGCAACAAGTGAATAATCAGCAGGTAGAGAGCATAATCATTATCTTACGATCAATTAAACACCATGTGTACATGTTTTAATCTTTATATGGGTTGATAAATGCATGTTATCAGTAACTAACTTCGCACAAGAGAAGACGGGGCACAAAAATGATGCAAAATGGGCCAAACAGGGCTGAAATGCCCACTTTGGTTAGAAGGTGACAAGCATCATGTCACCTTTTGATCCATGAAGGCGACAGTCTTCCTGTCGCCTTCTGAAGGTGATAGGTTGTGTGACGTTCCGGCCGTTCGGATCGTCTTCCTGTGTGTAAGGAGGCCAGTGTGTGGCCAATGACATGAGTAGTAGGTGTTTTCCACAGGTTGTGAGGCTCTGTGGGCTGGAGATTTGGGCCCAAAGTGCTCACTGATTCACTATCTGTGAACGCGACAGTGAGGGGTGTCGCGTTCTGAACGTGACATCCCAGGGCGTCACGTTTATGAAACTGCTATTTTTGGTCTTCGTCTGCATGCGCGCCACATGTTGCGCATAGGGCGACCTTGCTGACGTCGACTTATTGAAGGCGACGGCCTAGTGTGTCACGTTCAAGTCGTGACACAGTGTGGCGTCATGTTCTTAACCGTGATGTGTTTTTATAGAACCCCGGCAGAATAGAGCTCACACGAGCTCTGCTCGGCTAGGGGGTTGTGCTGGAGGATTTCTGGGCGATTCGATTTATTGGAACTCGGTTCGACGTGTTCTCGCCGCGAGGACGCTACGTGGAGCGGGGGAAATGTCGTGTGGGCTCCGTACTTCGCCTGCTTCGCGAAGGTAGGGAGATTTCCCGTGTTTTGATCCATGGATTACTCGTGTGATGTGGATGATGTGTTTCTAGCTTTCTAAACAGTAGATACCATGTGTAGGAACATATTAAAGCATGTAAATGGAATAAGAACCATAGATTGTAGGAATTTTAGGGGAGATCCGGATGAGGGATTTTAGATTAGGGTTTGCGCCTGTGAAGGCGACAAACCTGTGCGTCGCGAAAATGTCACGACAGAACGATACGTCGCATTCATGATTTTAACGGCGACATATCAAGTTGTCGCGTTCTGAAGGCGACACTGAACCCCGTCGCGATCACAGCCGAGGTTTGTTATATGCATATGTATGCTAGTGTAATATTATCGGATTATCATATATGTGTTGTGCGGCAATGGTAAGCGGTGCATTGGCACTCGCAGCGTTCGGGGAGCGTGTGGTGTGTGTGGTTGGCGTGGTGTTCACGCAGTTTACGTGAAGGTTTCATTTGGCTTGTGTGGTGTGGACGTGGTTTCCGTGTACGTGGCGTGTAGTTTGACGCCTACCGTGGATACCTCTTTAGTTGGGAGCCCCAGGTTTTGTGTGAGCCAGGCACGTGTGTGCTCAGGGCTTGTCCCGATACTGAGTGCGCTCGAGGTTTTGTCATCTTCCTGGACACCCTCACTCTTGTGCTAAGTAGTACGTCCGACTGAGGGAAAGACGGCAGTGGGACAGCGACTAGAGAGAGTTTGTTGTGTTGTCGCTTGTAGCGCGCTCGTAGTTGGGGGAGACAGACACCAGTAGACGTACTGGGCCCCAGCTAGTCCTGTTTTCCAGTGCCTCACTTTAGGGAGCTCGGGCCAGAGTCCCTAAAGGTGTCAGGCATTGGCCTGCAGGGTGTGTGACCTGTAGGTTGTGGTGGTTTAGTTGGACTTCACAGTTCTTTGTACTGGTTTAGTGGAGCGGCAGCTGGACCTTCCGTCCGTGGCTGCGAGACTGAGAGGTAGTCTTGTGTGGTTTGTCCGGGTCAGTAGCTGGTGTCGCGAGCCAGTCCACGTGGCTCGAGTGAGGCGTTTTCCTACTGTAGCTCGTACACGTGTTTGGGTTTGCCATTTATTTATCACTATTGGTTTTTGTTAAGCGGCAAGTGGTAAGTGGTATTTACAATTTTATATCCTGCTAGATAGTTCTATGAATTGTTAGTGTAGTTTCCTACATTACTACTTGTGTTGGTTTGCTCAGTTTCTAGGGAGTTTCCCTACTGAGCCAGTGACTCGAGAGGCTCACCCTCCTACTCTTTCAGGTGAGGGAGAGCAGGAGACCTCACACCCATCGTCTAGTTCTGAGCCACACCGTAGCAGAGGGTCTGCACCACCGGCAGTGTAATTTACTTTTCTGTTGTACACCTCGGGGTATGCCCCAGGTTGTTGTTGTAGTTTGGTTACAGTTGTGCTATGGCTATGTACATTTCTAATAAATATTTGTGAGATTGGCAAATCTTATATATATTTGAGCTGGTTCCTTTATATTTCTACGGACTAGTAGTTTGACATCCCTTGCGAGGCTTCGACCCGGTCGCGGGAGGCGGACTCGTGTTAGGCACGTTATTGGGTTAACGGGTCTGAAAACCGAGGACTGTCATAGTTGGTATCATAGCAAGGTTCGTGTGTATATAAAGGAATCTAAAATTGCATAGCCATGTCTCTATTGTAACCCACTGTTGGTAGCGACCTTGGTTTTGTATTAATTTATTATATGTTGTGTCGTTGGAATGATGCTTGTGTAAAATTAGGAATGGCAGAAAGGAGAGATTGGGGAGGTGGAGGAGAGGGGTCAGGAGAGGACCCTACGCAGAGAATGATAGAGAGAATTTGGGAAAGCCTGACAGATATAAGGATGAGATTAGACCAGCAGCCACCGGTGCAGCCAGCGGCAGTAGTACCACCACTTCTAGAGGAGGCAGTGCCAGTAGCCCCAGTTCCACCACCACCCGGAGTAGAGGTACCTTTTGTAGTACCTATACTTCCGGCAGTTCCAGTGAGGTCAACTGCCAGAGAGGAGACTACAGTACTCGTGGAGCAGTTTTTGAGGTTGCAGCCCTCTACATACTCAGGAGGCCCCAACCCGGATATAGCAGAGCATTGGATACATGAGATCGAGAGGGTATTTGCGATAATGAGGTGTCCCCAGGAAGATAGAGTGATTCTTGCAGCATACCAGCTACGAGGGTTTGCGCAGGAATGGTGGCGGTTAAAGATGTAGACAGTTTTTATAGGCAGGATGGAGGACACTATCACATGGTTAGAATTTTTGTCAGTTTTTAATGATTCTTTCTTCCTAATACAGATCCAGCGTATGAAGAGGGAGCAGTTCAGGACACTCCAGCAAGGGAATCGCTCGGTGCTTGAATATCAGATGAGGTTCATGGCCTTGAGTAGGTACGCCCTATATGTGGTAACTGATAATACCATGATGGTGGAGTACTTCATTCGAGGTCTGAGGGCAGAATTACAGAATGTGGTGATTCCAATGATGTGTAGAACAGTGGAAGAGGCAGCTCAACGAGCATCAATACATTGTTCGGGCCAGGCAGGGGCAGTCCCAGGCAGGTGGTTTAGGCTCAGGCAGCTTTCGGCATCCACAGCCGTCAGGAGGAATCAGTAAGGGGAAAGCACCTTTTGGAGCTTCTTCGTCATTTGGAATAGCAAAGTGGGGCAAGAAGATCAAGAAATTCTTCCAAGGAGGCCGAGGTAGAGGCAGGCAGCAGGGCTTTCAGCATGGAGGTTTTCAGTAGGGTCATGGCTACAGGCCACCGGTTCCAGAGGAATCCCAGCAGAGCACGGCAGTGTTAGAATGTGGAGCCCGAACTCTGAAGCAGATCTCCATAAGGGGTCAGGTCGCGGTTCGACTGCCACAGCCGAAGTCAGAAATGAAGCAGTCAATTGAATGATTCGACTCACGTAGTCGAATGTCAGATTGAATGATTCGACTCATGTAGTCGAATGTCAGATGTGAATGATTCGACTCATGCAGTCGAATGTCAGCATGAAGGATTCGACTCATGCAGTCTAATGTCAAATGTGGAGGATTCGACTCATGCAGTCGAATATCGTTCTGAGGCGATTCAGAGACAGGACCCTTTTGCCCTTATGTGACTCGATTGTGGCGCCCTTTCTTTCTAGTATATAAAGGGGGGTTTGTCCTCTTTGTATGTATGTCTTTTTCTTGGAGAAGAAGCATTGAAAGCTGCTGTGGCCGTGGACGTAGGAAGGCTTCTTGCCTCCGAACCACGTAAAAATCCTGGTGTTCCTGTCTTCTTCTTCCCACCTCCTTCTATCTCTCTCTGGTATCTACGAGTGGGTAGTGTGAGAGAGTTGTCGCTGGTCTAAGTGCCGTTCTCCCAACAGGCAGGGCAGCCTACAACATACCCGACTTTCAGATGTTATAATTGTGGGCAGCCAGGGCACTTAGCGAGGAACTGTCCGTATCCTCGAGAGCAGACTTATGGTAGAGGGACCCAACAGCAGCAGCCCTTTCAGCGGTCAGCAGAGCAGGGTAGAGGTGCACCGTACCAAAGAGGAGGACGGGGCCGAGTGATGGCAATCACCCGAGCACAGGCGGAGGCATCCAATCTCATTGAAGGTATATTACCTTTCTTTGATCTTACTGCTAGAGTGTTAATTGATCTAGGTGCTTCACATTCGTTTATTTTCGAAGATTTTCTGGATAGTATAGTACATCCTTTAGAAGAAAGGCCCTATGAGTTAGTGGTAGAGATTCCTTCAGGAGGATATATGCTTACTTCCAGTTTTCTAGAAGAGGTCCCGATTGTTATTCATGGAAATCAGATGCCAGCAAGGTTATATGCTTTGTCATTGAAAGATTATGATGTGATACTAGGTATGGGTTGGTTAGAGGCCTATGGGGCCATGGTTGATTGCAGAAAAAAGAGGGTCAGGTTTTGCAGACCCGGTGGTGTAGTGTTTGAATTCCAAGGTATGCCTTTTTACACTCCCAAGTTTATTATTTCTGCACTTAGAGCTAAAACGTTGATTAAAGCGGGATGTGTAGCTTACCTTGCGTCAGCTAGTCTAGTTGAGTCTAGCAAGTCTGTAGATTCGGTGCCAGTGGTCAGAGAATTTGCAGATGTATTCCCAGAAGAGTTGCCAGGGCTAGCTCCGCACAGAGAAGTAGATTTTACTGTAGAATTTTAGCCAGAAAGTTTATCGATTTCCAAAGCACCTTATAGAATGGCACTAACAAATCTGAAAGAATTGAAGAAGCAATTGCAAGAGCTGATAGAAAAAGGTTTTATCAGGCCCAGTCAGTCACCGTGGGGAGTGCCATTATTATTTGTTAGAAAGAAAGATGGCAGCTTAAGGATATGTATAGACTACAAGCAGTTGAATAAAGTTACAATTAAGAACAAGTATCCTTTTCCTAGAATTGATGATCTGTTTGATCAGTTGCAATCAGCCAAGGTATTTTCTAAGATAGATTTGAGGTCAAGATATCATCAGTTGAGAATTAGAGAAGAAGACATTGAGAAGACCGCTTTTCGCACCAGATATGGGCATTATGAGTTTGTTGTGATGCCATTTGGGTTGACTAATGCACCAACAGCTTTTATGAATCTGATGAACAGAATATTTCATCCATATTTGGATCACTTCATAGTGGTATTTATTGATGATATACTGGTTTACTCAGTGTCAGAGGAGGAGCATGCAGTGCACTTGCAGGTTACTTTGCAGATATTGAGGGATCACCAGCTATTTGCCAAGTTCAGTAAATGTGAATTTTGGCTAAAAGAAATTCAGTTTCTGGGTCATGTAATATCAGGTGAAGGTATTGCAGTGGATCCCGCCAAAGTTGAGGCAGTGATGAAATGGGAAGTACTAAGGACAGTGTCTAAGATCAGGAGTTTTCTGGGCCTTGCAGGCTATTACAGAAGATTTATTCAAGATTTTTCCAAGATAGCAGCCCCTATGACTAGGTTGACAAGAAAGGGGGTTCCTTTGTGTGGTCCTCAGAATGCAGACGCAGTTTTGCAGAATTGAAGAAAAGGTTGACTTCAGCACCAGTGTTAGAAATACCGTCAGGTAGTGGCGGGTTTGTTCTGTTTACAGATGCATCCAAGAAAGGATTAGGTGCAGTTTTGATGCAGCACAGCAAGGTGGTAGTCTACGCCTCCAGGCAGTTAAAGAAACATGAAGAGAATTATCCCACCCATGATTTAGAGCTGGCAGCGGTTGTCTGTGCATTGAAGATTTGGCAGCATTATTTGTATGGTGAAAGATTTGAGATATTTACTGATCATAAGAGTTTAAAGTATATTTTCTCTCAGAAGGATTTAAATTTAAGACAACATCGATGGATGGAATATTTAAAAGATTATGACTTCAGTTTAGCGTATCATCTAAGCAAAGCTAATGTAGTAGCAGATGCACTAAGTAGAAAAGCGGTTATGAATCAACTTATGATCAGAGAATGGAAATTGTATGAAGATGTGGTGGAAAATTCCTTTTATGTGCCGAGTAGTCAGCGTAGAGCAATATTAGCAACCAGTGCAGTGGAGCCATCTTTATACTAGTAAATAGTGGAGGCGCAGAGAGCAGATAATAGTTTAGCAGATATTATAAGAATGGAAGAAGTGACTTTTGGGAATGACAGTGTGGTCAGACTCAAAGGTCGACTATATGTTCCAGCAGATGAAGAAATCAGACAAAGGGTTTTAGAAGAGGCTCACAGATCAAGGTATACCATCCACCCAGGCAGCACAAAGATGTACCAAGATATGAAGAAACATTTTTGGTGGCCGAATATGAATAGAGAAATTGCAGAGTTTATTGCAAGATGTGCAGTATGCCAGCAAATTAAAGCAGAACACCAGAAGCAGGAGGATTGTTGCAGCCACTACCCATTCCATAATGGAAGTGGGATGATATAGCAATGGATTTTATTGTTGGTTTGCCCAGATCATCAGGTCACAATGCAATTTGGGTTTTTGTGGACAGATTAACCAAGGTTTGTAGGTTGTTACCGGTCAGTGTGACATGGTCAGTGGACAAATTAGCCAAGCTGTATGTAGAAAGAATTGTGCCTTTACATGGTATTCCAGTCACCATTATTTCAGATTGAGATCCTCGTTTTACTTCAGGTTTTTAGAGGAGTTTGCAGAGGGTCATCGGCACAGAGTTAAGGCACAGTTCAGCATATCATCCACAAATAGATGGGCAGACATAGAGGACAATCCAGACATTTGAAGACATGCTAAGAGCTTGCTGTTTGTTTTGGGGAGGTATTTGGGAGCGCCACTTGGGATTGGTTGAGTTTGCTTACAATAACAATTACCATGCAAGTATTAGGATGACACCATATGAAGCTTTATATGGCAAACCGTGCAGATCACCACTAAACTAGCATGAGGTAGGAGAAAGACAGGTTTTGGGTCCAGAATTAGTTCGACAATGTGCAGAAACAGTAAAATTCATTCAAGAAAATTTGAAAATAGCCCAAAACCGTCAGAAAAGCTATGTAGACGTCAGACGTAGACCTTTGCAATTTGAAGTTCGTGACTATGTATTTCTAAAGTTTTCTCCTACTAAATGTGTGCTGAGGTTCAGTAAGAAAGGCAAGTTGAGCCCAAGATATGTCGGGCCGTTCCATATAAAAGAAAGAATGGGTGAAGCAGCTTACAAGTTAGATTTGCCAGCAGATTTTACTGATGCACATGATGTGTTTCATGTCTCAATGTTGAGAAAATATATCAGAGATCCATCCCAAGTTGTCAGTTATCATAGAGATGATCTGAAGCCCGACATGACAATGCCGGAATATCCAGTGTAGATTACAGGCCACAGAACTCAGAAGCTCAGGAATAAAGAGATTGAATTAGTGAAAGTCAGATGGGAAAACAGACAAGGTGGAGAAGATACATGGGAATTAGCAGAAGAAATGATGAAAGCGTATCCATACTTGTTTGAGTAAGTTTTAATTCTTTTAGGTGATAGTGTTATATAGGTTGAATTAAAAGTTTTCGGTGTTCAATTTCTGTTTTAAATTTCGAGGATGAAATTTCCTTTTAGGTGATAGTAATGTGACGTTCCGGCCGTTCGGATCGTCTTCCTGTGTGTATGGAGTGATGACCAAACTGTCCCCATAATAAATATTTCCATTTATTTATATATTAATTTTGATGATTAACAAAATAACACTAATGGATTTCTTGAGCCTTGAGAACAGGAAGCAAAAGAAAAATGAAAGATCAAGACAATCTGGTAAGTCCCATCATTTCTATCCAAGTCCTTGTAACGACTTCTTTGATAAGCAGAACGACTTCCTCTTTGACCGAAAACTCAAATCGTTACCATAACGATTTCTTTAGAACTCGCAACGACTCTCTAGCCGTAACGATTTCTTTAGACCTCGTAACGATTTCTTTAGAACTCGTAACGACTCTCTAGCCGTAACGATTTCTTTAGACCTCGTAACGATTTCTTTAGAACTCGCAACGACTCTCTAGCCGTAACGATTTCTTTAGACCTCGTAACGATTTCTTTAGAACTCGCAACGACTCTCTAGCCGTAACGATTTCTTTAGACCTCGTAACGATTTCTTTAGAACTCGCAACGACTCTCTAGCCGTAACGATTTCTTTAGACCTCGTAACGATTTCTTTAGAACTCGCAACGACTCTCTAGCCGTAACGATTTCTTTAGACCTCGTAACGATTTCTTTAGAACTCGCAACGACTCTCTAGCCGTAACGATTTCTTTAGACCTCGTAACGATTTCTTTAGAACTCGCAACGACTCTCTAGCCGTAACGATTTCTTTAGACCTCGTAACGATTTCTTTAGAACTCGCAACGACTCTCTAGCCGTAACGATTTCTTTATTACTTGATAGTCATAACGATTTCGCGTAACGATTTCTTTATTAGTCATAACGATTTCGCGTAACGATTTCTTTATTAGTCATAACGATTTCGTGTAACGATTTCTTTATAACTTGATAGTCATAACGATTTCTTGCAACGATTTCTTTAGAACTCGCAACGACTTGCCTGTTGTAACGGCTTCATAAGTTATCACAACGATTTCTTTACAGTTCATAACGACTTGCTATAATTCATAACGATTTCATAAGTTATGAAGTCAGCAAGATTCTTTTTATCGAATTTCTTGATACATCAGTATAATGCTTTTTAATAGCGTTGAAAAGTCAAAGTCATATCTTGTTCGTTGACTGCTATGCATTAAATGCTCTCCGATCGTATCTCCCATGCATGCAGACAATATCTTCCATTTCTATGCTACTCTGTCTACGTACTTTTTGGGACAGAAAGGAGCTTTGCTATATACTGCAATATCTGTTCCATCTCAACTAACAATAGACAGCAGTCCTAGCTGTCTTCTATTTATTGATGATATGCTTACAGATATCTGACAAGACTCATCTGGACAACGTTGGACACAAGATACAAAGTTCTATGACATCTCTTTGGCGTGTACACAAGGATAAAGACTGACGATCAGAAGCTTCCTCAGTGACCAGTCTAACGTACACAAGGATAAGAGACAACGGACACTTCAACGTTCGAATTTGAATCAGCAGTTTAAATAGAAGACTCAAGACGAAAAGAAGCAATAGACAACAACGCTTGATTTCAGAAAAAGAAAGAAATCTATCTCCTCGAGTCTTCAGAAGAAAAACAAGAGCGTAGCTTCCACTCCATCGTTGTTCTAAGCTCTTAGCTCTCTGTGCTCAAAAGGAATCTTCTCTTTTGTAAGAGCCTGTGTGGTCCTTGGAGAGAAAAACATTGTTAAATCTCTCTCTCTCTCGAGGGCTTAGGAGCTTCAGTGTGTAGCTGGTCAAGCTAGAGTCTGAAGCCTGTTTCCACACTCTTTTCTTATTAGATTGTGTTCCCTTCTGGACGAAGGAAGACCTGGTGGTATCCAGGGTGGTTGTTGTTCCCTTCTGGACGAAGGAAGACCTGGTGGTATCCAGGGTGGTTGTTGTACCCTTCAGGCTGAAGGAAGACCAGTTGAGGCTGGGTGTAAGGATCCTTAAGGGGATTGTACCCTTGGTAGTAAAATCCTGAGGTATTGCTCAGGGACTGGACGTAGGTCTCCTGTGGAGAGGAGTTCCGAACCAGGATAAAAATCCTTGTGTCTTGTGGTTGTGTTTTGTGTGATTGTTGTCTTGTTTGCTCTAACTCTAACCTTGTTATTAAGTTGTGCAATCTTTTCAGTAAACAGGTTTTAATCAAAGATCGAAGTTTTAATAACCCATTCACCCCCCCTCTGGGCTAGCTAGCTGGGCAACAAGTGCTATCAGAGCCCGTCTCTTCGACAAAGAAGAAGATCCAACGATCTGAAGAGCAAAGATCAATGGCAGCCCAAAGTCACTTCGAAGGTCAGTCTGTCAACAGACCTCCTTTGTTCGATGGTGAAGATTATACGTATTGGAAGACCAGGATGGAATACTTTCTACAAGGCCACGATTATCAAATCTGGTCAATAGTGGAAGAAGGTGATCTGGTCGTCACAAATGAGAAAGCACAATGGACAGATGAAGATAGAAAGAAAATCTCCTTGAACTGTAAAGCTAAGAGCATTCTATGTTGTGCTCTAAGCAAGAAAGAGTTCAACAGAGTTTCAGCATGCAAATCCTCCATGGAAATGTGGGAAAAGTTAAAGATCACATATGAAGGTACAGACAAAGTAAAGGAGACAAGAATCGACATTCTTGTCACTCAGTATGAAAGATTTCAAATGCAAACAGGTGAGTCTATTACCCAAATGTTTAGTAGATTTACTGACATTACTAATGGCCTAGCAAGTCTAGGAAAGTCATATGAAAATGCAGATATGGTAAGGAAGATTCTCAGATCCCTGCCATCTTCATGGACGGCAAAGGTCACAGCTATCGAAGAAGCTAATGATCTTAAGAGAATGTCAGTAGAAAAACTCATCGGGTCTCTCATGGCCCATGAAATAAACATGGAAAGACTAGGAGAATCCTCCAGTAGAAAGAAGCAGTCAAATGCGCTTAAAGCTAATGGGGACTCATCAGAAGAATCCTTAGATAACAGTGAAGATAGCAAGATAGTGATGATGAAGAAGCCATGCTCTCAAGAAGATTGCAGAGAATCTTGGCAAAGAAGAAGAAGTTCCAGTCTGGTAGGAGGTACTTCAAGAAAAACAAAGATCTCAAGAGACCAGATGGAAAAGATCAGAAGAGGAATGAGCCACTTTGCTATGAATGCAAGAAACCTGGACATATCAAGGCAGACTGTCCAATGTTAAAGAAAAATGATCACAAGAAGAAGGACAGCTCCAAGAAGTTCAGAAGATTCAAAAAGAAAGCCATGGCAGCTGCATGGGACAACAGCAGCGACTCAGACAGTGAGTCAAGCTCCAGCAGTGAAGAAGAAGAAGCCAACCTGGCTCTTATGGCAAATACCGAGGATAAGGTAACATCTGATTCTTCTTTCGATTCCTGTAATGACTCAGATTCGGATAATTTGGAAAGTGCATTTAATGAACTCTACGATAAGTATAAAGAAGTGTGTAAACTACTTAAGCTAAGCAAGAAAAATATCACATGTCTCGAAAATACCAACTCAGATTTAAATCTGAAAACGAAGAACTAGAAAAACAAATAGTTGAGCTTAAGAGAAGAAATGAACTATTATGTGAAAACTTAAAGACAAGAACAGAAAAATCACTGACCTAGAAAAACAGGAAAACTCAGATGATTTAAGAAAAACTGTAAATGAATTAAATGAAGAAAACAATACACTAGCAAGCACCCTAGAAAAATTTACCAATGGTAAAAACTCTTTAATATTAAAAGGTGCTAGGAGATCGGGTAAAAAGAAAAATGGATTAGGATATACACCCCCAGACAATGAAGAAACCATAATATACCCTAAAACATATCCAACACCAAAATTTGTACCCGAACAAGATGTAGCATACAAAGCTGATTTCAAATACATAGAAAAAGTAACTAAGTTATCCTGCTGCAGTCACTGCAACAGGTTAGGACATATTAAAATGACATGCCCAACAAGACATAAAAATGGATATTAAAAGGTAAAATTGATGATACTAACCAATCAGGACCCAAAAGAATTTGGGTACCTAAAGCTTGATGTTCTCATTTCAGGTTAACCCTCGAGCATCCAAATGGTATTTGGATAGTGGGTGCTCAAGGCATATGTCAGGCAACAAGAAGATATTTGTTGATCTCCAAGCTGAAGAAGGTACAGTCACCTATGGAGATAATGGAAAAGGGACTGTGATAGGAAGCGGGTCTGTGAACATCAAAGGAAAATCAGTCATAAAGGATGTAATGCTGGTCAAAGGGTTAAAGCACAATCTCATCAGCATCAGCCAGTTGTGTGACAAAGGCCATCAAATTCAGTTTCAAGAATCAAAATGCAGTATCTTAAAGGATGGTGCAGTCATATTTGAAGCCTACAGAGAAAGAAATTTGTATGTTCTATATCTCGATGAACTCAAGGATCAAGATGTGTGTTTGGCAGCTAGCAAAGATAAATCAACTGAGCTGTGGCACAGAAGATTGGGCCACTGCAGCTTGGATGGGCTGAACAAGCTCAGAAAGAGAAAACTAGTTGAAGGACTGCCAAAGGTAAATTTCAGATTGGATAGCATTTGCAGACCTTGTGCAAGAGGAAAGCACACCAAGAGCTCCTTCAAATCAAAGACTGTAGTAACCACCTCAAAGCCCTTAGAACTACTTCACATGGATTTATTTGGGCCAATGAGGACTACCAGTTTGGGAGGAAAGAATTTTGGATTTGTAATAGTTGATGATTATTCAGATTCACTTGGGTATCCTTCTTAGAGCACAAAGATGACACATTTGAAAATTTTGTCAGCTTCAGTAAGAAAGTTCAGAAAGATCAGAAATTCTCAATTGTCTCTATTCGATCAGATCATGGTGGTGAGTTTCAGAATGAAAAGTTTACGAAGTTCTGTGATGATCAAGGAATTGAGCACAACTTCTCAGCTCCAAGGACACCTCAACAGAATGGAATTGCTGAGAGGAAAAACAGAACTCTTTTGGATATGGCAAGAACAATGTTATCAGAATATGATCTGCCAAGATATTTCTGGGCCGAAGCTATCAACACTGCATGTCATATCATAAATAGAGTGATGATCAGGCCAATTCTGAAAAAGACTGCTTATGAACTCTACAAAGAAAAAGACTGCTTAAATTTCGAGGATGAAATTTCCTTTTAGGTGATAGTAATGTGACGTTCCGGCCGTTCGGATCGTCTTCCTGTGTGTATGGAGGACAGTGTGTGGCCAATGACGTGAGTAGCAGGTGTTTTCCACAGGTTGTGAGGCTCTATGGGCCAGAGATTTTGGCCCAAAGTGCTCACTGATTCACTGTCTGTGAACGCGACAGTGAGGGGCGTCGCGTTCTGAACGCGTCATCCCAGGGTGTCGCGTTCATGAAACCGTTGTTTTTGGTTTTCGTCTGTATGCGCGCCACGTGTTGCGCATAGGGCGAGCTTGTTGACGTCGACTTATTGAAGGTGATGGCCTAGTGTGTTGCGTTCAGGTCGCGACACAGTGTGGCGTCGCGTTCTTAACCATGATGTGTTTTTATAGAACCCCGGCAGAACAGAGCTCACATGAGCTCTCCTCGGCCAGGGGGTTGTGCTGGAGGATTTCTGGGCGATTCGATTTGTTGGAACTTGGTTCGAAGTGTTCTCACCGCGAGGATGCTACGTGGAGCGGGGGAAACGTCGTGTGGGCTCCGTACTTCACCTGCTTCGTGAAGGTAGGGAGATTTCCCGTGTTTTGATCCGTGGATTGCTCGTGTGATGTGGATGATGTGTTTCTAGCTTTCTAAACAGTAGATAGCATGTGTAGGAACACATTAAAGCATGTAAATAGAATAAGAACCATAGATTGTAGGGGTTTTGGGGGAGATCCGGATTAGGGTTTGCGCCTGTGAAGGTGAAAAACTTATGCGTCGCGACAATGTCGCGACAGAATGATACATCGCGTTCATGCTTTTAAAGGCGACATATCGAGCTGTCGCGTTCTGAAGGCGACATTGAACCCCGTCGCGATCACAGCTGAGGTTTGTTATATGCATATGTATGCTAGTGTAATATTATCGGATTATCGTATATGTGTTGTGCGGAAATGGTAAGCGGTGCATTAGCACTCGCAGCATTCAGGGAGCGTGTGGTGTGTGTGGTCGACGTGGTGTTCATGCGGTTTACGTGAATGTTTCACGTGGCTTGTGCGGTGTGAACGTGGTTTCTGTGTACGTGGCGTGTAGTTTGACGCCTACCGTGGATACCTCTTCAGTTGGGAGCCCCAGGTTTTGTGTGAGCCAGGCACGTGTGTGCTGGGGACTTGTCTCGGTACTGAGTACCATCGAGGTTTTGTCGTCTTCCTGAACACCCTCACTCTTGTGCTGAGTAATACATCCGGCTGAGGGAAAGACGGCAGTAGGACTGCGACTAGAGAGAGTTTGTTGTGTTGTCGCTTGTAGCGCGCTTGTAGTTGGGGGAGACGGACACCAGTAGACATACTGGGCCCCAGCTAGTACCTCACTTTAGGGAGCTCGGGTCAGAGTCCCTAAAGGTGTCAGGCATGGGCCTGCAGGGTGTGTGACCTACAGGTTGTGGTGGTTTAGTTGGACTCCAGATTTCTTTGTACTGGTTTAGTGGAGCGAGATTGAGAGGTAGTCCTGTGTGGTTTGTCCGGGTCAGTAGCTGGTGTCGCGAGCCAGTCCACGTGGCCCGTGTGAGGTGTTTTCCTACTGTAGCTCGTACACTTGTTTGGGTTTGCCGTTTATTTATCACTATTGGTTTTTCTTAAGCGACAAGTGGTAAGTGGTATTTACAATTTTATATCATGCTAGATAGTTCTATGAATTGTTAGTGTAGTTTCCTGCTTTACTACTTGTGTTGGTTTGCTCGGTTTCTAGGGAGTTTCCCTACTGAGCCAGTGACTCGAGAGGCTCACCCCCCTACTCTTTCAGGTGAGGGAGAGCAGGAGACCTCACACCCGTCGTCTAGTTCTGAGCCGCACCATTGCTGAGGGTCTGCACCACCGCAGTGTAATTTACTTTTCTATTGTACACCTCAGGGTATGCCCCAGGTTGTTGTTGTAGTTTGGTTACAGTTGTGCTATGGCTATGTACATTTCTAATAAATATTTGTGAGATTGGCAAATCTTATATATATTTGAGCTGGTTCCTTTATATTTCTACGGACTAGTAGTTTGACATCCCTTGCGAGGCTTCAGCCCGGTCACGGGAGGCGGACTTGTGTTAGGCACGTTATTGGGTTAATGGGTCTGAACAACGAGGACCGTCACAGGTTGACTCGTCGTCTTCCTGTTTCTAGTGCAAGGGTGCTTTATGGAGGTGTTTTCTTCTTTCGAAACAAACTAGATTTGATACCTATGGGTTCGAAAAATCATAACTAATTCTAGGGTGATCCAAATCATATGAACCCAACTCTGTTAGTTAGAGTACTTCTGATACAATGTACAATAACAAATAATCAATAAACAACAGTCATTTGATAGGGTAATAAGATGTGTTGTGATTGTCGACGCGAATCTGACATAGTGCTCATATAGACTAATACTCTTAGTACAGTCAATACAAATTTGGGAAACCAGTGCCAAATGAAACTAGACTCATGGGAAAACAAGTTTCATGTTGAGTGCTCTATCTGAAAACAACTTCACAAAGAGATATAGAACTCGTAAGATAAGTCAGGGTTTAATCAAGATAGCACAACGTACTAATCATACTAGATTTAATTCGGGAAACTCACATGATAAAAATTGGGGAAAATAGTAAGAACATGATCTAAACACATGTATGCAATCATGAATGAGTTTAATTAGAGTTTGGCATGGAGATGACCTACCTTTTGGGTTGAATAAGATTCATTCTCCAGAAAGCCCTAGTTCTGACCACTTGGAGGAGAACGCCTAGTACTCACGATCTATTGGATAGAAATAGGGCAAAATAGTTCCATAAGAAACTAAGCTCGAAGATTTTTCCAGGGATATATGGTTTGCATGGTTTGGTCGAGGTTTTACTAACCTTTGGGGATGATCTTGAAGGGGCTTGTCTGTAGGTCGCAAGGGGAGATGAACACAAAGTTGCTTCTTGCTCCAGCTTCCTCCTCCAGCCATCACAGCTTCCAAGCATGACCTCAACAACCCTAGGGGTCGTCCCATGGGAGAGAGGGGGCTATTTAAAGGGGGATGGGTCTTTAGTTGCCTAATTAGATTAGGAAACTAATAGGTACGAATTTGCGTGTATCCTTCCCTCAATGGAGGATTTCTCTCCCCAATTCGTGATGGGAGGATTATGGAAGCCTCCCATAGTTTCCATAAATTTGGGCTTGGTTTTAAGTCCAATGGAGGCCTATTGGGTGATAATTTACCCTATCATGGTCTATTAGTAAATATTTCTGAATTTTGGGTTAATTTCTTAGCATGAATTTATTTGAGGCTTGAAAGACTTCCTTTGGTCTATTTCATTCATTGGGTTATCAATACCATTGTTTGAAGTCCATCCATGATTTTTATTTTATTTTTGGACTCACTTAAGTACCTGTGATCGTAATTATCCGACTTATTCCCTAATTACGATAATAAGTCGCAAAATGCTTTAAACTTGGCCAATCGGATTCTTCCTTGCACGAATTTCTTCGTGGGTCATTTGGGAGTATTATTTAGAGTTGAACTATGACTTTTATGAAATTTTCCAATGTGTTTTCATATCTGATATAATGGTAGGCAAGCATTTTCTAATTTGAGAAATATTAAATTATTATTTTCAATTTATTCTATTTTTTCAATTAATAAAATTCCCGGGGTGCTACAGGTGGAAGGAGGATTGCTTCTCGCTGCAAATAGGGCCCACACGTCAACAACTCCAAAGCTATCTTGAGCACCAAACATTTCTTTTGTCATATTAATCTCTCGAAACATTATCATTATATATATATTATGTTGGCCCGCGAGCAGTAGGCTACAAGCATCTAGGGTGAATAGGTATATAGAAATATGAAAACACAAATAACCACTTGAAACTTTGGTTAGTAAAATAAAATCATGTGCAATGAAAGATTAAGTGAGCGGAAGCAATCACAGATAAGAACACAATAAATTTTCATGATTTAGTACTTCCTCAATAAAAGACCTACGTATAGTCCCCAAGTAAATCTTGGAATTTTACTAATCGGGGTATAATCCCCCTAATGATTATACAACACCCAGCCCCTGCTGGTCTTCTTCTCTTTCTCAGAAAAGAAGATAGCCTACTTCTTTTACAGATTCACAAGCAAATCTATTGGAACAAACTAAGAGCTCCAAAAAATAAACAAGAGGATAAAACTCTTAGCTCTCACTCTCCCCCAGATTTACAATGTTGTGTAGAGAGAAGGAAGAAGGAATGAAGACTTGAAGGCCGAACACTTGAACTGATTGCTTGTTGCTTTTTCATAGATGTGTTGTCTTTGACTCTTTATAGAGTAGCCAAAGAAGAAGAATACCATTGATAGATAGCCGTTGGATTCCCTTGGATCCGATTCTTCTTCTTCTTCTTCTTCTTCTTCTTCTTATGCTTCTGCTTCTACTCTCTTTGTGTCTAACGGTTCCATTGGAGCAAAAGAGAGTCTTCATAGGCTTGTGCTTGTTTTCAAGATCGTAGATAGCAGGTGTCTGTAAGCATTAAATGTAAGAAGAGGATAGTAAGAGAGTGATACATAACATGTCAGTTCATTATACCTCTTTTGTCTTTAATCCATATTTTCTGCTGACAACATATTATAGTAGGAAGGTGCCTTTCTTTCTTGTAGAAAGGAAGGAGTTCTTTGAGTCTATATTTTTGCTGACACCTTTTCTTACCTACCCTAATAAGATAGAAAACACACAACATAAATAACTTAAAGATTTGAAGGATATTTGAATTTTTGTTGGGCGCCAAAGATATTTGTTCATTAATCGCTGTAGACAAGAGTAAGTCATCAATAATCAATGTACAATATTATAAGTATTGAACACTTATTATAGGATCGTGTAAAGGAGGTGAACAGATCTAGAAGAGGGGGGGTCAATAGATCTATTACCAATCGCAGTGGAAACTTAAGCAATTGAAAATTTACTTCAAATTAAAAGACTATTCAATGAAAATCCTACAGATCTGGTGTACTTATGTGTAATTAATGTGTGTGAGACAATCTGTCGAACAGTGGGTGAATGATAAGCTTAGGATTGAAATTCCTATACATGCATCTAGCGCAAAGGAAAAAGGTAAACCACAGTGCACAAGGGATTTTTAGGTGGTTCAGCCTGCGAATAAGTGCATCCTATGCCCACCCCTCACACAGTGACGCACACATTATCTCAAAGAGATGTAAACACATACGAGTACTAAGGCTCAGTTCACACACACACAAACTAGATGAAAACAAATCACACAGAGATCAAACCCTCCAGCTAAGGCAAGATCCCACACAAACACATACAGTGACAAACACTCGGTCTGCACTACACACACACCATACGTAAACTAGATCAATCACACAAACACTACAAGAAATTGTGGAATTAGAGACCAAAACTGAGACCAAATATTTCGTTCACTAATGAGTCTCAAATCTAAGACCGATTAGTGACTAAAAGCATTCAATCACAAATGTTTATAATTAGTGATCGAAATACATGCGGTCACAATTCAGTCTCAGATTTGAGACCGATTAGTGACCGAAATATTCAGTCGCAAAAGTTTGAGACCAAATGGGCCAAACTTTTCCCATTATTGCTGCAATTTTCAAAGGGCCGGGCTACCACCTCAAAACACGCTCAATATATATGTTGCAATTTGGGATACATCTTCCTAATTGGTCAATGAATTACTTGGGAAGATGAATGTGTAATAGTGATTACGCCCATAGACGTAGTCATATGATGCACAAAGCATCAAGTATGGGAAATTAGGAATGAGAGTAATTTACTAAGTTTCTATCACACAAGCAAGTTGATAGAAAGGGATTTTAGTGATGTTAGGTATCCTCTTTTCTAGTGTAAGTTCTTTAATGATTGTCTGTCAATCTCTTCTTCTTCTTTTTTTTGAAAATTTACAAAACTTTGTTATATCTGCTATAAACTGGCATCAAGAAGTGGCTCTTGCAATGTAAGTTTTATTTTATCTCAGATTTTATTTCCTTAATTGTTCACTATGTTTAATTTACATAAATTAATGTGGAAGTGTCTATTTAGATGTCCTCTAATGACATTTCTGATACACCAACAATTGAGGGTGCAAGTTCTGGACCTAATGCCGCCACACAAACAAGTAATACAGTTGGAGGTCTGAGCACTTCAACGGGAAAGAGGATAATTGTGCATCCAAGATCAGATGTTTGGGAGCACTTCACAAGAATTGAGGGAGAGAACAAGTGTAAGTGCAATTACTGTGATCATATTTACACTTGTGACTCAATCTCATGTGGCACAAGCACTTTAAGAACACACATGAATTTGAGATGTAAGAAATATCCTTTTAGTAGAGCCAATGCTTGTGATGATAGACAAACACAAATTAGCATTCAGACATCAGTGGTTAATGAAGGGGTAGAGGGAGAGAGCAAAACCACATTGGCAAGTTGGAAATTTGATTAACAACAAATTAAAAAAGCATTGACATACATGATTATTATTGATGAACTTCCATTCATATTTGTTGAAGGGCAAGGGTTTAAATATTTTTGCAATCTTGCATAGCTTAAGTTTCACATTCCTTCAAGAATTACAATTGCTAGAGATTGTTATGAAATATATGTTGAGGAGATGCCAAAGTTGAAAACTTTCATGAAATCTAATTGTGGAAGAGTTTGTCTAACTATAGACACATGGACTTCCTTGCAGAGAATCAATTATATGTGTTTGACTGCACATTTTATTGATACTAATTGGAAATTGAATAAGAAAATTTTGAATTTCTGTCCAATTTCAGGCCATAAAGGTGAGGCCATTGGTAAGGCAATTGAAAAATGTTTGAATATTTGGGGTATTGAAAATGTTATGACTAGGATAGTTGACAATGCTAGTTCTAATGATGTTTCTATTGTGTATCTTAAGAGAAGAATGAACAATTGGCAATGAAATGTCTTAAAGGGAGAGTTTTTGCACATGAGGTGTCTTGCCCACATAATGAATTTGATTGTTAATGATGGTTTAAAATTGACAAATGCTTTAGTGCTTCGTATTAGAAATGTTGTGAGGTATATAAGACAATCTCCATCAAGACTACAAAAATTTAAGATTTGTATTGAAGAAGAAAAAATACCCAATAAGAGTCTATTGTGTCTTGATGTCCCTACAAGATGGAATTCTACATATTTGATGTTAGATATAGCACAAAAATTTTGGAAGGCGCTTGAGAGGTATGAAGAACAAGATCCATTTTTCATTACTAATCTTAATGAAGGAGATGGTTTAGGGAAGCCTCAAGAGGAGGATTGGGTGATAGCTAGAAATTTGACCAAGGTATTGAAGACATTTTATGATACTACTTTGAAGATTTCAAGTGCTTTGTATGTCACTTCCAACACTTATTTGCATGAGCTTAGCAATGTTGAGTATCTCTTAAAAGAATGGTGTGAAAGTGATGATCATGCATATGGAGATATAACATTTGAGATGAAACAAAAATTTGATAAATATTAGGGAAATCCTAAAAAATTGAATCTCATGATGTTTTTTGTTGTTGTTCTTAACCCACGATTCAAATTGTAATATGTTGAGTTTTCAATTAGTGAAATGTTTGATGTTGAGAAGGCTATGGCATTGAATAAGAAATTGAAGACATCTCTTTTTACTATGTATGATGAGTATACAAATATATGGAACATCAAGTGGACAAGAAAGGAATGTGATTCAAGTGTCAACTCTAGCTTTAAGTTCTAATCCAACCACATAGAGTGATATGCCACTTTACCATAATAAGTACAAGCAACACAAAGCTGAAAAAGAAACTAGAGATGTGAAATCTGAACTTGTGAAATATTTGGAAAAAGATACAGAAGAAAACATGGGAACATTTGATATTCTATCATGGTGGAAACTCAATAGTGCAAGATTTCAATTCTTTCATCAATGGCACTTGATATTTTGGCTATTCCTGTTTCTACCGTGGCTTCTGAATTTGCATTTAGCACTGGTGGTCATGTCCTTGATGCATTTAGGAGTTATTTGTCACCTAAGATAGTGGAAACTCTCATTTGCACTCAAGGTTGGATTCGAACATCAAAAGATCAGATCAATGTTGAAGAAAAATTAGATGATATTGAACAACTAGATGAAGGTATGTTGTTAGTAATGTATATAAAGTGTTAGCTTTTGTTTATTAATGTATGTTATTTTTGTTTCTTCAGAATTCTCAAGTGTTACTTTGGCACCCAATGTCATTGACATTGCATGAGCATTAATGGTGGAACGATGGTAAATTGTTTACACTTCATCTAGGTGTTTTTCTCATTTGCACTCATTTGCTAATCTTTTGCTTCTTTGTTTTAGAATGGGGAAGGAATGAACTTCAAAGTTCAAACTTTAAAGAGTCAAGACAATTATTATGTATGTTAGATAATTATTATGTATGTGGGAATGAATGTTAGATAAATGTTAGATAGTTGTTTGATAGACCAACTAACCTTTGAAAGTGAATTGAAAATGTTTTATTCAAGTTATACTTCAACTATCTTCATCTTATTGAACAGTTTTGCTTGAACCAAGCTTTTCATGTCTCCTAACTTTATTACTCAATGCACAAATCACCCCAAGAAAGAAGAGGAAAAGTTGATCCATGCATGGGAGAAAGAAGTTAAAAAAAAAATTGCTGCATCTTTTCCTCATTTTCACAGTAAGAAATAAAAAGAAAAGGAGCTGCAAGGTGAAGGAGGGAAACATACATTGTAAGGCCTTCGAATTTTGTTCGTATTATGTTTATTTAATTATGTGCATATGGTATTTACTTATTTTCTGTACATAGTATATTTATTTATTTTTGTGCATATGTTCTTGTCTGATGTATTTAAGTTCTGCCCGAAATCCCCGTTAACGTCAGCATCACTTGACGTTAAGGGCAGGTTGACGGCAACATGTGTGCCGTTGACTACATGCCCAGAGGATATAGACATCCAGATCGATTGACGTCTACTTCCTGTTAACGGCAGCAAATTGGCCGTTTACTTCTCCGGCTGCGTTTGGAATTCCAGATCTGAAACGGCTGCGTTTTCTTCGGGATCTAATTAGGAAACCCAATCCTAATGGTTAGGAATCCTAATACTAGGCACACCCTAACTCTTAATCCTATATAACTTAGAGATTTCAGCTAGGTTAGGTCCTTTGGTTGAGAAGAAAAACTAGGGTTCGTTTGAGAGAAGCTCAGAGCTTTGTGTGGCTTGATCCGACGTTTGGGAGGTTGTTCTGGCGATCTTCTTCAACTGGAAGGTACTCTTGGTGGTGAAACCATCTGCACAAACAGGAAGACCGGATTTGGAGTGGGAAAAGACACCTTCTTGGCTTGGCTGAGGAGGGCTTCATTGCCAAATTGAACCTTTAGAGATTTTATTCCAAGCAAGTAGCTGAGGGGTATCATCCCTAGACATGTTCCCTAGGTTCTAGGTATTTTTACAAATTTTATTTCGTGTCCTGGAACCCCCAATTCTCTCTTTTTATGAAGTTCAGTTTGCACTTTCTGTAGATAGGAGGTTGACGACAACCTTGTTGCTGCCAAGTTCCTGAGTTAACGACAACATATTGTGTCGTTAACCCATGTTGACGGCAAGGCCCTTGCCGCCAAGTTCTTCAAGTTTTACAGAATTCTGATCTTGATCTCTGTGCTGTGATTTTCAAACTTTTGGATGTCTCTACATGCTATAAAAATTATGGTTGGTCAGGTATGGTCTTTAGGTCAGATCATGAGTTTCTGTCGAATTTCTGAGCACGATTATATTTAGTATAATTTCTATTATGGTGAAATATGCTTGTTTTGACAGTATTTAATTCTGAACAAATAGTTTTATTGCATGCTATTTTTACAGAGAATTTTCATGGTCTTAGGGTTTTTGGTTTCATGTTTTAAACCTATGAACATTGACTGTTTTACTGTCTACCATGTTAAGTGAATATTTTACTGAAATTACATGAAATCTGTATTAATTGTTAAAAATAGTTCTACTATTTTGAAAATTCTGGAAAGTTGGTCATATGACATATTATATGTATAGAGTCTGTGGTTAAAATTTGATACTATTTTGACATCAGTAGATACTGTTTGCTCTTAACAAGGATAATTAGACCATGTTAAGAATGATTGAGTTAGATAATGTAATTTCAAATGATTTGCAGCATGTTTAGGCACTGTTATGCTTAATTTAGCACTGTGAAATAGTCATGTTAAGTTATGTAATCTGAAGTATGTATGTTTAATTAAAGTGCATATGAATGGGCTAAATAGTACAAGTGAATGAAACCATGTGATTAAGTGAGATAATGTGTAATATGTGCCGAGATTGACACTGCTACCATAGAAGGCTGTGGAGCCGTACTATAGAAAAGTCCCTATGGGAAGGCTCATTGTGTATGTGATATCCTGTGGGCATCAGGATGAAATCCTGGAGGTGGACAAGTACCACTAGTTAGGGTGGAGAGGGCTTCTCCCGATTCTGCGTAGTTACCAAGATTCGTCACTGTATTGCCTAGGTGGCGCGTATGTGTTATGTGAATGTGTGTCCTTCTTTATGGTGGTTCGGACTATGTGTCACGACAATTAATGTGTAAAAGTGTGAATATGTGCAATGTGATCATGTGTTAGTATTATGTTAATGTGATACCATGTGAAAAGATGTGAAACCATGTGAATGTGATATGTTTACATTAAAATAGCGAGTAAAAGGTGTGATTATGTGTGATAAAAGCATGTGAAAAATGTTAGAAATCATGCTAGGATTGTTAGTTACCTTGTGCTAATTTCCATGATCTATTTGGTTTGGAAATATGAATGATATGAATTGATATTGGTACCATGAATCAAGTTAATTATCATGTGTAGAAAGCATGTATAGGTTATTCATGTGTGTTTGAATATTTGACATAAATCATGTGACATATATTTCTCTCATTGTTTAAAAGAATAACATGTATGTGATATGTGTAAGGATGTGTCTTTAGGTTTCTTGTTGGGTTCTTTTGAAAGACTCATACTTGCTTTAACATATAGGTGAGATAGGTGTCCCCGTGCTAGAGGAGGACATAGTGAGGAGTGACTCCGAGCGAGAGGAGTATCTGCACTTGTGGAGATTTACTGCTTAGACTACCTTTTTATTTGTTAGTATGTGAACAATGTTATTCATATGGACTTGTATAATTGTGGACATTTGTTATTTACATTGTTGCTATATAGATTATGGAATATGTGAACGATGATGGAATAAGAATGTCTTAACATTTTCGCTGTACTTCCTTGTTATTTATGTACATCTCGACCTATTGTGTTGTGTTGGGTAAATGTCCCACTGTGATGGCACCCTTTGTATCGATGTGGATTGGTATAATCGTACCGATATAAAGAGGGTCGTTACATACATACTAGGCCCAAACCCGAACTACATCTCACCATTCTTTAATGTTTCGGATAAGCCCAATCCAAGGCCCATAAGGCCCAAACCGAACTAAAGAAATCCAACCGAATTGAATCAATTTGGTTCGGTTCAAAATAGTTCAAGTATTTTGTTTAGTTTGGTTCGGTTCGAAGTCCAATTCGGTTTGATTTTACGAAAAAAAGGTACAAATTGGACCAAACTGACTAGTGAACAGTCCTAGTCAGGTTTCTAATGAGGATTCTGATGATGAGGAGGAACATACTAGCGATGAGTATGAAGATGATGATGAAGATGAGGCTAAATTAGATATATCGTCATCATCTGAGGAGGCAATGGATATTGTTTGAAAATGGTAGAAGATTTTCGCATCTTTTCATTATTATAATGTCATTTTTCTTAGAAATTTCACATCTTTCCTTATATAGTTGCTGACTAATATTCATGAATTTTGTTGTTCCCCATCAAGATATGGTTCGAGGAGCACGATCGAGCTCTAGTGGTGGGAGGAGGCCGAGTAGTGGGAGGGGCTCTTCTCCCGTAGCAGGTCTGCATATTTAAATTTGTAGCTTTTATGTATTGATTATATGTATTATTTATGCCATTTAAATTCTTACAGTTTTGGGTCCTTCTGCGCCTCCTCTTAGGGCACCAGGTATGCATATTTAAATTTGTAAGTATTTGTATATTAATTATATATATTATTTAATATTTCATATTCTAACAGGATCGAGTCCCTCTACACCTCTTGCGCCTCCTCCTCTCGCGACAAGTATGCATATTTAAATTTGTAGTTTCTTTATGTATTGATTATATGTATTATTTATGCCATTTAAATTCTTACATGCTCAGGTTCTTCTGCGTCTACTCCTCTCGCGGCAGGTATGTATATTTAAATCATCGAGGTTTTTGTGTTTTTGATTATTTATATTCTACCTCTCAAATTTGTGTACATGCTTGAGTGCTTCTGCACCTCCAGTTATGGTGGCAGGTGTCTCTATAGCGCCACAGGCAAAAGATGTTGTAAGTCAACAGGAGGCAGGGGGGAGTTATGCTGATGACACCCTACAGAGGTGTGGATAAATGGGTATGTAATAAATTATATGCATCCTATGTTAAGGGTAGCTATTTAATTCATCAACTTATTTTAACTTTTATAATTGCAGGGATAGATCCCACCTAGGCATCCCAATTTATCACAAGAACAATTCAGGCACACTTTCCTAGGCCTATACATAGATTCAATAATTTCTCGATGGACATTCAAGAGTTGTGGTATCAGATGTTCATGGTATGTAATTCTTTATTTTAATTTATTTCTTTCCATACTCCTACATTTAGTAAACTAATTCTTTTCTGTACAGAGCAATCATCGATTCACATGACCCTCGGATGAGGCGCGGTCTCGATTAGTATGGATGACCACCGCACAGTGCAATTTTAAACATTTACCATACAATGCGAGGAAAAGTGCACAAAGCATTTGTCAGTAGGGGTGAGCACAGGTCGGTTCGGCTCGGTTCACCCCTATTTTTATCTAACCCAAAATGTGTACGGTTGTATGAGTAGGGTGAATAGATCTAGAAGGGGGGGGGGGAGGGATTGAATAGATCTATTACGAATCACAGCGGAAGCTAAAGCAATTTTAAAAATCACTTCATATTGCAGCTCAATTCAGCGCAACAATATCGATCTGAGGTGGTTGTGTGTGGTTGATGTGTGAGATAATTAGACAAACAGTGTGTGAGAAAAATTCCAATGCATACATCTAACGAGGAAACAAATAGCAAACCACTGCATAAGAGATTTTTTAGGTGGTTCGGAAATCACACAGTGATTCCTACATCCACCCCTCACGGAGTGAGGCACACACTACTCAAAAGAGTTGAGTACAACACACAAGAGCTCGACTGCTCAAACCACACACACACAGAGCACGGTGACTCATACCACACACACACTTGAGCTCAACGGCTCAAACCACACATACAATCCGATGGAGATCAATCTGCGCTGGACGCTTATGCAAATCAATCAACACTCAGAAAAACACACACAGACGAAGAAACTTTGCCATGTTCTCACGTAAGACAACAATTGGACTTCCTTGGCGCTTGATGATCTTGGATCTCTAGATCAAGAAGAAGATCGTCAAATTGCTTCAATCTGGTAGCTCTGCTCTTCTTCCTCTACTTCCTCCGTTCCAAGCGGCGCAAGTATGCTCCTCTCTCTAAGCTCTCCCTTTTTCCCGCTTCTTTCTGTGCTTCACTTTTTGGCCGCACACTTTTCGCAAAGGACAAGGGCCTATTTATACCCAAATGTCCAAACCTCGTACTTAGGGTTGCGTGTACCCAGAGCCCCTTAAGTGACACGTGCACATCACATGATGTCCTACATAGATAACATCTTTAAGTATTCAAGAGAAAGGTAATCGATGTTTAAGTTAATTGGTAAAGCAATCCATGTTATGATAATCGATGTAAAACATGATGTAATCCATATTTACGTTGTCGGCAATCCATGTTATGATAATCAATGTAGAACATAAGGCAATCTATGTTTGATCAACAATCAAATTATAACATGAATATACGAAGTTCATGGCTTCGACTGACCAAGTGTAAAAGTGAACATCTAAAGTCACAATGTCAAAATGGTCTTCATCGGTCGAAGTGACCTTGTCATATCTGAAGCTTAGCTTCGTATGTGACGAAGTTCCACTTCGTCATATCCGAAGTCTAGCTTTGTATATGACAAAGTTTTGCTTCGATTGACAAAGAACAAATTCGAGCATATGAAGGCACAGTGATAAATAGTCATGATCGGTCGAGGTGACTTCGTCATATTTGAAGCTTAGCTTTGTATATGACGAAGTTCCACTTCCTCATATATGAAGCTTCCACTTCGTCATATCCGAAGTCTAGCTTCATATATGACGAAGTTCTGCTTCGACTGAATACGACCAAAACTGTACATTCGATGTTCATTTAAGCATAATTTCAATATGGCCAGTCTTTTTATGAACTGTAAACATGAATGAAATAAATTGTAGCATGAAAGCACTTAATTTATCAACAAACCAATGATATTATGATGACAACAAGCTATGATTATGTTAGCATCAAAACATATCAAATCAATCATCATCAAAACAATAATTATGGTTATTCACATAACTATAACTCAACATTCTCCCCATTTTTGATGATGACAAAATATACTCAAGCAATCTCAACAGCTAAATGTTGCTAAAAGTTCTCCCCCTTTTTGACACCCCCCCCCCCCCTTAATCAAGGACTGGTATAGTCACGCTTATGGTAAAACATTTTCTGCCTGATACCAAAGGACATCAAGGAGTGGTGATCAGGGTATGAGTGATATGAAAATAATGAGGGGAATTGGGAGATAGATGAATCAGAATCTATGAAATCTCATATATTAAAATATAAGAGAGATTATTGTGTCTTAGGATTGTGCAACAAAGTTTAATAACAAAGACACATTTAGTGTAGCAACCTGGATTTTTCCAAAAATAAAAAATCTAAATAATATTAAAATTTTGATAATTGAAAAATCAAATAAAAGAAAACTAATTAATTAGAAAATTAAAGAAAAGAGAATTAAATAAAACCCATCAAATGAAAATAAGTAATGGGCTTTATTAAAGGGACCCATTAGAAATTAGTGGGCTAAAAAATGGGATTTATAAAAAGAGAATAATGGGAAAATACCCTAAATTCGCAACCTAATTATTACCTAATTAGAAAAGGGGAATTTAATACATTAAATAAGCAAATAGAGTTAGATTTGGAATCCTAAACCTACCCTAATTGATTGGCCACAAATTTGGCTCTCTTCCCAACCCAAATAGGAAGTGGAATGCTTAGAAGGAAGCTAGGAAATAGAAAACTCAGAATTAATAGGAATTAGACTTAAACTAGGAAAGGGAATGAGGAGAAGCTTAAATACTTCTCCTAAAATCTCATGGCTGGCCCTAGCTCGTGCCAAGAGGTTGCTGGACCAGGAGGAGAGGCCAAGAGGAGGAGATCTCGCGGGAGAAAGGAGTTCTCAAGCCCCCAACTCGAGTTCTTCAAGTCTTAACCCTAGAAGAGGGAAATGACTAAAGGTAGGCATTCTCACGAGCATAAACCATGAAAATTTTTTGTAGGATGTCTCATCCATCAGGAACAAAAGTCCTTTGATTTCATATTTTTCCATCAAGCAAATTTTTAGTTCTCAATATTTCAAGTTCTGTGAACTTCATGACCCCAAACCCTCTTATTAAATTCATATCTTCATGTATACTCGTCCTCATGCCATGAGATTTTTATGGAAGATTCTGATGGATGTTAGGTTTCTTTTGCCCCTAAAAGCCCTAATTTCCATCCACCCTATTATGCGAATTAGTTCGTTTATACATAGAACTGTACACAGTTCTATGTTCATCATGAATATTCTTTATTAAACCATGTTGAAACCTTCGTTGCTTTCCGATTCTGATTTACTGGAAGTACCCATGCATGCCTGGATCGGTTTAAAACTAGTTTCGTGATTTTTCATGCACTATACAATTTGTTCTTAGTTTTAGAACAACTCTATGTCAAGAAGGGAAACTCTTGGACCGCAATCCAAGACATGTCTGATTCTTGTCGGACTCAGGCACAGACCACCAGAACGCGACGGCCCGATAGACCGTGTTCTATGGTCTGGTTGCGACAGTCTGCCGGTCGCATTCTGAATGCGACAGTCAGCGCCGTCGTGATCGATGTGCCTGGCCTGAACGGCTTGTCACGTTTCTTATAGATCCCTGTCGCGTCCTGACCACCTGTCATGACCGTCCCATCGTGATCCATTCGAACATCTGTTGCGATTGACCCTGTACCCGTCGCGACCCTTACTGGGAAGCGTCGCGTTCACATGATTTTTGTAGAAAACCCCTTATTTTCTATGCTCTAATTGCCTATTGTGCTTATACCCTTTAATCCCAGTTATACCCGCAGTAATTTCACTTAATATAAATTGAACATTTCTATGTGATTAAAAATACATACACACGAAGAATTTCCATCTATGATTTCATGACACACGCACACACTTTGAACCTTCCAAATATGGCTTAATTGGAATTAACATGTTACCAAAATAATCTGGTAAAATTTGGAATTTAATTGCTTTATTTTACGATTCGTGCGATGTTTTGGAACACCGATCTCGATGCTCCACTGTTCTAGAATTCCTTTAGAACGTCGAGCACTTGTTTCTATATATACACACTCTCTTGACTTGGACGAACTCTCCATCAAATACTCCCTCTACCAGACTAATGAGTCTTTGTTCAAGGTTTAACATCCCATGTTACCCTGACCAGTCGCCCTCCATCAAGGGTGGCAACATAGGGTATGTCGCCTTCTGAAGACGACATGTGGCTTGTCGCCTTCCAGTTGGGAAGGCGACTGGCCCTATGTCGCCTTCTCTGTTTGCTGCCAGCCACATGCACCTTCGTCGTGTAGTTGTCTGAAGAGGGATGACAGGTGTCAGCATCTGGCACTAAGGAGGCGACAGGTCCTATGTCGCCTTCTGGTGTCAGGCCTGCATGGCTGACATGTGGCGATGTCACAGGTCGACTTGACCATTGAGCAGGGGATAGAGACATGCCCTATGTCGCCTTCAGGGTTACTGAAGGCGACGGGGCCCATATCGCCTTCTCATGTTCAAAGGGTTAAGTGCTCAGGCCGAGAGCACAAGCCCCAGTTCGTCTCCTTGCTTGGTGAAGGCTTCTCCTCCGGTGAACTGAGGCTTGGGGACTCCGTGGGAGGCTTGGGAGGGAGGCCTTGGTGTTCCTTTGCAAGGTAAGGTGTTGGTGGTTGTTTGTCCTTGTTCTTCCATGGTTGATCTCTCCCTCATTGTGTCTTCTCCTCTCTTTGGCATGATGGGATGCTCTTCAAGGAAGGGAAAGTGCTCGGTTCGTGGGAGGAGGCTCGTGGATCGTCGGAGCTCGGAGGTGGAGGGTTGCTAGCCTACGAGAAGGGCCCTTGAGGTTGGATCTTCATCTCGAGGTAGGGAACCCAAACCTTCCCCCTAGTTCCACTTGCTAGGATCCTCACCTCTTCCAAGCCTAGAACTTGCATGCTAGGTTGTTTTCATGCTTTGGTTATGGATGTGGTTTGTGTGGTGCTTTGCATGAAATGGTTACTTGGGTTGAGGGTTCTCCATGTTGAGTGAGATGCATGTGAGTGTAGGTTATTGTGCATGCTTGTTGGGGTTTCTAGAGGGTGGTTTGAGCTCTGTAGAACCATGTTTGATAGCCTACATGTTTCCCTCCCCGCGGTTGTGATTGTAGTGTGGTTGAGGCCCTGAAGAAGGGAGCCTCGGTGTGTTGCACCCAGTTAAGGCGACACTTTTGGTGTCGCCACCCAGGTGGCGACACATCGATGCGTCGCCTTCAGGAACTCCTGAAGGCGACAGCATCTATGTCGCCACCTTGGTGGAGACATGGGGGCCGTCGCCTTCTTCCTGTTTCCTGTTTCTTGCTTCGGTTCCTGTTTCCCTCACAGACCTATCAGGTCACTGGAGCACTGACCTGGTCACGACAAGGCCTATGTCGCAACCATATCAGTAGGGTTGCACCGCCTTAGTTGTCGCCATCCTGATGGCGACACGGGGCTGGTCGCCTTCTCAGTCAGAGAAGGGACTTTGCCACCTGCTCAGTGTCTTGCTTCCGCTGCGACTCGGTTTTCTCGGCACCTATGCTGTTTCCTAGTACAGTGCTACTGCTAGTCTCTCTCTCTCTCTTCGCCCGGTGCTAGGCACTTGAGGGCTTCTCCGCGAGACAGGTTGTTACCATTACCTGGGACCCCCGGTTCCCGTGCACTTGTGTCAGAGGGTGTTGCTCCTGGCGGCGGGGTTTGCTCAAGTCGTTGACTTTGGTAGCAGTAGGGGAAAACGGTGGGAGAGCGAAGTGGTCGTTTGTGGATCTCTCTTAGTTGAGACTGGTACGCCGGTAGTGTGTGACTCATACAACGCAGTTCAGCTAGTCTGTTCTCACTGCCTCACTCTACGTGGTTCCGGTACCACCTAGAGGGGCCAGGAGTGGGACCGTAGTCCGGCCAGACTACGGCAGTTGTGGTTACTTGTGGTTTCGCATCTCACTCCGACGGGAGGTGTCAGACATGGACCGTTGGTCGAGGGTAAGACGCGTGGCGCACCTGACCAGCTGACTAGAGTAGTGTACTATAGCTAGTGTACTTGTCCAGGCAGTTCGATGTCTGTGTTTACAGCTAGGTTCTTGTGGTGCCTTGGTTTACACGGGTTTTCCAGTCACGTCGAGTGGCTTAGACCGACGACTGTGTAGTTCTTTCACGCTTCCGCACTTTACTCTGTTTAGTAGACTAGACTTTACTGCTTTATTTAATTATTGCGCTAGTCTATATGCTTGTGGAACCAGTGGGAGATTGGTAGTCCCTACTGGGCTTCGTCGTGAAGCTCACTCCCTGTTTTGCAGGTGAGACTTCACAGCAGTTCCCTCCGCGGCGTAGCAAGGAGATGGGCCCGTAGTAGTCGGCATCTCTAGTGGCAATGTTTCCCCCAGTTCTGTACTTCACCCTCGGGGTATGCCCCTAAGGGATGTGTTATTCCTTTTCCGTTCTGCACTTGTACTTTTACTACTTTGGGACTTGTACTAGACTTGCACATTGTGTTAGACTTCTTCTTGCACTAGTTGGTACATTTTTTAGTACAGTTGTCATTATTTACTTTCCGTCACATATCTCGTTAGACCGATCCGTTAGCCCTTCCGGGTCTCCGGACCCGTGGGCAGCGGTGCCGACGGTCGGATCCTTGGTGGGAGCCGGGGACCCGGGCGCCGGGGTCGTTACAGTGGTATCAGAACTGAGGGGTCTATCAAGACTTGTGGTGGAAATGAGTAATGACGTAAAGTCCCTTATAAAGTATAAGTGAAAACTGCTAGCCGCCGGAGTCTTAAGTGTTAATAACTAAATTTGGTTGTTTTACAGATCATGCCTCCACGCACTCGCAGGCAGGCTCATAACTTGGTGGAGCGTCAGGAGACTGAGTCAGACAGTTCGGTTGCTGCCGAGTAGGTTCCGTTCGGTGCTCAGCCCCAGCAGTTCTAGCAGCCTGACGACCCGTTGCCGCAGGGAGGACCGCAGCAGCAGCAGGAGTAGCAGCAGTGGTATCCACCTGCGCCCTCGCCGGCCGTCATGGAGCCGTGGTGGAGAGCGATGCTTCAGGGTCCGTGGTAGTACCCGCCGCAGCAGAAGTACCAGCCGTACCAACAGATGCCAGCTGCAGGTCAACATTTTGCAGAGATGGCAGCAGAGGAGCAGCCACCACCGACCCCGCAGGCAGCACCGGTTCAGCCAGAGGTACCACCCGTAGTTCGGCAGCAGACTCCAGCAGCAGCAGTAGCACCCGAGGACCGCACCGTGCTTCTGGAGAGGTTCCTTCGTCTTCGACCTCCTACGTATGTAGGTGACCGCGATCCGGATAGAGCAGAGAGTTGGGTCCATGAGCTCGAGCGCACCTTCGAGACCATGGACCGTGCAGAGTTGGATCAGGTTCGTTTAGCAGTATATCAGCTGAAGGGGTCAGCCCATGAGTGGTGGCGAGCAGTGAGGCTGACCAGGTTTCAGGGCAGGAGGTTGGAGCAGATCTCTTGGCAGCAGTTTCTCGAGGCCTTCCTCAGCGAGTACCTTCTCGACTATGTCTGCCGGGAGAGGAGGGACTTGTTCCACGAGTTAGTCCAGGGAGACTTAATCGTGGGACAGTACCATCAGAGGTTTCTGCAGCTACTTTGACACGTTCCCCATGTGGTAGCTAGTGAGCAGGCTCGTACCGAGCGGTTCATTAGCGGGCTACATCCTGACTTGAGGTGGGCCATGGCTGGTCACCTCTGCGACACCTTGTCAGTAGCAGTGGCGAGAGCTACGGCCCTGGAGCGGGAGTGTCGGTTTCAGCCGCAGCAGAGTGGAGGTTCGTGCAGGACTTCACCAGAATTACAGAGCCTTTGACCCGTTTGACCAGGCGGGAGACCTGGTTTGTGTGGACGACAGAGTGCGAGCAGAGTTTCTAGGAGCTAAAGAGTCGGCTGACTTCAGCTCCGATCCTTGTTGTTCCTTTTGGCACTGGCGGCTTTGTTGTCTACACAGACACTTCGGGTACTGATTTGGGTGCTGTGTTGATGCAGCACCGTCGAGTAGTTGCCTATGCTTCTCGTCAGCTGAAGAAGCATGAGCAGAACTACCCAACACACGACCTGGAGCTTGCAGCGGTCGTGTTTTCCTTGAGGTTGTGGAGGCACACTACTTGTACAGTGAGGTGTTCGAGGTTTTCACCGACCACCGCAGCTTACAGTATGTCTTCACGCAGAGGGATCTCAACCTCAGGCAGCGCAGGTGGCTCGAATACTTGAAGGACTATGACTTTAGTCTTTCCTATCACCCAGGGAAGGCTAATGTCGTGGCAGATGCTTTGAGTAGGAGAGCCCACCTGAGTTCTTTGTTGGTTAGGCACTGGAGACTCCTGGAGGATGCCGCTCAGAGTGTGTTTGTACCGTCGAGCCTCCGGGAGAGGGCAGTGGCAGCCGTCCTGACCGTTCATCCGTGGATTTTTCAGCAGGTGCTTGAGGCTCAGAGTGCAGACGAGGACTTGGCAGACGTGTTGCGGTTGTCCGAGGTAGCACTGGACGAGGACAACGAGGTTCGTTTCTGAGGCAGACTCTATGTTCCAGAGGACGCCAAGGAGGAGGTACTGTCCGAGGCTCACCGGTCACGATACTCTATTCATCCAGGCTCTACCAAGATGTACCATGACTTGAGGGTACTCTTTTGGTGGCCGGGGATGAAGAGAGATATCGCTGAGTTTGTTTCGCGCTGCCTTACCTGCCAACAGGTGAAGGCATAGCACCAGCGTCTAGGTGGTGAGTTGCAGTCGCTTCCCATTCCAGTGTGGAAGTGGGAGCATATCACCACGGACATTGTTTCTGGCTTACCTCGTACTTCTCAGGGGCACGACAGTGTTTGGGTCATCGTTGACAGGTTGACGAAGACTGCTCGCTTCCTTCCAGTCAGAGCAGCTTGGCCAGTTGACAGACTTGCTCGGTTGTTTATGGACAGGGTGGTACCTTTGCACGGAACCCCGGTCTCTATTGTCTCAGATAGAGATCCGAGGTTCACTTCTCGTTTCTGGCACAGCTTTCAGCGGGCACTTGGCACTGAGCTGAGGCTGAGTTCGGCGTACCACCCACAGACAGACGGGCAGTCTGAGCGGACCATACAGACCCTCGAGGACTTGTTGAGAGCGTGTTGCCTAGACTGGGGCGGCACGTGGGAGTCGCACCTTCCCATGGTGGAGTTTTCTTATAATAATAGCTTTGACGCCAGCATCGGGATGGCGCCCTATGAGGCTCTATATGGTCGGCCGTGCAGGACACCGTTGCACTGGCACGAGGTTGGTGAGAGGCAGTTGCTGGGTCTGGAGCTAGTTCAGCAGTGTGCAGACACAGTGAGGCTGATCCGGCAGAGGTTGCAGACAGCGCAGAGCAGACAGAAGAGCTACGCCGACGTCCGTAGGAGACCGCTTCAGTTCGAGGTTGGCGACAGAGTGTTCCTTCAGATCTCGCCTACTAAAGGCATTCTCAGGTTTGGGAAGTAGGGCAAGCTCAGCCCGAGGTTTGTTGGCCCTTTTTCCATCCTGGAGCGTGTGGGCGAGGTCGCTTACCGGTTAGCCCTTCCGTCTGAGTTGGCATGTGTTCACGACGTCTTCCACGTTTCGCAGTTGAGGAAGTACATGCCAGATCCATCGCATGTGCTCGACTACTCGCAGCTTGAGGTCGCCCCCAACTTGTCCGTGCCAGAGTACCCAGTCAGCGTGGTGGACCGCAGAGTGCAGCAGCTTCGCAGGAGGAGTATCCCACTCGTCATGGTGGTTTGGGAGCACCGCGCTGGTGGCGAGGCCACTTGGGAGCGTGAGGACGAGATGCGGGAGCAGTTTCCTTACTTGTTCGAGTAACAGTATGTAGTTTTACTTTTGTTCCCCTAGTTTCACCCTGAATTTCGAGGATGAAATTATTTTTTTTGTTGGTTAGATTGTAACATGCCATGTTACCCTGACCAGTCGCCCTCCATCAAGGGTGGCGACACAGGGTATGTCGCCTTCTGAAGACGACATGTGGCTTGTCGCCTTCCAGTTGGGAAGGCGACTGGCCCTATGTCGCCTTCTCTCTTTGCTGCCAGCCGCATGCACCTTCGTTGTGTAGTTGTCTGAAGAGGGATGACAGATGTCAGCATCTGGCACTAAGGAGGCGACAGGTCCTATGTCGCCTTCTGGTGTCAGGCCTTCATGGCTGACACGTGGCGATGTCGCAGGTCGACTTGACCGTTGAGCAGGGGATAGCGACATGCCCTATGTCGCCTTCAGGGTTACTGAAGGCGACGAGGCCCATATCGCCTTCTCATGTTCAAAGGGTTAAGTGCTGAGGCCGAGAGCACAAGCCCCAGTTCGTCTCCTTTCTTGGTGAAGGCATCTCCTCCGGCGAACTGAGGCTTGGGGACTCCGTGGGAGGCTTGGGAGGGAGGCCTTGGTGTTCCTTTGCAAGGTAAGGTGTTGGTGGTTGTTTGTCCTTGTTCTTCCATGGTTGATCTCTCCCTCATTGTGTCTTCTCCTCTCTTTGGCATGCTGGGATGCTCTTCAAGGAAGGGAAGTGCTCGGTTCGTGGGAGGAGGCTCGTGGATCGTCGGAGCTCGGAGGTGGAGGGTTGCTAGCCTACGAGAAGGGCCCTTGAGGTTGGATCTTCATCTCGAGGTAGGGAACCCAAACCTTCCCCCTAGTTCCACTTGCTAGGATCCTCACCTCTTCCAAGCCTAGAACTTGCATGCTAGGTTGTTTTCATGCTTTGGTTATGGATGTGGTTTGTGTGGTGCTTTGCATGAAATGGTTACTTGGGTTGAGGGTTCTCCATGTTGAGTGAGATGCATGTGAGTGTAGGTTATTGTGCATGCTTGTTGGGGTTTCTAGAGGGTGGTTTGAGCTCTGTAGAACCATGTTTGATAGCCTACATGTTTCCCTCCCCGCGGTTGTGATTGTAGTGTGGTTGAGGCCCTGAAGAAGGGAGCCTCGGTGTGTTGCACCCTGTTAAGGCGACACCTTTGGTGTCGCCACCCAGGTGGCGACACATCGATGCGTCGCCTTCAGGAACTCCTGAAGGCGACAGCATCTATGTCGCCACCTTGGTGGCGACATGGGGGCCGTCGCCTTCTTCCTGTTTCCTGTTTCTTGCTTCGGTTCCTGTTTCCCTCGCAGACCTATCAGGTCACTGGAGCACTGACCTGGTCGCGACAAGGCCTATGTCGCAACCATATCAGTAGGGTTGCACCGCCTTAGTTGTCGCCATCCTGATGGCGACACGGGGCTGGTCGCCTTCTCAGTCAGAGAAGGGACTTTGCCACCTGCTCAGTGTCTTGCTTCCGCTGCGACTCGGTTTTCTCGGCACCTATGCTGTTTCCTAGTACAGTGCTACTGCTAGTCTCTCTCTCTGTCTTCGCCCGGTGCTAGGCACTTGAGGGCTTTTCCGCGAGACAGGTTGTTACCGTTACCTAGGACCCCCGGTTCCCGCGCGCTTGTGTTAGAGGGTGTTGCTCCAGGCGGCGGGTTTGCTCGAGTCCTTGACTTTGGTAGCAGTAGTGGAAAACGGTGGGACAACGACGTGGTCGTTTGTGGAGCTCTCTTAGCTGAGACTGGTACGCGGTAGTGTGTGACTCGTACGGCGCAGTTCAGCTAGTCCGTTCTCACTGCCTCACTCTACGTGGTTCGGTACCACCTAGAGGGGCCAGGAGTGGGACCGTAGTCCTGCCAGACTACGACAGTTGTGGTTACTTGTGGTTCCGCGTCTCACTCCGACGGGAGGTGTCAGACATGGACCGTTGGTCGAGGGTAAGACGCGTGGCGCACCTGACCAGCTGACTAGAGTAGTGTACTTGTCCAGGCAGTTCGCTGTCTGTGTTTACCGCTGGGTTCTTGTGGTTCCTTGGTTTACACGGGTTTTCCGGTCCCGCCGAGTGGCTTAGACCGACGACTGTGTAGTTCTTTCACGCTTCCGCACTTTACTCTGTTTAGTAGACTAGACTTTACTGCTTTATTTAATTATTGCGCTAGTCTATATGCTTGTGGAACCAGTGGGAGATTGGTAGTCCCTACTGGGCTTCGTCGTGAAGCTCACTCCCTGTTTTGTAGGTGAGACTTCACAGAAGTTCCCTCCGCGGCGTAGCGAGGAGACGGGCCTACAGTAGTCGGCGTCTCTAGTGGCAGTGTTTCCCCCAGTTCTGTACTTCACCCTCGGGGTATGCCCCTAAGGGATGTGTTATTCCTTTTCCGTTCTGCACTTGTACTTTTACTACTTTGGGACTTGTACTAGACTTGCACGTTGTGTTAGACTTCTTCTTGCACTAGTTGGTAAATTTTTTAGTACAGTTTTTGTTATTTACTTTCTGTCACATATCTCGTTAGACCGATCCGTTAGCCCTTCCGGGTCTCCGGACCCGTGGGCGGCGGTGCCGACGGTCGGATCCTTGGTGGGAGCCGGGGACCCGGGCGCCGGGGCCGTTACACAAGGCCTCCGTAAGTCTCCTCTATCCATGGATTCCCTCAAGGTCGACGAGCCGGTTGTACCCTAACACCTATTACCCCCTTTAGGGATCAATACGATCCGAATGGCCATTAGAAGTTCACTCTCGTCTTGAATCACGCCGGACCTCTGGACCTGTGCATAACAAGGCCAATGGTAGGGTCGTGAATTTCCACCTAACTGCCAACACCGAGTGCGCGTGTTGTGCAACTGTTACTATCGCCTGTTACTCGATGTGTTACATGCAATGTCCACTAGCTCTCGTCTATACTCTACTCGCTCATCCATTCACATTCACTCTGCTATCTCGTCTATTCATATAGTGCTCTCATCTATTTCTTGGTACTCTATATTGGCCATTGACTGATTGTCTAAAGATAAACAATATAACCAATGCCAGCGCAATGGGGCCCGATCTGGTCCTGGGGAGAGCGCCCGAAAGTGCCATTTGCCCATGGGAGTTAAATGATCAGGATGTCGGCATTACATCCAAGTGCCATACTATCTAGATTAATCTCATGACAATTAAAAGTGCTATACTCTCTCGTTGTTTGTTGACAACAAAGTGCTATGCTATACTCGTTGTGCTATTGCTATACTTTGTGCTATTTGTGCTATGGCCATCCTGCTATTTTGTGCTATACTCGACACTTGTGCTATATTTGGAAAGTTGTGCTATTTCGTTCACATGCTCTTCTGCTATCTTTTACTTGACTCTCTCGCTCTATCATTAGTTACTCTGCCTTTTAATTCATTAATCATTTAAAGCCTACTTGACTATTGAGATTTAAGTCCTACTGGGCATTATCGCTCACCCTGCGTTATTTGTCATTGTGTTCTTAGGTGAGACCGAGGATGAACTATACACTCAAGAGGACGGGAATGACATGGAGTGATGTCATGAGTACCCTAGCATCCTATTACTATGTTTAGCGTTGTAGTAGTTAGGTTTGAAGTTTAGTCTTTGCTTTATTTCAATGTAATTGGGCCCTATAGATTGGCTCTAATATTAGTGGTTGTAACTAGACATTGGAAATTATTAATGAGAAAGGTTTGCGTTAGTATTATTCATTGTGCAATGGTTTGATGTCTAGTACTTGCTCTATACCTTTTCTTGCAACTGCCTCACGTTCCGATATTCCACATCGGGGCGTGACAGTTTTGTGGTATTAGAGCCTAGGGTCAATCATCTGCTAAGCCTACCAATGGCAAGAAGCGTCCCTTCAACATCACGGAGGGATCCATCCAGGAAAAAGGAAACCGAAGGTCTTTGTACCCAACACTCTAGCAAAAAGCAACTGCAAACACTGCGACAAGCCAGGTCATACGGCTGATGAATGCTAGAGGAAAGTCGGTGTGTGTCTGCACTGCGGAAGTCGCGAGCAGCGCATCCCCGAGTGCCCGCTACTGAAGGAGAATGAGAGGCGCCCTAATACGCCTAAGAAACATGGCCGACTACAAGCCCTGCATGATGAGGAACCTGCTATGGAAGGTGGCGTGGTAGAAGGTACCCTTCAAGTCTTCTCATTATCAACATTTGTTTTATTTGATACTGGAGCCACTCATTCATTTATATCTCAAAACTTTGCTGATACTGTGAATACTAAACCTATATCCATAGGTTGTGAGTTCTCTATCCCAACGCCACTAGGGGAAAAGAGAAATTGAACAAATACTTTCCATCTGCCGATGTAATGATCGGAGACCATAACCTAAAGGCCGACCTGGTGTGTATGCCCATGGAAGCTATGATGTAATTTTGGGAGCCGACTGGTTGTCCACGTATGGGGCAAGTGTCGACTGTAAGAAAGGGAAGGTTACCTTTAGTGACTTTCCTAAATTGGCATTCTCTGGGATTAGACATAAGAGACGGATGTCTCTAGTCTTCGCCATAAAAGCCCATAACATGATGAGGAAAGGTTGTATTGCTTTCCTAGCAGCCGTAGTAGTGGAAAAGAAGGGTTCTAAGATAGAAGACATTCACATAGTTCAAGATTACCTCGATGTGTTTCCTGAAGATCTGTCAGGGATTCCACCGGAACGTGATGTCAACTTCGCCATAGAGTTGATCCCTGGAGCTGCCCCGGTATCACGTCAACCGTACCGGATGTCACCTTCCGAGCTAAAGGAGTTGAAGACACAACTGATGGAGCTGCTAGAAAAGGGGTTCATCAGACCAAGTACTTCCCCATGGAGAGCGCCTGTGCTATTCGTCAAAAAGAAGGATGGATCGATGAGGCTCTGCATCGACTATCGACAACTCAATCAACTCACCATCAAGAACAAGTACCCTTTGCCCAGAGTCGATGAACTGTTCGACCAAATATCTGGAGTCAATATTTCTCCAAGATCGATCTTCGATCTGGCTATCACCAAATGAGGATCAAGGAGGACGATATCTTCAAGACAGCTTTCAGGAGTAGGTACGGGCACTATGAATTCGTAGTTATGCCTTTTGGGCTAACCAATGCTCCTGCAGCCTTTTTGCAGCTCATGAACAACATATATCGGCCCTACCTCGACAAGTCCGTGGTCGTCTTTATCGACGACATCCTCATATACTCCAAGACCAAGGAAGAGCATGAAGAACACCTGAAGATAGCACTGCAAGTCTTGCGAGACAACAAACTGTACGCCAAGCTTAGCAAGTGTGAATTCGGGCTCGAAGAAGTGTCCTTCTTGGGCCATGTCATCTCAAAGGATGGCATCTCCGTTGATCCCTCCAAAGTCGAAGCTGTACTCAACTGGGAGAGACCAACCAATGTCACAGAAATCAGAAGTTTCTTAGGGCTGGCTGGCTATTATAGGCAGTTCATCAAGGACTTCTCAAGGATCGCCGTTCCTCTCACGCGTTTGACACAAAAGAAGAATCCATACTCCTGGAGTAAAGAGTGTAAGAAAAGTTTCCAAACTCTCAAAGACTGTCTTACCTCAGCACCTGTTCTCGCTCTGCCAATAGAGGGAGAAGGGTTCTCTGTCTACACCGATGCCTCAGGAATTGGGCTAGGTTGTGTACTAATGCAAAAGGAGAAGGTCATTGTCTATTCTTCAAGACAACTGAAGACACATGAAGTCAACTACCCTGTGCATGATCTGGAGTTGGCGGCCGTGGTCTTCGCCCTAAAGATCTGGAGACACTACTTGTATGGAGAGAAATTCACTGTCTACTCAGACCATAAAAGTCTGAAGTATTTATTCTCCCAGAAAGAACTCAATATGAGACAGAGAAGATGGCTGGAATACCTCAAAGATTTCAACTTCAACATCCAATACCATCCAGGCAAGGGAAATGTCGTGGCTGATGCTCTTAGTGGAGAGCCGATGGCATCTGTTTCAAGTCTAGTCCTTGGCGAGATGCAACTACTAGAACAATTCGCCAGGTTAGACTTAAATATTGAACATAGGGATGATCGAGTCTTGGTTGCAAATATCAAGATTCAATCTGACTTTTGGAAGAGATCAAAGCTCAACAAGATGATGATCCATTTTTAGTTCGCGTCAAGGAAACTTTAGCCGAAAGATCAGACTTTGCAATGACTGAAGACGGAAGGCTTGTCTTTTAAGGAAGGACATGTGTTCCCGACAATGAAGAACTGAAGAGAAGATTAATGGATGAAGCTCACAAGACAAAGTACACTATTCATCCAGGAGGTACCAAAATGTATCAAGACATGAAAAGAACATTTTGGTGGCTGAACATGAAAAGAGAGGTAGCTGAACATGCCACTCACTACCTTACTTGCCAACAAGTAAAAGCAGAACACCTGCGCCCTGCTGGTGTACTCAGACCGCTAGATATTCCGGAATGGAAATGGGAAAGCATTGGCATGGATTTCATCATGGGTTTACCCAAGACTCGTGGTGGACTCGATGCCATATGGGTTATTGTAGACCGACTAACCAAATCTACCCACTTCCTAGCCATAAAGAGTAAGTGGTCAGTGGAGGTACTAGCTGCCTTATATGTCAAGGAGATTGTAAGACTACATGGCATTCCATCATCTATTGTTTCGGATCGAGATCCGAGATTTACATCTCATTTTTGGAAAGGATTGCAAGGTGCACTGGGTACTAAACTCAACTTTAGTACCGCGTTCCATCCACAAACTGATGGGCAAACTGAAAGAACCAACCAAATAGTGGAAGACATGTTGAGAGCTTGCACTATAGACTTCCAAGGATATTGGAACGAACATCTATCTCTTATTGAGTTCGCCTATAACAACAGTTACCAGGCGAGCATTAAGATGGCACCGTTCGAAGCACTCTATGGGAGGAATTATAGATCTCCTGCATGCTGGAATGAGGTTGGAGAATAGCAATGGCTAGGCCCAGACATGGTGCAACGTACCACCAAGGATATTCAGGTGATTAGAGATCAGCTTAAAACTGCTCAGTCCAGACAAAAGAGCTATGCCGACAAAAAAAGGTGAGACTTAAAATTTCAAGTCGGTGATCATGTGTTCTTAAAGGTGTCACCTACACATGGCATGCAGAGATTTGGAGTGAAAGGAAAGCTCAGTCCTAGATTCATTGGTCCTTTTGAAGTACTCGAAAGGATTGGTGAGGTTGCATACCGGCTGGCATTGCCACTGGATCTAGCATGTGTACACAATGTGTTCCATGTCTCCATGCTCAGGAAGTATGTTTATGACCCTACCCACATCATACGCCACGAGAAGCTGGTGCTGAACAAAGATGTGACATACGAAGAGAAGCCAGTCAAGATACTGGAACGGAAGGTTCAACAGCTCAGGAACCGTTCCATCCACATGGTTAAAGTCTTATGGAATAACCGCGGAGTGGAAGAAGCCACATGGGAACCGGAAGGAGTCATCAGACGGAACTACCCCGATCTTTTCGGTAAGACATTCTCTCCTATATGATCATATGAATTTGGGGACCAAATTCTTTTAAGAGGGGGCGGATGTAGCAACCTGGATTTTTCCAAAAATTAAAAATCTAAATAATATTAAAATTTTGATAATTGAAAAATCAAATAAAAGAAAACTAATTAATTAGAAAATCAAAGAAAAGAGAATTAAATAAAACCCATCAAATGAAAATAAGTAATGGGCTTTATTAAAGGGACCCATTAGAAATTAGTGGGCCAAAAAATGGGATTCATAAAAATGTGAATAATTGGAAAATACCCTAAATTCGCAACCTAATTATTACCTAATTAGAAAAGGGGAATTTAATATATTAAATAAGCAAATAGAGTTAGATTTGGAATCCTAAACCTACCCTAATTGATTGGCCACGAATTTGGCTCTCTTCCCAACCCAAACAGGAAGTGGAATGCTTAAAAGGAAGGTAGGAAATAGGAAAACACGAAATTAATAGGAATTAGACTTAAACTAGGAAAGAGAATGAGGAGAAGCTTAAATACTTCTCTTAATCTCTCATGGCTGGCCCTAGATCGTGCCAAGAGGTTGCTGGACCAGGAGGAGAGCCAAGAGGTGGAGATCTCGTGGGAGAAAGGAGTTCTCAAGCCCCCAACCGAGTTCTTCAAGTCTTAACCCTAGAAGAGGGAAACGACTAAAGGTAGGCATTCTTACGAGCATAAACCATGAAAAATTGTCTGTAGGATGTCTCATCCATCAGGAACAAAAGCCCTTTGATTTCATATTTTTCCATTAAGCAAATTTTTAGTTCTCAATATTCCAAGTTCTGTGAACTTCATGACCCGAACCCTCTTATTAAATTCATATCTTCATGTATACTCATCCTCATGCCATGAGATTTTTATGGAAGATTCTGATGGATGTTAGGTTTCTTTTTCCCCTGAAAGCCCTAATTTCCATCCACCCTATTATGCGAATTAGTTCATTTATACATAGAACTGTACATAGTTCTATGTTCATCATGAATATTTTTTATTAAACCATGTTGAAACCTTCGTTGCTTTCCGATTCTGATTTACTAGAAGTACCCATGCATGCCTGGATCGGTTTAAAACTGGTTTCGTGATTTTTCATGCACTATACAATTTGTTCTTAGTTTAAAAACAACTCTGTGTCAAGAAGGGAAACTCTTGGACCGCAATCCAAGACATGTTTGATTCCTGTCGGACTCAGGCACAGACCACCAGAATGTGAAGGCCCAATAGGCCGCATTCTGTGGTCTGGTTGCGACAGTCTATCGGTCGTGTTCTGAATGCGACAGTCAGCACCGTCACGATCGATGTGCCTGGCCTGAACGGCTTGTCACGTTTCTTACAGATCCCTGTCGCGTCCTGACCACCTGTCATGACCGTCCCATCGTGATCCATTCGAACACCTATTGCGATCGACCCTGTACCCGTCGCGACCCTTACTGGGAAGCGTCGCGTTCACAGGATTTTTGCAGAAAACCCCTGATTTGCTATGCTCTAATTGCCTATTGTGCTTATACCCTTTAATCCTAGTTATACCAGCAGTAATTTCACTTAATATAAATTGAACATTTCTATGTGATTAAAAATACATACACACGACGAATTTCCATCTATGATTTCATGACACACGCACACACTTTGAACCTTCCAAATATGGCTTAATTGGCATTAACATGTTACCAAAATCATCTGGTAAAATTTGGAATTTAATTGCTTTATTTTACGATTCGTGCGATGTTTTGGAACACTGATCTCGATGCTCCACTATTCTAGAATTCCTTTAGAATGTCGCACACTTGTTTCTATATATACACACTCTCTTGACTTGGACGAACTCTCCATTGGATACTCCCTCTGCCAGACTAGTGAGTCTTTGTTCAAGGCCTCCGTAAGTCTCCTCTGTCCATGGATTCCCACGTGGTCGACGAGCCAGTTGTACCCTAACACCTATTACCCCCTTCAGGGATTAATATGATCCGAACGGCCATTAGAAGTTCACTCTCGTCTTGAATCACGCCGGACCTCTGGACCTGTGCATAACAAGGCCAGTGGTAGGGTCATGAATTTCCACCTGACTGCCAACACCGAGTGCGCGTGTTGTGTAACTGTTACTATCGCCTGTTACTCGACGTGTTACATGCAATGTCCACTAGCTCTCGTCTATACTCTACTCGCTCATCCATTCACATTCACTTTGCTATCTCATCTATTCATCTAGTGCTCTCATCTATTTCTTGGTACTCTATATTGGCCATTGACTGATTGTCTAAAGATAAACAATATAACCAATGCCAGCGCAAATGGGGCCCGATCTGGTCCTGGGGAGAGAGCCCGAAAGTGCCATTTGCCCATGGGAGTTAAATGATCAAGATGTCGGCATTACATCCAAGTGCCATACTATCTAGATTAATCTCATGACAATTAAAAGTGCTATATTCTCTCGTTGTCTATTGACAACAAAGTGCTATGCTATACTCGTTGTGCTATTGCTATACTTTGTGCTATTTGTGCTATGGCCATCCTGCTATTTTGTGCTATACTCGACACTTGTGCTATATTTGGAAAGTTGTGCTATTTCATTCACGTGCTCTCTTGCTATCTTTTACTTGACTCTCTCGCTCTATCATTAGTTACTCGGCCTTTTAATTCATTAATCATTTAAAACCTACTTGACTATTGAGATTTAAGTTTTACTGGGCGTTATCGCTCACCCTGCGTTATTTGTCATTGTGTTCTCAGGTGAGACCGAGGATGAACTATACACTCTGAAAGGTTTGCGGAATCCCAATATGGTAATCTAGAAGGGGGGGGGGTTGAATAGATTACTACCAATTAAAAGTATGAAGACAACCCTTTTTAATTTCACAACAAAGTCTTTTGAATTTTCTGTAGAAACAACGTGAGACTTAGATGTGTTGATGATGTGTAGATGAGTTAGCAATCTATCTAGTGTGTGAATGCAACGTGCCTATCAAGCATCTAACATGAAAATCGTTCAAACCACAAGACACGAAGATTTACGTGGTTCGGAGTACACAAATCGTGTATCCTACGTCCACGGCACACACACACACAGAAAAACTGCTTATCAGCGAGTTCGGTGACTACAACTCACACACACGTGTTTTCTGATGTGCACCCACAATCAGAACAACACACACACGTGATCTCAAGCACAAGGATCGCTTGAATCACCACAACACACACACGGATGATAGAAATATGAAAACAGGGAGAGTTCTGAGTGATAGAATAAATCCTGGTGAAGAACTCTTCTGAGAACACCTGGAGGAAGTTCAATCTTCAACTTAAATGCTTTGAGTCGATGGAGAAGGTTGAATCCTCGACGTTCTTCTTTCAGGAACTGCTGGATAGACGGATCTTTAGGGCTCTGTGCAGCAGTCTGAAGCAGGGCAGCAGCAACTCTTGTGAAACTTGGAGTAGCTCTAGGGTTTTTGGTTGTGGCTGCTTCTCTGCGAAATTTCCTTCTAAGAGGTGTTTAAATATAGGAGTTCTCACATGAAGAAACGTGAGAGTTGGAAACACCTCCTAGGATAACTTAGAAACTTTCCGTAATTTGAATTGTACTCTGTCTGTCGACAGGTCTTGGCCATCTGTCGACAGGCGACAGTAAGACAGAAGTATGGATGTTCAGCTCTGTGAGATCTGTCGACAGTCGAAGACCATCTGTCGACAGATATGCTCTTTTGTGCAAGCGACAGAAGTCTGGATTCTGGACTGTGAGATCTGTCGACAGTCGACTTCCCATCTGTCGACAGATGAAGACTTCCTGAGCAATGTGACTTCGGGATGATCTTTCCTGTGCAATCTGTCGACAGGTGCTTTTGTGTCTGTCGACAGGTGACCTTATTTCTTGCTTTTTGTGATCTTTCTCACTTGTTTGGTGAGAGCTTGACTTTGGGCATTTGTACCTACATGATAAAACATGTAGTTAAGTATTTTGAATACACAAATGATCAAGTATTGCATTGGGTTCTTTGTCATGTGTCAAGTGTATCAAACCTCAATTGAAGTTATTCATCATCAAAAACATGTTGTTATAAATGTTAGAATGAAAACCCAACATTCTCCCCCTTTTTGATGATGACAAAATTATTCAATTAATGCATTGAGGTTTCTCCCCCTTTTGACAACATCGAAAAGCATGCATATCAGTCAATCATAGAGACAACATAGAGCAAGGCACTGTGAATTCATTGATATGAAATAAGCATACACAGTACAAAAAGTTGTTTGACTGAAAGGGAAAGAAAGTACATGACAACAAAGTGGAAGCAAATTAGCACAGGACTCAGACATGAGAAGACACATACACTACGTGATGACCCACTCCTAGACATAGAACCTATCTAAGCAGCATCATCTGCGGGCGGAGCTGGAGCCTGACGTGTATCGTGCATCTCTTTCTGAAGTCTGGTGATACGGAGCTGGAGCTGGACTTGATTGTCCGCAAGTGACTCCAGACTCGAGTCCACTGTATCCAATCTTGTGTTGAGGTTCTCAAATCCAGTGGTCATCTGTTGCTGTAACTGTGCAATCAATTCTCTGATGGATGGTTGAGTTGGAGCATCACTAACAATCTCAACTCCCGGCATACCATGTGATTCAGACTGGGAATCTTCATCTTCTTCATCTTCAGCATCATCAGCAACATTCTCATCTTCGTCTTCAACATTCTCTTCTACGGCATCAGCAGGTGCTTTACCCTTAAGCTCCCGGGTAACAATTCCATCAACAAGCTTGTATCCCATGCGATGTGCTGCAGTTAGATCAAAGCTGTTGCGAGAATTTAGCACTATGCACTCGCTGTCTGGAATGTCAATGCCGATGAACCTCATGAGGGAGGTAAGTGGACAGGCAAAAGGCATCGATCTCCGGGTTGGTAGAAGGTTTTGAGGATCAGACGAAGCATCAGAAGTGGGAGATTAATGGGTTCACATTTGAGAAAGAAGGTGAAGAGAGATTTGTGAACATCGGTGACCAACTCCCGACTGCCATGTTTAGGCGCAATCATGGTAGTGAATATGTGGTGGATCATCCTGATTAATGGAGGAAATGAATTTGCATTGAGTTTAGAGATTTTCTTGGTGCCATCATAATCTTCAAGGGTAAGGAGAGGGTAGTAGACTGAGGCATCGGGTTTGTGGCTTAGAATATCAACTCCAGAATTGGGGATTTGAAGGGCTGTGCTAAAAAGATTTTCAGTAAGTTGAAATGTAGTGCCCTTGACGGTGGTATAAAAATGATTATCTGAAGTGTAGCCAAGGTTGTTGTAGAAGTCACGAACGGCGGAAGAAGAATACCGTTTGTGATGGTAGAGAAATGGAGTCCAGCCCTGACTGTCGAATAGGGGTTGTAGATTAGGAAACATGACGGCCAAGGACTCAAACTCTACATACCGTTGCTGGACAAACTTGGTATGCGTCCCCTTTGAGTGGGTGAGATGAAGACGGGGAGGCACCACAAGCTCGGGAAGACGATCATCCCGATGCTTTGTCCTGCGCTCAGCCTCAGCCCCGTCGGCCCGAGAAGAGGAGGGACGGCGGCGAGAAGCCAATTTCTTGGACGGCCTGGAAGACATGAGGAAGGCTAGAAGAAGAAGGATGAGCGTGAGAAAGAGATGTGGTTGAGGTCTCGGATGAGAGGAAGGAAGACGGAGGAAGATAGGGTTTTCCCGTCCAGAACAGGGGATGGAGATTTGGAGGGGAAGTAGAGAGGGGTTTTGGTGGTAGGAGGAGAAGGGTTCCTATGGATGCCTTTTTATAGAAAGAGGAGGTGATTTGAAAAGGCAAGCCCCACCAAAAAAGCCCCAAACGGCGTGCCCGTTGGACTTCCCAAACTGGGTCTTCCGCCGGCTGTCGACAGATGATTGGGGATCTGTCGACAGATCCTGCATAGTTTCTGCCAGTGATGTTTGATGTGGCTTTTGAAGAAAGAAATGGGAGCAATGGTTACATGAGTCATATTTGTAAGGTGTAACATGGGTAAACACATATTGTAACCTATCATTTTCATGGACATTAAGGCTCTCCCACTTACCTGGATGATTTAAGCATAATACCCAAGGGACTTAAAGTTAAAGCATGAAGAGAACATTTTCCATTCGTTGAGAAAGGACACCATTACCCTTGGTTGATTAAGGACATTGTAGACCAACACTATCCCAAGTTTATGATGATCAAATGATGATTGAAATAAATGTCTAAACTTCTGGATAGCCATAGACAGTACATGACCTTTAGATTTGAGACACTGTGGAGGCTTCACACTATTTCAATTTTTTTTTTTTTGCTTTCAAGACAAGAATTCAATGGGAAAAGTGATATTCAAGATAACTTCACACCTTTTGACATGAGGATAGACATGACAAGTGCCCGTACCCCCAGTTACTCAGTCGAAGTTTCCATTATACCGTTGTATAGAGATAATGAGTTTGGTTTTTGACGCGAGGGCAGACATTTGTGATGCCCGTCTCCCCGGTTACTCAGCAAGACCCATCATAGCTCTACCTTTATCCCAATTTTTTTTTTTTAAATGACGTTGTATATACTTTTCTGAAATAGGTAGCTTTTCTCCATTTTAGCTAAACTTAAGATCAAGGAGACGTATATGATGATCCTTCAGTTTAAAACATAAAGTTCAATAACCATAAGATTTTTCAGTTGTATTAAGAATGGTGTGAGCCTACAAGGAAATTATTCAACGGAGTTTAAGTGTTAATCCTCGAAGATAGTTCAATGTTTTCAAAATGATGTAACATAAACCCAAGCATGAGTAGTATGTCCAAATCATGGTGGTTTAGGGGATAGCATCAATATCATGTATATATGAGGTAGTTAAACATGTATATCCACCCAATAAACACCTTAATGAAAGTTCATGAACCTGCTGAACAAGTAGTATGTGAAATAGGCATGAATTACTTGGAGAGATGGTGTCTGTCGACAGCTAGAGAAGTGCCTGTCGACAGATCACATAGACAGAAGAAAGGCCAGTTCGGGCAGAGCAGAACCTGTGAGATCTGTCGACAGATAATTGGTCGTCTGTCGACAGATTGCACAGACAGAAGAAATAGAGTTCTGTGAGGCCTGATCTGTCGACAGATGTAGTGGGAGCTGTCGACAGATGCCTGTGCAAAGCTGGTTTAAGATTAGAATGAAGAGTGAGATGATCATGACAAGTGAGGGAATTGAAAATACACATTGAATGAGTGATTCTCCTTTTCATGAAGGACATCTAACCTAGACTTGCTCCCCCATAGTGTGTGCTCATGTGAAAACAAGCAATTGAGTATTGAAGACACACTATTACAACTGGACCAATCATGTGAGCACATCAAGCTTTCAGGAAGACAGATTGTTAAGATTGTCAATGTTTCACTGAAGAGGAGAATGGGCAAATTGTAAGAAAACTCATCCCTATATGGAGTACATACCCCTTACATGCATGTCAACTATGGATACGTGGCGGAGGATTTTTCCTCTACGCATAGTGGAAGTTTCCAAACAAGCTTTACTTGTTCTTCCACAAACACTATTTGATATACCTCACAGTTGGTGCACACAAGAGACATATGCTCAGTATATGGATAAGTTTTACTGCAATTTGCACAAGCCCAATTCTCTTCTCAAAGTGGTGAATCTATCTTCAGCTAGAGGTTTGGTAAAGATGTCAGCCAATTGTTTTTCTGTGGGTATGAAACTGATTTCTAAGTTTTTGTTGGCTACCTCATCTCTCAAGAAGTGGTGACGGATTTCTATGTGTTTTGTCCTAGAGTGTTGAATGGGATTCTTTGATAAGTTGATTGCACTGGTGTTGTCACATAGGATAGGTGTGCATCCAATATCAATGTTATAGTCACACAACTGACTTTTTATCCACAACACTTGAGCCGCACAACTCCCTGCAGCAACATATTCTGCCTCTGCAGTGGATAGTGCAACCGAATGTTGCTTCTTGGATGCCCACGAAACCATGCAACTGCCAAGGATTTGGCAATAGCCACTAGTGCTTTTCCTGTCAATTTTACATCCAGCATAGTCAGCATCAGAATATGAAACCAAGTCAAAGCTACTACCTGCTGGATACCAAAGACCCAAATCAAACGTACCTGAGAGATATCTGAAAATTCTCTTAACGGCAATTAAGTGGCTTTCCTTTGGACTAGATTGGTATCTAGCACAAAGACAAACGCTGAACTGGATGTCTGGTCTACTTGCAGTAAGATAAAGGAGTGAGCCAATCATACCTCGAAATTGTTTGGCATCTACCGATTTACCTTTCGCATCACTTTCTAGCTTAATGCTTGTGCTCATGGGTGTTGAGGCATGTTTAGCTTCTTCAAACTGAAACTTTTTCAGTAGCTCTTTGACATATTTTTCTTGGTTGATGAAGAATCCGTCTTCCAATTGTTTGACCTGCAAACCAAGAAAAAATTGAAGCTCCCCCATTAGACTCATCTCAAATTCACTGTGCATATGTTTGGAGAATTCTTCACACAGTGAAGGATTAGTAGAACCAAAGATAATGTCGTCCACATAGACTTGAACAACAATTATATGATTGCGGACTTTCTTTGTAAAGAGAGTTTGGTCTACCTTACCTCTTGAGTAGTTTTTGCTTACCAGAAATGTGCTCAGCCTGTCGTACCAAGCTCGGGGTGCCTGTTTCAAACCATAAAGAGCTTTGTGCAATTTAAATACATGGTGTGGTTTATCATAATCCTCAAAGCCAGGTGGTTGAGAAACGTAGACTTCCTCTTTTATGTAGCCATTTAAGAAAGCAGTTTTGACATCCATTTGATACATTTAAATTTGTTTGAGCATGCATATGCTAACAAGATTCTAACTGCTTCTAGCCTAGCTACTGGTGCAAAAGATTCTTCAAAGTCTACACCAAATTCCTGATTATATCCTTTTGCAACCAGTCTAGCCTTGTTTCTCACCACTTTACCCTCTTCATTGAGTTTGTTTCTAAAGACCCACCTTGTACCTATGACAGACATTTCAGGGGTTTTAGGAACTAAACTCCATACATTATTTCTTTGGAATTGCCCAAGCTCCTCATGCATAGCATCAATCCATGAATCTTCTTTTAAGGCTTCTTCAACATTCTTAGGTTCCACTTGAGAGACAAAAGCTAAATGGTCCTGTTCAACTATTTGATTAACCTTTGATCTAGTTTGAACCGACTCATTTAAATTTCCTATCACATTCTCAAGAGGATGATCTTTTGAATACCTCACATTCATGACTGTTGAAGGGCCTGGAATATCTTGCATTTGAGGAGTTGGTTCTGGAGGAGGAAGTGCTTGAGGTAGTTCAAGTTGATGTTCTTCCTCTTGTGGATCTTTGTCAGGTACATCTTCTGAATTGTTGTACGGGAGAATATCTTCTTCATCATTATACCTGCGAAGATATCCACTTTTAGTCTTGACAGTTGTTATAGAGATTGCATTTGATTTTCTCTGTAGTTCTCCAAGTGTTGTATCTTCAGTTTCATCTTCAAACCTGTAAAGTTTAGAATTGTTAGACTTGGTTTGAGATTCATCAAATACAACATGTGGAGTTTCTTCCACTTTTCTTGTTTTAAGATTGAACACCCTATAGGCTCTAGAGTGTTCTGAGTATCCAAGAAAAATACCTTGATCGCTTTTGGCTTCAAACTTGTCCAAAACATTTTTATCATTGTTATGTATGAACACTTTTGAGCCAAAAACTCTGAAATACCCAATTGTGGGTTTCTTACCTTTCAGAAGTTCGTAGGAGGTTTTCTTGAATACCGGTCTTACCATGGCTCTATTAAGAATGTAGCAAGACGTGTTTACCGCTTCTGCCCAAAAGGTTCTTGCTAGTTGATTCTCGACCAGAAGCGTGCGAGCCATCTCCACCAATGTTCTGTTCTTTCTCTCCACCACTCCATTTTGTTCCGGAGTTCTTGGAGAGGAGAACAAGTGCTCTATCCCATGGAGCCTGCAGAATTCAGTAAAGGAGTTGTTGTCAAATTCTCCCCCGTGATCAGTGCGGATGGAGCATATTTTGTTGACATTTCCATGCTCAATCTTATTAAAAAAATCTTCAAAAACTTGCAGTGCTTCATTCTTGTGAGCAAGAAATTTCACCCATGTGAACCTAGAAAAATCGTCTACAATAACAAAACCAAATCGTTTGCCATTGAGACTCAACGTTCTTGTAGGTCCAAATAGGTCCATGTGCAACAGTTCATAAGCTTTAGTAGTACTCACCGGTGCTTTTGATTTGAAGGATTTCCGGGTTTGTTTTCCCTGTGCACATGCATCACAGAAATTTTCATTCTTGTTAAAGGAAATGTCAGGAAGACCACTCACCAATTTAAGCCTCATGATCTTGTGCAATACATTATAGCTAGCGTGACCGAGCCTACGATGCCACAATGTAAGCTCATCCTGTTTGTTTGCTACAAGACATAGATCATTATTTTCTGGATCATCTAAATCAATCATGTAGATGTTGTTTGATCTTTTTCCAGAAAATTTCAGACTTCCTGTTTCCTTATCAAGAATTTGACATGAATTGGATTCAAAGACAATTTTATGACCTTTATCACACAATTGACTTATGCTTAGCAAGTTGTGATGAAGGCCATCAACAAGTAAGACATTGTCTATCGAGTTAGAGGCAAACTTACCAACCTTACCTGAGCCGATGATCTGACCTTTGTTGTTACCTCCAAAAATTACTTGACCTCCGTCTTTTTCCACGAGCAAACTGAATTTTTCTTTATCGCCCGTCATGTGCCTCGAGCAGCCACTATCCAGGTACCATTTGTTTTGATTGTGGGCTGCTAGGCATTCCTGCACATGTGGATCAGACAAGAGGTTTTGGTACCCAAATTACTTTGGGTGCCGTTGTATCATTCATGCCAAACAGTAAATGCTTAGGTATCCAAATCTGTTTGAGTTTCAAGTTATTTGGATTGTTCCAGCATTGTTTTTCATTATGCCCGACCTTTTTGCAGACTTTGCATGATGAAGGTTTGTGAACAACAGTGGGCATGATATTCTTGGGAGCATGCATTGGCATCTTGCCCTTTTGTTGTCTTGTCAATTTGGGCTTGGGAGCATGCTTTTTGTTCTGTCTTGGGCTTGTTACAAATTCTTTAGATTGACCAGGAACAAACTTGATCAACTTAGGTTCTTGTTTCTTACCCTTTGAAGGGGTTTGTTTACTTGAACTTGGGCTGGAATCAATGAAATCTGTTAGCAGATTTTTGCCAATTACCTTTGGCTTTGCATTTTGAAACCCAATCCCATGTCTTGCAACAAACACTTTTGAACCTAGAATTGCATCAAGATTCTGTTTACTTTTGACAAAGCCAGACAGATCCTTTGACTTATCTTTTATTTCCTTTTCAGCTTGATCCAATCTTTCCTTTAGATTAGCATGCTCATTTTTAAGAACTTCAAGAGAGTTCATTAGATCATCTCTTTCCTTTTGAACTTCTTGAAACTTAAGTTTCATGCTATCCAATTCATCACTGTGTTTTGTTCATCACTCTTCATCATTTCAATTACCTTATTCAAGGATTCAATTTCTTCATCATTGTTTGACCTATGAACAAGGGAATTGACTTTCTTCTTGAGTGACTTATTTTCAGACTTGAATTCACAGAATTTTTCAAATAGAACAGTATAAGCTTCTTCCCACTCAGTAATAGAATATGTTTCAAAGGAAGAATTTACCTCGTTGGAGTCATCACTCCTTGCCATGAGACACTGAATCTCATCATCTCCTGAGGTAGCTTGACTGTCCTCGTCTTCATCTTCATCACTCCAAGTGGCCACCATTGCCTTGGCCTTCTTGAAGGTGAACCTGTCCTTCTTCAGCTTCTTTTTGAGCTCGGGGCACTCTCCTCTCATGTGCCCTTGCTTCTTGCACTCATAACAAACAATCTCAGACTTTTTGGTAGAGTCAAATTTATTAGCAAAGTCTTTCTTTTGGAAAGGTTTAGAGTTACCTGTACCTCTCCTCTTGTTTTTCAGGAATTTTTTGAATTGTCTAGTGAGCATGGCCATTTCTTCATTCTCACTCTCACTAGACGATTCAGACTCATTATTTTCCTGACTTATCTCCTTTTTGGAAGCTGAAGAACTCTTCCTGGAAGCCTTCAAGGCAAGAGACTTCCTAGGATTTTCTTCAGTTTCCTTTCTTTTGACATTTAGTTCATAAGTCATCAAGGAGCCAATCAGTTCATCTACTTTCATTTTTGAGAGGTCTTTGGAATCCTCAATGACTGTGGCTTTGGTGTTCCATGAGGATGGAAGAGACCGAAGTATCTTCCTCACCAAGTCACTCTCTGAGTATTCCTTTTTAAGACCTTTCAATCCATTTATAATTATCATGAATCTAGCAAACATGTCAGAGATGGTTTCATTATTATTCATTTTGAACATTTCATATTCTGAAACCAACATGCTTACCTTTGATTCTCTTACCTCAGACGTACCTTCATAAATCAGCTCAAGCTTGTCCCACATCTCCTTTGCTGAGGTGCATGTGGAGACTCTCGAGTATTCCTTCGGATGGACCACGCACTGCATCATGTTGAGGGCGCTCCAGTTGAGTGTCCCCTTGGCGATCTGGTCCTTAGTCCAGGTATCCTCGTCCTGAGGCAATTCATATGCTCCTTTTTTGACTATTTTCCAAAGTTCGAAATTTTGTGCTCGTAGAAACACCTGCATTCGATTTTTCCAATACGGATAGTCAGTGCCATCAAAGAAGGGTGGCCTGGTCACTGAGTGTCCCTCGGCCATATACCCCTTGCTAGATTCCATTTGACCGTGAATCTCCTGATCGTAAGATCAACCAGATAAAGCAGTAAATCGGAGAAACTAGGCTCTGATACCAATTGAAAGGTTTGCGGAATCCCAATATGGTAATCTAGAAGGGGGGGGTTGAATAGATTACTACCAATTAAAAGTATGAAGACAACCCTTTTTAATTTCACAACAAAGTCTTTTGAATTTTCTGTAGAAACAACGTGAGACTTAGATGTGTTGATGATGTGTAGATGAGTTAGCAATCTATCTAGTGTGTGAATGCAACGTGCCTATCAAGCATCTAACGTGAAAATCGTTCAAACCACAAGACACGAAGATTTACGTGGTTCGGAGTACACAAATCGTGTATCCTACGTCCACGGCACACACACACACACAGAAAAACTGCTTATCAGCGAGTTCGGTGACTACAACTCACACACACGTGTTTTCTGATGTGCACCCACGATCAGAACAACACACACACGTGATCTCAAGCACAAGGATCGCTTGAATCACCACAACACACACACGGATGATAGAAATATGAAAACAGGGATAGTTCTGAGTGATAGAATAAATCCTAGTGAAGAACTCTTCTGAGAACGCCTGGAGGAAGTTCAATCTTCAACTTGAATGCTTTGAGTCGATGGAGAAGGTTGAATCCTCGACGTTCTTCTTTCAGGAACTGCTGGATAGACGGATCTTTAGGGCTCTGTGCAGCAGTCTGAAGCAGGGCAGCAGCAACTCTTGTGAAACTTGGAGTAGCTCTAGGGTTTTTGGTTGTGGCTGCTTCTCTGCGAAATTTCCTTCTAAGAGGTGTTTAAATATAGGAGTTCTCACATGGAGAAACGTGAGAGTTGGAAACACCTCCTAGGATAACTTAGAAACTTTCCGTAATTTGAATTGTACTCTGTCTGTCGACAGGTCTTGGCCATCTGTCGACAGGCGACAGTAAGACAGAAGTATGGATGTTCAGCTTTGTGAGATCTGTCGACAGTCGAAGACCATCTGTCGACAGATATGCTCTTTTGTGCAAGCGACAAAAGTCTGGGTTTCTGGACTGTGAGATCTGTCGACAGTCGACTTCCCATCTGTCGACAGATGAAGACTTCCTGAGCAATGTGACTTCGGGATGATCTTTCATGTGCAATCTGTCGACAGGTACTTTTGTGTCTGTCGACAGGTGACCTTATTTCTTGCTTTTTGTGATCTTTCTCACTTGTTTGGTGAGAGCTTGACTTTGGGCATTTGTACCTACATGATAAAACATGTAAAGTTAAGTATTTTGAATACACAAATGATCAAGTATTGCATTTGGTTCTTTGTCATGTGTCAAGTGTGTCAAACCTCAATTGAAGTTATTCATCATAAAAAACATGTTGTTATAAATGTTAGAATGAAAACCCAACACACTCAAGAGGACGGGAATGACCTGGAGTGATGTCATGAGTACCCTAGCGTCCTATTACTATGTTTAGCGTTGTAGTAGTTAGGTTTGAAGTTTAGTCTTTACTTTATTTCAATGTAATTGGGCCCTATAGATTGGCTCTGATATTAGCGGTTGTAACTAGACATTGGAAATTATTAATGAGAAAGGTTTGCTTTAGTATTATTCATTGTGCAATGGTTTGATGTCTAGTACTTGCTCTATACCTTTTCTTGCAACTGCCTCGCGTTCCGATATTCCGCGTTGGGGTGTGACATTTAGTCACAACATATGTCATGGTTTTAATAACTTGAATACATTTAAAAAGACGAAGCAAATGTGATGAAAGTGACCTATATGAGTTGACAATAGTGTTTAGCACATGAGTTTAGTAGCTAAACATTTAACACAATGTAGAATAATAACTCTAAACCCAATTATCATGAACTTCATCTAGGTCAATGCACATGTTGTTCTTTTAAACTTTGAATTTTTCTATCATTTTGTGAGAAAGAATACAAGAATAAATTTGTCAAATCACATCTTTCAGTGCAAGAGGTCACATTTACTCAATGCAAGACCTCCTAATTACTCAGTGGTGTAACCTTCATTATCTTATACAGAGTTGAAAATTATATTATCACCTTTTGACGCGAGCTAAGACACTTATTTAGGTGAAATTAGCCCAGTTACTCAGTGACAGAATGAAATTTTCATTGCTCTGTCTGTATCTCTCTATTTTTTTTTAAATTGTGCAGGAACATATTTTCATTGATTAAAATAGGCATGATCATGAGTGTAGAAAAATTATTCTTAACATGTGTTAAACATAAAGCTTCAAAACATACACATGATAAACACTAAAACTACTAATGTGCCTACAAGTGTTTTGCAACTCAGTTTAAATAAGTTTAGTATTAAAAATTGGCATAAACTTATTTTTAGATTGTATCTTTGAACTAAACTGAGTGCACAATTATTTTAGTCTTTATGTTTGAAATCTCTCATATAGGAATATCATAAAGACTCATGGATTTAGATGCAAGAGAATCAAAGTAAACAGAGAGTATGAAGAAATGAGAAAGACTCCTCCTATCATGTAGCTCCCCCTCACAGGGTGAACAAAGGAATTATTGAAAAATATTTGAATAACAGTGTGCTAATGCAATGTCAGAGGCAGAAATTTATTAACAAGAAGAAGAGGGTTTTTTATTTGCAAAAAAGAAATGGAAGATATCAAGACGGTGGGAATTTGTACAAGCCAAGCTCTCTTCTTAAGAATGAGAATCTATTTTCTGAGAGAGACTTAGTGAAAATGTCTGTAATTTGTTTTTTAGTGTCAATAAAATGAACCTCAAAAAATTTCTTAGCAACCTCATCTCCTAAAGAATGGTGCCTTATGTCAATGTGTTTTGTTCGTGAATGCTGAATTGGATTCTCAGAAAGATTGATTGCACTAGTGTTGTTATATAAAATGGGAATACAACCAAATTTGTGATTATAGTCTAAGAGTTGGTGTTTCACCCAAAGAATTTGAGTGCCACCACAACTAGTCGCAACATATTCAGCTTCTGTAGTGGATAGAGCCACTGAATGTTATTTTTTGGAAGCTCAAGAGATTAGACATTCACCTAGATATAAACACAAACCACTAGCACTTTTTCTATCAAGTTTACCATTAGCATAATCAGCATCATAGTAAGTAATTAAATCCAGTTGGCAACCAGCTGGATACCAGATTCCAAGATCACATGTTCCAACAAGATATTTAAAAATTCTTTTAATAGCTAACATATGACATTCCTTAGGATTGACTTGAAATCTAGCACACAAGCACACACTGAATTGAATATCTGGCCTTGAGGTTGTAAGGTAGAGCAGAGAGCTAATCATACCTCTATAAATCTTGAGATCCACTGACTTACCAGATGAATTCTCCTCGAATCATACATTTGTAGCCATTGGTGTGCTTGAAGGTTTGAGGTGTAGATAATCAAATTTCTTCAGGAGCTCTTTCACATATTTGGTCGGACTAACAAATATTCCTTTAGTAGTTTGATGTACCTGCAATCCCAAAAAGAATTGTAATTCACTCATCAAACTCATTTCAAATTAAGTTTGCATATGATTAGCAAATTCAATACATAAGCCTTGATTTGTAGACCCAAAGATTATGTCATCAACATAAATTTGAACCCAATGATTTGATTGTTGACATTTTTTGTGAATAGAGTTTGGTATACATTACCTCTTGTGTATCCTTTATTCAGAAGAAAAGAACTCAAACGGTCATACCAAGCTCTTGGAGCTTGCTTAAGACCATAAAGAGTCTTATTCAGCTTGAAAACATGATCAGGATATGTTTCACTTTCAAAACCTAGAGGTTGACCCACAAAAAACATTTTCTTTAATGATTCCATTCAAGAAAGCACTTTTGACATCCATTTGATAGACTTAAAATTTCAAGGATGATGCAAAAGTAAGAAAGATTCTTACAACTTCTAGTCTAGTTACAGGGGCATATGATTATTTAAAGTCAATTCCAAATTCTTGATTGTATCCCTTTGCAACTAGTCTAGCTTTATTTCTAACAACTTGTCCATCTTCATTCAGTTTATTTTGGAAGACCCATCTAGTACCAATGACAGACTCGTCACTAGGCTTTGGTACAGATTTCCATACATTGTTTCTGTCAAATTGATGAAGTTCTTCATGCATTGCATTGATCCAGTCTTCACTGGTTAGAGCTTCATCAATAGACTTAGGTTCAATTTGGGAAAGTAGTGTCAAACGGTCTTCATTTATCACATTCTAAAAAGATGATCTAGTTCTAACTCTATCTTGCAAATCACCAACTACATTCTCAATAGGATGATCTCTTAAGAGTCTGGGTTCATAAATTACCTCTTGAGTTTCATTCAATTCTGGAACAATATTACCTGATCCATTTTGTGGTAGGTGCTGGATTGTTTAGGTTTTTAGAGGCTCCTTCATGCTCCTCAAGTGTCACGTCCTAATAAAAGGCTATTTATCGGAAGTGACATAAATCAGACACAAAAATAAAACTAATGTTCATTCATCCATAGCAAATGTAGCGGAAACATTAATACATAATACTCCTCAACACGGTCCAGATGAGGAGTAGGAAAGTAACTTGGTTATATTACATTCCGGGGATTCAATACTAAAGAAGATAAAATAGTAGCTTCTTGTAGTTGGAAGGTCCACTCAGCACACGTGCCTTTAAACTTCACCCCCATCTTGGCCACCTAAAAAGGTAGGATGTGTGAGCTAACTAGCCCAGTAGAATTCAAATCCTTAAATCAAAAGGATTAAACTTTATGATGATCAAGGTAAGGACTTGACAGGATAATAAAGAAGGACAATTAAACATCTTAACATGACAGTGAATTTGAAATAGTAATACTGAAATACAAACATGATCAGGAGTTCACAATGAATCTCATATTCTGGCTCATATATATATTCACACAGGACATGTAACATGATGACCATAATCAAACAGTATTGATGCAATGCCAAACATTCCGTTGTCCTTTATCATTCCGTACGACCCGTAAATGAATTCGGGTGCTCCTCCTAGGACTGGACCAGCCCTATTTGCATAGGCATAATAATCAAGTGGGGTCCAGGGACCCAAATAATTGTCATCACAGGTTATTCATAGTCAACAGGGGTACTCAAACCTTCAAACTCTCAGGACATCAAAGTCTTATGAATTCAGTTAATGAACACAGGGAAATAGAATCAACTGGGTACCATTTGTAATTGGTAACTTCAAGAATAATTCAAAGAAGGGTGAAGGAAGCAATGTGGATAATTCTGGTAGTGATATAACAGTGAATACCCAAGGAAATTAATATGGTAACTTTCTAGGTTAATAGCATGAAGTGTTAATAAAAGACTGAGTAGAGGAAGGTGCTGGAACACTGGCTAGAACAGTGGTTGTCGATAGCCAGGAAGTGGCTATCGACAGGTGCAAGCAACCAGAAGACAATTTCTAGTTCTGAGACAGTGCTTGTCAACAGGTATGGTTTGTCTGTCGACAGGGCAGTGTGTCTGTCGACAGACAGGGACCATCTGTCGACAGCTACTGCTGTTTCCAGCAACCTAGAGTTCTAGAAGCCTGGGCCTGTCGACAGGTACCTCTTGTCTGTCGATAGCCGCCAGTTCCTCTCCCAGAAATGACTCTATGTTCATTCTAAAAACTCTAACCATGGAATCTATGGATCAAAGCATGGATCATATCACATAAAAGAACCCATTTGTAGCTTTCACTACTGATTTATAAACTGAACAAGATGACACATAGGATGACAATCTCTACACATGTCTAGCTAGAACTTAACATAACATGCCACTGCAAGACAACAACTATGGAAGAGGATTTCTTCATGGTAAAAACATAGTTCCAGAGGTATCTAAGGAGTCAAACAAAAGTTTGAAGGTAAAAACATGTATACAGAAGATGTACACACTAATCCGAAGTTGGTTGACAAGTTCAAAAGCAACATGAACGTGGCTATGAACTTCTCAGTAAGAGTAGAAGATAAGGGTATGAAAAGAGAATAGAATCCTACCTTCGCTTGATGGGTAATACTTCCACTCCGATGGCCTACAGTTGATGGAAGGAAATGGAGCCAAGGGTGCAACACAATAGTCCCCAGTATCAGCTCACAACACCTCCAATGGAAGCAATGGAAGCAACAACACACAGCAGTAGGAGTGGCCTCTTCTAAGCAAAGGAGAAGCTCCAGCAGTAGCAGTCTCCTCAAGCAACGACAGCAGTAGCATACCTCAAGGTAAGAGAGCCAAGTGCAACAAAAGTGGAATAAAGAAAGGTTTGGATATCTGCCACTGGGGAGTTTTTATAGCTTCAAAGTGACCCATGCACAACGACACGTCAACCCCCCAAGGTGTCACAGTAAAAGCCACAGAGTTTTTACCATCGACACGATTACCATGCACAACCCACGGCTTACACCTAAAGGGTTAACGTGTAAGACTCCTCCCCAGGTGAGGTGGCTTCCCTAGCTACTCACATGTAGGCCATTTTAATCCCACAAAAATCCCCATCGTAAATGGCCCATAATTCAGCTGGTCTAATAATCCTCATGTAAATATATTCAAATGATGTACATTTATGTTAAAATTTCAACCATAGACTAATGTAATGGTTTTATAAATTATGATGATTTTAGTTTAATTTTGTGAATTTATTTATCACTGGATGAAAAATTACCCGGAAAATAGTTGCGTCAATTTAATCTCGAAATCCGTACGTCAACAAATCCAGATATTTACAATTCTGATATCACTACATTTTTTCTAGAAATTATGGTGTTTTCGAATTTCATTTTCGTTATAAAATTCCGATGTCGCCCTATCGGAGCGCGCACCTCTGAGTACGACATTTGGGTAACATTTATTAACACCAATTAATCCCAGATTTTAATTATTTACATCTCATAATCATAGTTAAGTCTAATAACCATATTATTCATATTTTCCAACAAATAAAATTTTCCGGGGTGTTACAACTCTCCCCCACTAAAAGAAATTTGGTCCTCCAAATTTAATAACATAAGAATATGATTACTGACCTGTAAACATGTCACGCCCCGACGCGGAATATCGGAACGCAAGGCAGTTGCAAGTAAACGGGTACAGAGCGAGTACTAGACATCAAACCACTCGACAAGGATAAATATTAAAGCAAATGCATCTCATTAATAATTCTTCAAATGTCTAGTTACAACCACTAATATCAGAGTCATTCTATAGGGCCCAATTACATTGAATAAAAGCAAAAGTCTAAACTCAACTCTAACAACTACTAAGATGCTAGGGTACTCTTGACTTCACTCTTGGTCGTTCCCATCCTCTTGAGTGTAAGTCTCCTACTCGGTCTCACTTGAGAACACATAACCAAAAACGTAGGGTGAGCGATAACGCCCAGTAGGACTTAAATCTCAGGATCAAGCATGCTTTAAATGATTAATGTATTAAAAAGGTAGAGTAACTATTCATAGAGCAAGAGAGTCAATTAATGTAAGAGATAGCACGATAGCATGTGATTGAAATAGCACGAGTTTCCAAATATAGTGCAAGCGTCGAGTATACCACAAATAGCAGGATGGCCATAGCACAAATAGCACAAAGTATAGCAATAGCACAACGTGTATAGTATAGCACTTTATTGTCAATAGACAACGAGAGGATATAACACTTTTGATTGTCATTTAGATAGTCGAGATAGATAGCACTCGAGTGTAATGCCAAACACTCTAGTCATTTAACTCCCACAGGAAAATAGCACTTTTGGGCGCATATCCCAGGACCAGACCGGGCCCTTTATATATTGCCAGGCATTGGTTATATTGTTTATCTTTAGACAATCAGTCAATGGCCAATAGAGAGTACAAAGAAATTGATGAGAGTACTAGATGAATAGACGAGATAGTAGAGAGAGTGTGAATAGATGAGCGAGTCGAGTATAGATGAGAACTACAGGTCATTGCACATAAAACATCGAGTAACGGGCGATAGTAACAGTTGCGCAACACGCATGATTGGTGTTGGCAGTCAGGTGGAATTCACTACCCTTCCACGGGCCACGTTATGCATAGGTCCAGAGGTCCGACGTGATTCAAGATAAGAGCGAGAGCAATCTAAAGCCGTTTGGATCTTACTGATCCCTAAAGGGTATCATAGGTGTTAGGGTATAACCAGTTCGTCGACCATGTGGGAATCCATGGACAGAGGAGACTTACGGAGGCCTTGAACAAGGATTCACTAGTCCGGTAGAAGGAATATCTGACAGAGAGTTCGTCCAAGTCAAGAAAAAGTGTGTATATAGAAACAAGAGCCCGACATTCTAGAGGAATTCTAGAATAGTGGAGCGTTGGTAACGGTATTCCCAAAACATCGCGAGAAACGAAGACAAGTCCATTTAAAAATATGGCAATTTAAATATATAATTGAAATAAATTACCAGAGATATTATGAGATATTTTCATGCCAAGTTAAGCCATAATGGATGGTTCAAAGTGTGTGCATGTGACAAGAAATCATAGATATGACAAGATCAAGTGTATGTATTTTAAGTCATTAAACACATGTTTGATTTATAACAACTTTATTTACTGCGTTAGTGACTGTTAACAAGAGTATATACACTATTGATAGTTAGAGTATCACAAATCATAGGTTTTCATGCAAAAAACCTAGATCGCGATGTACCCCTGTAAGGGTCGCGACAGGGTCAAATGAGAATGCGACAGGGCCGTCTAAAGATCGCGACAAGGAGATCAGGTCAGCTAGCCAGAACGTGATGGTGTGAACTGTCGCGTTCAGAACGCGACAGGTACTGTGTCACGATGGACCTGAGAATGCGGCTTATCGGGCCGTCGCGTTCTTAGGTCCTGCACCTGAGTCCGAGTGGGAAAAGGACAATGCATTGGATTGCAGTCTAGGTTTCTATATTTTGACACAAGTTCATTCAGAAAATTTAGAACAAATCGCACAGAATATGAAAATTCATGAAACCAGTTTTAATCGACTCTAGACACTCAATAGCATTCACAGTAAATAGGAATTTAAAAGTGAACAAGGTCTCGGCATGATTCAATCAAGTTATTTTTGACGATCATGGAACTGTGTATAGTAGAGATAAACGAATTAATTCGAGCAGTGGGATGGACAAAAATTAGGGCTTTTAGAGGCAAACGATTCCTGATGTCGATCAGTATCACCAGTAAAAATTTCGTAGCATGGTATCAAGTACACATGGAGATCTAGAATTAAGATGAAGGTTCGGGGTCATGCTAGTTGCAGAACTTCAAAAATTAAGAAGAAAAGATTGGTTCCATGGAAAATTATGAAACCAGAGGGGTTTTGTTCCTAGTGTTGGAACAAACTACAGACGAAATTAATTAGGTTTTGCTCGTGAGAATGCCTACCTTTGAGTCGTTTGATCTTCTAGGGTTAGAACTTGAAGAACACGGGTTGAAGCTTGGTCCAGCCCTCTCCCCATGAATTCCTCTCCTCCTTGGCCTCCTCTCCTCATCCAGCAAGCCCCAGTAACGTGTTAGGGCCGGCCATAGAGAGTTTGGAGAGTATTTATGCTTGTTGGGTTTCTATTTCCTAATAGAACTCTAATTCCTATTAAATTCTGAGATTTCCTATTTCTATCCTCCTTCTAAGCTTTCCACCTCCTATTTGGGTTAGATTGGGATGCAATTTCGTGGCCAACCTATTAGGGTAGGGTTAGGAACCCAATTCCACCCCAAATTACTATTTTTTAATGCTTTAGTACCCCTATTCTATTTAGGTAATATTTAAGTTACGAATTTAGGGTATTTTCCTATTATTCCTCTTTTAAAAATTCATATTTTGGCCCAATATATTTTAGAGGGTCCATTTAACAAAGTCCATTACTTCTTTTCTTTTATTGGGTTTTAATTAATTCCCTTTTCTTTGATTTTTTCAATTGATTTAATTTTTAATATTATTACATTTTTTTTTTTTGAAAAATTCAGGTTGCTACATCCTCCCCCTCTTAAAAGAATTTGGTCCCCAAATTCATATGACCATAATGGAGAGAATGTTTTGCCGAAAAGATCGGGATAGTTCCGTCTGATGATTCCTTCCGGTTTCCATGTGGCTTCTTCCACTCCACGATTATTCCACAGGACTTTAACCACATGGATGGGACGGTTCCTGAGTTGTTGCACCTTCCGTTCTAGTATCTTGACTGGCTTCTCTTTATATGTCATGCCCTTGTTTAGCACCAACTTCTCATGGCGAATGATATGCGTAGGATCATATACATATTTCCTAAGCATGGAGACATGGAACACATTGTGTACGCATGCCAAGTTTGGTGGCAACGCCATTGGTATGCAATCTCACCGACCCTTTCAAGCACTTTAAAAGGACCGATGAATCTAGGACTAAGCTTCCCTTTTACACCAAATCTTTAGATGCCACGAGTAGGTGACACCTTTAAGAGTACATGATCACCAACTTGAAATTCCAAATCTCGCCTTCTCCTGTCAGCATAGCTCTTCTGTCTGGACTGAGCAATCTTGAGTCGGTCTCTAATCACCTGAATGTCCCTTGTTGTATTTTGCACCATGTCTGGGCCTAGCCATTGCTGTTCTCCAACCTCATTCCAACATGCAAGAGATCTACAGTTTCTACTATATAGTGCTTCGAACGGTGCCATCTTAATACTCGCTTAGTAACTGTTGTTATAGGAGAACTCTATTAGAGATAAGTGCTCATTCAAATAACCTTGGAAGTCTATAGTGCATGCTCTCAACATATCCTCAACAATTTGGTTGGTTCTCTCGGTCTGCCCATCAGTTTGTGGGTGGAATGCGATGCTAAAGTTGAGCTTAGTACCGAGTGCACTTTACAGTCCTTTCCAGAAGTGAGATGTAAATCTTGGATCCCGATCCGAGACAATAGATGATGGAACTCTATGCAATCTCACTATCTCCTTGACATATAAGGCAACTAGTACCTCTATCGACCACTTACTCTTTATAGGGAGGAAGTGAGCGGATTTGGTTAATCGGTCGACAATGACCCATATGGCGTCGAGTCCACCACGAGTCTTGGGTAAACCCATGATGAAGTCCATGCCAATGCTTTCCCATTTCCACTCCGGGATATCTAGTGGTCTATGCACGCCAGCAGGGCGCATGTGTTCCACCTTTACCTGTTGACAAGTAAGGCAATGAGCGGCATGTTCGGCTACTTCTCTCTTCATGTTCGGCCACCAAAATATTCTTTTCATGTCTTGGTACATTTTGGTACCCCCAGGATGAATAGTGTACTTTGTCTTGTGAGCTTCATCCATTAATTTCCTCTTCAATTCTTCATTGTCGGGGACGCATGTCCTCCCTTGGAACACCAGTCTTCCATCCTCGGTCATAGCAAAGTCAGGTCTTTCGGCTAAGGTTTCCTTGATGCGAACCAAGAATGGATCGCTGTCTTGTTGAGCTTTAATCTCTTCCAGCATGTTGGATTGAATCTTGATATTCTCAATCAAGACTCAGTCATCCCTATGTTCAATATTCAAGTCTAACCTTGCGAATTGTTCTAGTAGTCGCATCTCGCCAAGGACTAGACTCGAAACAGATGCCATCGGCTTTCTACTAAGAGCATCAGCCACAACATTTCCCTTGCCTGGATGGTATCGGATGTTGAAATCAAAACCCTTCAAGTATTCCAGCCATCTTCTCTGTCTCATGTTGAGTTCCTTCTGGGAGAATAAATACTTCAAGCTCTTGTGGTCTGAGTAGACAGTGAATTGCTCTCCATAGAAATAATGTCTCCAGATTTTTAAGGTGAAGACCACGGCAGCCAACTCTAAATCATGCACAGGGTAGTTGACTTCATGCGTCTTCAGTTGTCGGGAAGAGTAGGCGATGACTTTCTCCTTTTGCATCAGTACATAGCCTAGTCCAATTCCTGAGGCATCAGTATAGACAAAGAAACCATCTCCCTCTATTGGTAGAGCGAGAACAGGTGCTGAGGTAAGATAGTCTTTTAGAGTCTGAAAACTCTTCTCACACACTTTACTCCAGGAGTAGGGATTCTCCTTTTGTGTTAGACGCGTGAGAAGTACGGTGATCTTGGAGAAATCCTTTATGAACCGCCTATAGTAGCCAACCAGCCCTAAGAAGCTTCTGATTTCTGTGACGTTGGTTGGTCTCTCCCAATTGAGTACAGCTTCGATTTTGGAGGGATCAACGGAGATGCCATCCTTGGAGATGACATGGCCCAAGAAGGACACTTCTTTGAGCCAGAATTCGCACTTGCTCAGTTTTGCGTATAGTTTGTTGTCTCGCAAGACTTGCAGTGCTATCTTCAGATGTTCTTCATTTTCTTCTTTGGTCTTTGAATATATAAAGATATCATCGATGAAGACGACCACGAACTTGTCAAGGTATGGCCGATATATGCTGTTCATGAGTTGCATAAAGGCTGCAGGAGCATTGGTTAGACCAACAGACATAACGACGAATTCATAGTGTCCATACCTGCTCCTAAAAGCCATTTTGAAGATATCGTCATCCTTGATCCTCATTTGGTGATAGCCAGATCGAAGGTTGATCTTGGAGAAATATTGAGCTCCAGATATTTGATCGAAAAGTTCATCGACCCGAGGCAATGGATACTTATTCTTGATGGTTAGCTGATTGAGTTGACGATAGTCGATGCATAGCCTCATCGATCCATCTTTCTTCTTAACGAATAGCACAGGTGCTCCCCATGGGGAAGTACTTGGTCTGATGAACCCCTTCTCTAATAGCTCCATCAGTTGTGCCTTCAATTCCTTTAGCTCGGTAGATGACATCCGGTACGGTTGTCGTGATACTGGGGTAGCTCCGGGGAGCAACTCTATGGCGAAGTTGACATCTCGCTCTAGGGAATCCCTGGCAGATCTTCGAAGAATACATATGGGAAATCTTGGACTATGTGTATGTCTTCTATCTTAGAACCCTTCTTTTCAACTGTTACGGCCGCAAGGAAAGCAAGGCAACCTTTCCTTATCAGATTGTGGGCTTTATGGCAGAGACTAGAGACATCCGTCTCTTATGTCTAATCCCAGTGAATGACAACTTAGGGAAATCATTAAAAGTAACTTTCCCTTTCTTACAATCGACACTTGCCCCATAAGTGGACAACCAGTCGGCTCCCAAAATGACATCATAGCCTTCCATGGACATACACACCAGGTCGGCTTTTAGGTTATGGTCTCCGATCATTACATCGAAAGATGGAAAGTATTTGTTCAATTTTTCATTTTCTCCTAGTGGTGTTGTGACAGAGAACTCACATCCCATGGATATAGGTTTAGCATTCAGAGTATCAGCAAAGTTTTGAGATATGAATGAATGAGTTGCTCCAATATCAAATAAAACAAATGTCGATAAAGAGAAAACTTGTAGGGTACCTTCTACCACGCCACCTTCCTCAGTGGGCTCTTCATCATGCAGGGCTTGCAGTCTGCCCTATTTAGTGGGGATAGGAAGACATACGAGTGGTAAGACTTAGCATCGGTGCTCGGGATGCCAATTTGTTTGACTTGTTAGGGTGTATCTCATGTGGATTCCATCTGTTGTCTAGAGACTTTGTGGTCATTCATTTTTTGTTTGGGGCATACGTACGACCGGGCTCATTTTTGTCCCGTGGGAACTTTGCCACTCTTTGTCATGCCCTTATCTTTCATTTTGACTCATTTGCTTTTCTGTATTTTTGTCATTTCTTTTGCAAATTTGAATTGACCGTCTCTATTTGAGATTTCATTCACACATGATCTACCCCCTTCTTCGTCTACAAGTCAGCAATCCTTTTGCCCCTATGCCTTGTTCAAGTAAGAGGAGAGAATAGACCTTCGCTTTCCCTATATGAGGGCTAAGCAGGAGCACCTTTGTCTAAGGGGAATCGACCGTGGGTCGCCATGTTGTGTGTGCTGGCTGAACATAGGGGTTATTTGACAACTAAAATAGGACACGAAACCCAAGACTACTTGTACTTCTTTGCAAGGTAGTGCCGCCACATAAAATCTTTTATTAAGGGTAGAATCTTTTAAGATACAAACCATTCCACGAGTGAGAGAGCTCCTCACTATCGACATTCACTAGCCTATAAGCGTTCCCAAGGTACACTTCCTTGATGACGTACAGACTTTCCCAATTAGGTTGCAACTTGGACCTAGGACCTCCAGGTTTTATAAAAATTCACTTCAAAACCATGTCTCCTTTTTGAAATTTGTGTTCAATCACTTTCTTTTGAAAAGATCTCGAGAGTCTATTTTGATATGAAAACACATGATTGGTGCCAGACTCCATTCGTCTAAGAGTTCCAACTGTGTAAGTAACGCCTCTCGACGTTCATCGAGATTAAGTTCTTTGTCCAGCTGTACCCTTAGTGAAGGAATGAGTATCTCATATGGACATACCGCCTCCATCCCATAAGTGAGTGAAAAGGGAGTTTGCCCCGTGGGCATGCAAACAGAGGTGTGGTAGGCCCATAGAGCCTCAATCAATTTCTCAGGCCAGTCAGTAAATCTGTGAAACTCACAAGTTTTCTTTAAAATTTTCAAAAGTGTTTTATTTGTGGCTTCGGCTTGACCATTACCCTGTGGATAGTACAGAGACGAATGATGCAAAGAAATGTTGAATTTCTTACACAAGTTCTAAAGCTCTTGAGATATGAACTGTGGTCCATTGTCGATGACGATGCTGCTTGGCACTCCAAACCGCGAGATGATGTTCTTCATGATGAACCGACACATGGTCAAACCTTTGATTTCTGCAAATGCTTCAGCTTTGGCCCACTTGGTGAAGTACTCAGTAGCAGTGAGGATAAATGATTTTTGTTTGATTTGAGCATTAGGATCACCAAGAGGTCCAATGATATCAAAGGCCCACATGGAGAAAGGCCAATGGGATGATATTGGATGTAGAGAGGAAGATGGAGCATGGATTTTGTCGGCATGTAGCTGGCACTTAACACACCTACAAACATAGATGGCACAATCTTCTTCTAAGGTTGGCCAGTAATAGCCCTGCCTAAGGATCTTCTTAGCTAGCATCTGACTATTCACATGCCCTCCACACTCATTGGAGTGGGCTCCTTCCACTGCCTTCCAGGCTTCTTTGTTAGGCAAGCCTCTAAGGAGCATCCCGTTCAGAGCGCGTCTATACAAGACTTCTCCAACAATGATATATCTTAACACTGCTCTACGGATGGCTCTCCTATCTTCAGACTCAGCTTCTTCTAAGAAGGTATCGTCTTTGCAATATTGTTCAATCTCGTGGTACCATGGCCTTTCTCCTTCTATTATCTCTCCTAACTCCATGAGCATAACTTCCTTCGCTTCTCTTCTCTCTGCCTTCACAATTAAAGCGCTCCTGAGGTTGTCGAACCAAGGATCCTGAGTGGATGGTGCTTCTAACCTCTAGACAATGATAGTATCAACGCTCTGGCTGAGAGGGAAGGAGAGGGATGAGGCCAAAGATGCCAAGGCATCAGCCAAGATATTCTGAGAGTGAGGAGTGTGAATGTAGATGAGCTTGCTGAATTGCTTGGCTAGGAGTGTGACAAAATCTTGATAAGGCTTGAGTTTAGGGTCACAAGTGTGGTAAGTAGAAAGGACCTGCCGCAGAATGAGCTGAGAGTCACCTATGATCTTGAGTTGACGCGCGCCTAGGAGATAGGCACATTTGAGACTGGCTAGGAGAGCCTCATACTCAGAGATATTGTTGGTGGTAGGGAATTGGAGTTGATAAGCCAAGGGAATGGCGATTCCTTCTGGGGTGAGCAAAACGGCACCTCTGCCCCGTCCCCTAGAATTCAGAGCTCCATCGAAATGGAGTGATCAGAAGGAATCGCGAGAGATCAGTGATAGGCTTTCATTAGGAAATTCTTCTTGGACCACGTCCCTATGAGGAAGAGGAAGGTGAGCAAGGTGCTCGGCAATAGCATACCCCTTTATAGCCTTCTGGACTACAAAGGTGATGTCGAACTGGGACAAAAATGCTCTGCCAATGTGCCAATCTATCGGCAAGGACTGGCTTCTCTAGGAGGTATCTGATGGGGTCCATCCTAGAAATCAAACTCACCTGGTGAGCTAGGAAGTAGTGCTTCCATTTCTGCACTACCCACACTAGTGCTGCACATGTTTTCTCCATAGTAGTGAGCTTGAACTCGGCAGGATTGAAAAGCCTAGACAAATAATAAACTACCCTTTCTTTACCATTTTCATCATGTTGCACAAGGACAGCTCCTAGTGAGTCCTCAATAGTCGACATATATAGGATGAGGGGTTTTCCTGGTACAGGCGCCTGCAGCATAGGTGGATTCATAAGATAGCTCTTGAGTTCATCGAAGGCTTCTTGGCATTTAGTATTCCATTCGAATTTCACTCCTCCTTTTAACAGTTCATAGAAAGGATGACACCTTTGAGAATGTTGAGATATAAATCTCCTTATGAACTGTAGTCGACCGATCAATCCTCGAAGCTCGGATATGTTCTTAGGAGGAGGCATCTCACCTATTGCCTTGGCCTTGTTCATGTCTATTTGAATCCCCCGTTTGTTGACTATGAACCCTAATAGCTTGCCCGAGGAAACTCCAAATACTCACTTCTTTGGGTTCATCTTCAATTGATACTCTCGTGCGCGTTGAAACACTTTGGCAAGCATGAAGGAATGCTCTCTTCTAGTCTGAGACTTCACCATGATGTCATCCACGTAAACCTCAACATGAATATGAATCATATCGTGGAAGATTGCTAGCATTGCCCTTTGATAAGTGGTGCCGGCATTCTTCAATCCAAACGGCATAACCACTTAGCAATAAGTTCCCCAGGGCGTGATGAAGGATGTTTTCTCTTGGTCCTCCAGGGCTAGATGGATCTGATTATAACCTGAATAACCATCCATGAATGAGAGAGTTTCAAACCCAGTGGTGTTATCAATCAGGACATCTAAGTGAGGTAATGGGAAATCATCTTTTTGACATACTCTATTTAAGTCCCGGAAGTCAATGCAGATTCGTACTCTTCCGTCCTTCTTCATTACCGAGACTATGTTGGCCACCCACAGGGGATAGAGTACTACACGGATGAACTCAGCTTTGTGTAGTTTGTCAATCTCCTTTTTCATCTTCAGTACAATATGGGGTGGAATCGTCTCAATTTTTGTTTAACGGCTATTGCCCTTGGCTTCAAGATCAATCTGTGTTCTACTAATGCAGGGTCACTGTCGAGCATGTCATCATATGACCAGGCAAACGAGTCTTTGTACTCCCTTAGCATCTCTACAAGCTCTTCTTCTTCTTCAGGAGGGAGATTGGAAGCTATAGTTAGGAGCATGGGTTCTTAGTTTGTCCCAATGTTTACCTCCTTAGTGTTGAACCACTCTTATATTTTACCCTTATATTTTGATGATAAAAAAATTATGATTAATTAAATATTATCAAATATATTTAATATCATGATTTCTTAATAAATATAAATTTATGAAATTATCGCTGTGTGTGGTGCACTAAAATGATAAATCAATGTTCATTCAATAAACATCGATTTCTGTTCAAAGTGCCACATCGATTTCACTAACAACGACTTGATAAGTTACACAATGATTTGATCGTGTAATGATTCGTTAAGTGAAACAACGATTTGCTCTCACAATGATTTGGTTCTCATAACGATTTCATAAGTGAGAAACAACGATTTGCTCTCACAAGGATTTGATTCTCATAACGATTTCGTAAGTGAGAAACAACGATTTGCTCTCACAACGATTTGGTTCTCATAACGATTTCATAAGTGAGAAACAACGATTTGATTTTCACATCGATTCGATAAGTGAAACATTGATTTTGTCCAAACATCGACTTCATGAAAACATCGATTTCCTTTATATTTAGATGATTCAAATATGTTTGGAACCTAATGAGAAGTCAAAAATGTCTCTGACAGGAGATCTTTTTGCTTATCTCTCTAGATCTCTTCTTTCCTGTCAACAAAAAGGGGATTACTTACTACTTCTGGGTGGCAACAGGAAACATAGAGGTATGAGCCTTTTTAACAGAAACATACTTTTAACTAAACACTTTCTTCTATGCTTGCAGACCTCGTAGACCACAAAATATCAGAAAAAAGAGAAGATGAGCAATGGCTAGAACTCCAACGATCTCCTCAACGGATTTGTTCAAAGCTGTTCATATAAAAGATGAAGCAAGGCTGAAGAACCAAAAAGAGCTTTTCTTTAAGATCTTTGAAGGAGTGTACAACCAGTGAGGAACCTCAACGCCACATACACTCAAAGGAAAAGAGAGAAAGAGCCTGAGCTAAAAAGAAGTGTTCAAGCAACTGAAGCACTCAAGCATTCAAGCTCCTTCTCCTCTCTTCACTCTCTCTGTGTGCATCTTGTAATCTGGGGGAGAGAGTTTTTTAGCTGAGAGTTTTTTTTAGTTGGTTTTCATCTGTTCCAACTCTCAGTCATGTTCTTTCTTTTCTAAGAAAGATTTCTGTCTAGCTGTAGGACTGTATACAGTGTAGAACCTAGCTAAGGGTTTGTGTCTAGCAGAACTACACTGGGGTTTGTACCAGGAGGTTGGCTTCTTTACCTAGAAGTGGGCTGCCTTCTTGTCCGGGAAAGAGAAGAAGACCAACTGGGGTGCTGGGTGTTGTATTGTCCTTGAGGGGGACTGTACCTTTGGTTAGTAAAATCCCAAGAGGTTGCTTGGGGACTAGACGTAGGACTTCCATGTGGGAAGGGCCGAACCAGGATAAATCTCTTGTGTTATTTGTGTGATTGTTTATTTGCTTCCGCACTGCTACTCTTTATCACACTAAACTAACCAAACTTTCAAGTGATAATTTTCTGTGTGTAAGTTTTTGTTTCAGATTTCAGAAAACCTATTCACCCCCCTCTAGGTTAGCTTGTTGTCGTACCAAAAGGGCCAACACTTGGTGGGTTCATCCACTGTCGATGTGGGTTGATCAAATCTCCTTATGCCACTGGTGTACATTTCGGCAGCATCCTCTATTTCACTGTCCTCTTCATCCACTGGGTCCTCATCATTCAAGATTTCATAAATTCCAAATCCATCGTCTAGCCTCCCCTCTTCATGTTGAGCTTCTATGTTTAGAACGACTGCTTCTTGGACAAACTCTTCAACAGATATCTTTGGGGTATGCCACTACCCTTGCTCTTCCTAGACGGGGACGGGGACTTGCTATATTCTACCCTTGAACCTAAACTAGAATTAAAACTTACAGGGCACTCTGGGGGAGAATCCAGAGGCTTATTAGAAGAGAGAGAAAAAGATGTGACACAGCCGCAAGGATCCTCCGATGGGGCTGGAGGTGGAGGCAGACCACCCGAGCTCAGGGTGCCTGCAACAAAGCTGTGGTGCAGGGGAACAGAAGGCCCTTTACCCATGAAGTCCATGGTGATTGTGTGTGTTTGGGGAGCAGGGATCACCTCTCTAGCTAGAATTGAAAGGGGAAAGAAAAGGCGGGGATTGCCGCCGAGGATGGGGAAGTGCACAAGTGACAAGGATCGCCGTCAGGAGTGGGGAGTGCGGAAACAGGGATCGCCGTCTGACGGTCAAAAGCAGAGGGTTGATGGGGATCGCTGTCAGGAGAGGTGATTGCAGTGGGATGACGGGATCGCCATCAGGAGAGGTGATTGCAGCGGGGGATTGCTGTGATTGCAGTGGGGTGACGGGGATCGCCGTCAGGAGAGGTGATTGTAGCAGGATGATGGGGATTGCTGTCAAGAGAGGTGATTGTAGTGGGGGATTGTTGTGATTGTAGTGGGGTGATGGGGATCACCGTTTGGAGAAGGAGAAGGGAAGGACGGGGATCGTTGTCCGAAGAAAGAGAAGGGAAAGATAGGGATCGCCGTCCAAAGAAGGAGATGAGAAAGACGGGGATCGCCGTCCAATCATTGGGGGGAGTGAGAAAAGAGTGGAATTTTTTTTTTTTTTTACATAAATAATGGATACTAACCTACGAAAAGGGACAAACTACCCTACATTAGAAAGCATCGAGAGAAGGAGAGAACCGAGCCATTGAAAGAAAGGGTGAAGTGGTGTGAAGGAGTGGTTAACGCTTTGAGAGCGTCGGATGTGAATTGGAGGACAAGGGGAGGTGAACGAGGAATGAAAGAAAATTTTGAAGCCATAATTGAAAATACAGAATGTTTAGGGAGCCAAGAATATCTTGGCCAGAGCTTGTCTATAGTGTTGTTGTTGTCATAAAATGGATCCAATTCTCCAATATCCTCACCATTGCCAAGCAACTGTCGCTTGGACGTGATTGCTGATGGTGGCTCCGCCAATTCTGCCATTGCTGGGGGCCAGGTGAGATCGCCATCCCAGAATAGGCGACTGAAAGCTATCGTGATATCTTCCATGTCAAACCATCTATACCATTCTTCCTCAGGTCATCAGTCTTCCTTCTTTTGTCGGGCCGCAGGGCTTCCAAGGCTTGATATGTGAGCATTGGCGTCATGTGACGGGCAAAATGATGTCCATGGACATTGTAATCAGTGAAGTCTGTCCCTACTACAATAGTGTCATATCCTGGCTATACAGATCCTTTGACAAAGTGACAATATAGTGACCAGGTGAGGGGTTGCCGATCTGGCTTCAAAGTGGAGGAGAAAGCTATCCATGGCTTGATTTCTTCTTTGTACCCGAGGCCGTGTCTTGTGACTTGTTCAGAACTAGCGATAGCCTGTGTTCTCTCTTGGAGATGAGCTCCAAACCCCTTTCTTGGCTAGTACCCAATTTTGAACATGATATTCCAACCCTTGGTATCTAATGGCGCGGCCCTTTTGGCAGCCACCACTGATGGAGACACTATTTGGCATCTAGAAGAGAAAGTATAGGCCCATGGCAAATTTACATCAAGCACCGAGATAATAGGCTTGTTGGAGGGCCAGACCGCCGGCATGATCTTTTCAATAGCTTCAATGGTGTGGGTGGTAGCAGCACTCTTGACTTTGACAATCCGCCCTTGGAATGGAAATTTCAAACACAGATGTGCTATGGAGGGGACTACCCCTAGTGCCTCAATCCAAGGTCAGCCCAGAGTAGCTTTAAAGGTTAGATCAATATCAAGCACATAAAAGTCTATGGTCATCACGAGCGGCCCAGTTCTGCCTGTAGGGAGACGATGCCATAGCAGGCCCACCTAGAATTATCATAAGCTGCAATAGTTGTAGGAGTTGGCTGCAAGCAGTGCTCGGATATATCGCATAACTGTAGAGTGCTGAGGGGACACACATTTATCGATGCCCCTGTGTCAACTAGGGCAGCGTCAATGGCCACCTTGTTTATGGTTAACGTCACACACAAAGGCATTCTTCTGGCCTTGGGAGGAGCCAGCTCACTATCTGCAAAAGTAATTGTCAGTCCCTTCGTAACAATAGATAGGACCGATGGCAAATTTTCGGGATTCATGTCTTCGTTGACCATGACTCTTTGCAGAAAAGTTCTTAAGGCATCCTGATGGCTCTGGGACCTCTTAATCAATTCGAGGATGGAGATTTTGGTAGGAGTCTGATCCAAATGCTTCAAAATGACGTATTGGGTACCTGGTACTGGATCTATCTCTTCAACATCCTGCTGTTGTTGTTGATTGTTGGAGTTGGAGTTGTGGGTCGGCTGACCTGGCATAGACATGGATGCATTGAGATACATCCGGTGAAACATTCGCCCGCTCCAGAGGGAGAGGTTGTGTTGTAGTGGAGGTGGTGTGGTGCCGATGATGGATAGGTTGGCTATTATTGGCGCTAGTGTGGGGGAAAGTGGGGTGTTAATGGGCGATGAACTGATGGGTGGTATGATGGGGGTGTTGTATAGCGGTGAGGCGATTGTGGCAATGGTGGGTGTAGTGGAGGTAGTGGTGCTATGGGAGATAGCCAATAATTGACCTACTTCATGTTCATCACCGTATGCCCAGGCGACGGCTGGTGGTGGATGGTGAACAACTGGTTTAACTGGAGCGGGTGGCGGTGGTGGTGGAGCAGGCTGTGGATTTGGAGCAGGCTAGTGTTGCGGCATGGGATTTCGGACTATGCCGAGATCATTGACTAGCTGCTGCGGCCGCTGTGGTTGTTGGGGTTGCTAGAACTACTGTTGTTGGAACTACTGCTGCTGTGGTGGAGGCTGTTGTCGCCTTTGTTGCTGTTGCTGCTGCCTTTGCCCCTGCTGATCCCTCAGGGTTTGAATCAACCTCTTCATCTCTGGCCAGTCAATTTGTTGCTGCTCATGGAGATCATATATCATGTCCCTGAATTGAAAGCAGTCTGATACATTGTGCCCCATATGGCGGTGATATACACAATACTTAGTTTGGTCCGCCACCATATTTCAGTTGGCCTTCTCCGGAGGGATCCTGAGGGCATTGAGAGACATAAGGGCTGCAAAGATATCAGATAGACTCTCAGGAAAAGGAGGATATTGGGCTCTCTTGGGACCATTAGGTTTCCTAGGAGCATAGCCATTTTGAGGTGGAGGGACTTGGATGTACTAGCGTTACTCCTGCTGGGGATTTTGAGTTTGAGGGGGTGGTGGCCTATTGTTCCATGGCTACTGAGGAGGTTGGTTGTAGGGTAGCCTACCTGTCGGACCTTGGGGATTGTTGACAGCACCTACTTGTTCATTGGTTTGTATCCCTTTGGTGATAGGGCCTTGTGGCTTCTTGGGGTAGAGAGATTTTGGAGTTTCAAACATGGAATGAATAGGCGAGTCCTTGAGTTGGGTTTGAATAAAACGGGCTCGGCTATAGAGTTGGTGCATGGTAGTTATATCATTCATGGTCAGGATGGATCGGTAGGTAGGGGTTAGCATTGGCAATCAACAGCTTGACCATTTCCTCCTCTGGCATGAGGCAGCGGACCTTTGCAGCTAGAGCTCGCCATCGATCAACATAAATTGTGAATTCTTCGCCGGCCTTCATCTTCTTGGCCACCAGGTCCACAAAAGAATATTCGGGTCCGACTCGATCTTGGAACTACTGTAGAAACCTCTCTTGAACAATTTGAAAATCGTCAGCTTCCTCCGGGGGCAAAGAATAGAACCATTCGCGGGCCGAACCGTCTAATGATTTCCTGAACTAGTACGCCATGAGGTGGCGATCATACTTGTGTGGAGCAGATTCATATACAAAATCTTTAAGATGTACATAGGGGTCGCCTACCCCAGAGTATCGTCTGTAGATGGAGAGCTCTGACTGGGGCGGAACCCAGAGATGCTGGAAAGAAGGGAGAGGAATGTTGGCAACCTTCCGAGGGTCTAGTTGCTTTTGCAGATCATGAAGCTCCCTCTTCATAGAGGTCCACTCCGCGAGGAAGTCGGAAGGGAACGAGATGTGGTGAGCGGGGACAAGGGAGCATGACTGCTCCAAAGAATAAGACCTCTCACGGGGAAAAGTCTTGTGTTCGGCCTGATAATATGAAGAAGTAGGGGGAGATTTGGGCCAAATTTCTCATGCTGAGAGGTAACTGGGCTCAGAGAAATGAATGGCCCGTAGACAAAGGGGAGTGGGATCTGTTGTGGTAGATGGTACATGTGGCGCAGAAGCAACAGGTGCGGAAGAAGCCACTTGTTGAGCAGAGCTATGAGAGGGTGGAGAAAGCAAAGTGTGGGTCATCCACCCCAAAAGGAGAAGGGGGGCGAGACCGTTCATCAACAATAGTAGGGGGCTGGATCTGCCCCGTGAGGGTGGCAGCAGAAGGCTGGGCCACGTCCCCTAAAAGCCCGTTGGGCAGAGAATCACCGGTATGAACATGGAAATGGTCCATACCGAAAAGAGGATTATGATATAATACAATGGTTTTGGGAGACTGACTCAATAAACCTAAACAATGATGCATACACTACCCCTAAATAATTAGGGGAGACAACACGACCACAAATGAAACCTAGACACTAACACACAAGAACGGACAGTAAGATAAGAGGGAGTATATCAAGCAAGCACCCAAGTTGACATGATTATCATTAAGATTTTAGGGTTTACACTTAGCCTTTAATGGATTAATTAATGAAGTTGCACTTGGCTAGATAGGAACCCTAGTGGGTGTGTACTCGAGTACTTCGGTGTAACTAAGGGGAATGCATGACTCACATGCAAACGGCCTAGACTAAGGGGCGACGGGTACAACCAGCCCATCAACTGCAACGTGCGTATGGCCACGGGGACTTACGGAGGCCCTCGGTAGCAGACCCTGGTCAGCCCATGAGTGCTCGCGGGTGAGAGGGTCTCCACTACCAAGGAGGAGTCCTATCTACACGAAAGTAGCATATGCATGGACCTATGTACACTGGGGTGCATGCAAATTCTATTCTAAACTAATAAACAACAACTAATCAGTCTCTGCTGAAGTCGCAACGACCGGGTCTGTCGCGACCTTATCGCGACTGACAGATTAGTCACGATAATCTTGGGTTGCAAAAACCCGCAGCCACACGCAAATAGTGCACGAACAGGCTACCCTAAGGCACAGTACAACATGGAAGAAAGCAAACATGAGATGAAGACTCCCTAGGAAAATAGAAACTGTGCATGGAATGGAAAACAACAACAGACAAGGTGCACCTGTAGTCGCGTCCTCCTCCATCGGCGCGATAAGGTCACGGCCGCCCGACGCGTCACGATAGAACCGAAAAACAAACAGTGAAAATAAAAGGAAAACCCGAGCCCTAGCAGGGTTCTAGCACATAGAATCGCGAGCACACATGATTGACCAACATGGAGAACACATAATAAAGCTCTCAGTAGAAGATCAGGATGAAGGACAGGGGGGAATGCGTACCTAAAGTTGCGTCCACCTTTATGGACGTGATAAGGTCGCGACCGCACGATGCGTCGTGTTAAAAACGGAGAACAAAACAAAAAAAACACAAATGCAACCCTAACAGGATTCTACTAAACACATAAACACACCAACATGGCAGGCAAACAAGCAAGAATGACGAGGCTAGCAGTGAAGGTCCCACTGTGATCACCAAAAGGTGTAATCACAGGGTTATGCACCCCTCGAAACACACAACATGGTCTACTGTTCACGGCATGATATGAGGATGTGATCGCCACCTAACAAGTTGCCCTAAGATATAGATGAAGACTAAGGCTAACATGCTAGGAAAAGGAACTGAAAAGCAGGCACTTACTGATGTCGCGACGGGAAGGCCCGTCACGATAGAATGACTGTCGCGACGCCCCGATCGGGTGCGTTCTCCTTATCGTGACGCAGGATGCCGACGCCTTCTCAACAATGCAAGAGATGAGTGGAGGGACCTTCTTCCTTCTCTCCAGCCGGCTAGAGAACAAGAGCTCCTCATCTATCCTTGCTTTAGTAGCTGCCAAACTAACGAAAACAACAAGAAGAAACCCTTTTAGACCTTATTTAAGTGAAGCATCTATTCAAAATGAAATGAAAAGAATGAAGCATGGGGGGAACGAACCTGGGGTGTTTTGAAACCCCTTGGGTTGCATAAAAATGTTGGAAAGAAAAGATGTGCCTCTATCTAAGAGAAAATAACAACATGCATGAAGGGAAATGAGGAGAAAAGATGAGGAAAGGGCCTCAAAGGGGCGACTCCCTGGCTGTAGAAGGATGCTCTTGGTCGTGCAGTAGCCTCTGAAGAAGGTGGAAGCCGCCTCCTCAGCCACCAAGCTCCATATTTGAAGAAAGAAGTATGACTTGATAAGGAGGATAATGAGAAAATGGGTGGAAATGAGAGGGCTACGAGCTAAGGGGAAGCTCTAGGAGATTTTGGCAGCACTTCTTGGTAGCTAAGGGTCCTCTCCTCCTTCTGAAAGGGTAGTGTGACAGACCGGGGTATTTAGGCCCATTAAGGCTCCATATCTAGATCCGCCTCCCGCGAACGGACCGAAGTCTCGCAATGGATAGCTTACACAACTGTCCAGTAAGAATGTAAAAGACAAACCACAACAGTATAAGACACGAGAAAGTACATGTGCTCATACCTACATATAACAATTTACAACTATCCCATTACATTAATACATGTCCAATTAAAGAGTACAACTACCTGGGGCATACCCGAGGGAGCACAAGCTCACAACAACACTAACTACTACAAACTGTTGGGGGTACAAGTCTGACACAACTCCGCTGCAAGCCAAACACTCGGCAAGCCCTGAAAAGAACTGTAGGGGAGTGAGCCTCAACAAGTCACAGGCTCAGTAGGGGCTACCCAAAACAACACCGTAACCACGGACACCTCAACCCCAATGGGTCTCACTGGAAGCACCAATAGCCAAACCATTTCATGCTCACAACATTTATATTTAAATAACAGCTTAAACAGGAATTGGTAAACAAAAGCATATTCCTTATAAAGAAAAAGGAACCACAGGCTAGTCCACTCAACAACTGAAATGCCTAGGCTGCAAGCCTCACAGGCACATTATTCCAACGACTGGTCGCCTAAGCTACAAGCCACATAGGCAAACTACTGCCTAGGCTACAAGCTTCACCGGTGCGTCTCAAGTACGAGGGTAATAGGACTGCTAACAAAAAGCTGGCCCTATATACCTCAAATCACAATATGTCGGAAACCACATACACTAAGTAACATGATCGGCTATAGCAGGCCAATCCATCACACATGAAAACCATATACGGTAGTTTACCCGAGGAAGGTAAAACACATTGAGTGGAAGGTCACACTACACGACCTCTACAAAAACACAATTCCACGTCAACACCAAAAAGACTGGTATATGACATACCACCACAAACCATTACCCACACAGGGTACAGGTACCTATTACCACAAGGCACCAGCACGGAAACTGCAAGTAAACCAGTGCCGTAACAGGGCACACCATAGCAAGCTAAACCACCACGAAAACCAATCATTAAACCAGTGCCAACATAAGGCACTTCATTACGGCAAATCCATAATACAACTGTGCCAACGACAAGGCATACTATACGAGTCAAACCACACTTGGCGAGCCAACACTCACCAACCATAACCAAACGGTGCCACCACTCGGGCACACCACAAGCCACAACTGCAGTCACAACAGTGCCAATACCAGGGCACACCTCGAACGAGTCAAACCTCGACTATGAGTCACAAACTCACGAGCCACAGTCACTGGCAAGGCACGAGTTGGAAAGGAACGACACCACCAACCCACAACTGGAGCTAGCAAAGCACGAGTCGCGAAGAACGACGCCACCACACGGGAACGGTCTACTAGCTGATCAGGCCAGTATCCAACCCGGACAACACAACACAAGAATAACCTCTCAGCCTCGCAGTCACGGACGAAAGGTCCAACTGCCGCTCCATGAGAACAAGTCAAACAACTGTGGAGACCAACCAACACCACACCTGCAGACACACAACTGCAGGTCCATGTCTGGCACCTCTAGGGCCTCTGGCCGGAGCACCCTAAATTGAGGCACTGGAAAACAGGACTAGCTGGGGACCAGTGTCGACTACTGGTGTCCGAACCCCCAACTACGAGCACGCTACAAGCGACTGCACACCCACCAACACAAGCCGCTGCCCTACTGTCATCTTTCCCTCAGCCGAACGTACAACTCAAACACAGGAGTGAGGGTGTCCAGGAAGACGACACAAACCTCAATGGTACAACACAAGTACCGGGATAAACCCCGAGCACAACAAACACAACGTGCCTGGCTCACAAAGAACCTGGGGTACCCGACAAGAGAGGCATTCGGAATAGGCACTGGACCACCACACTCGGCAAGCTCAAACCACGATATATACACAAACACTTTCTGTTACCGATCATAGTACATATGTTAGGAATAACTTGTTCCAGTCACCCTGTGACTTACAAGCTAACCTACACAATCACACACATAAATCACATTAATAATAATACCACGACCTGTCATCGGTCACAAAGTGACAGTGAAGGTTACACTAAACACTGACCACGATAATCATATAATAATCACATTTGTATTTTTACTAATTATCCATCCAGAATAATCTATAAAAGATTCTAGAAGATCGAGGCTAGGTTCAGACGTGAACCTCATCGCCACAACACCACAATAATTAATATATAATAAACATGATAACGTACGATGTGCCATGCATATACAAACCACTTGCACGACATCAAAACCCTGTGATATTTCACAACTACATAGCCGGTAAACTGACCTCAAAAGCCCCGTGCTCCAAGAGCACCACAGGTGTTAATACACCACAACACTTATAACAAGAATGCCATTAAAAACATACTGTGCACATGCACAGGTTGGCGGCGACATCGATTGCCATCCAAAGGATATAGACGACAATATCCCTTGCCGTCAACACTAAGTAAGCGACCACCACTTGGCCGTTTACCCACAATCAACGGCTAGATACCTAGCCGTTAATCTCCCAACGAAGAACTATGCGTCAACCGATGTTGACGTCAAGATCTTCACTGCAGAACCCGCCAGAACACACAAAATGGCCCTAGGCCGATTGCACGGGCAATCTAGCCATAAATACAATAGAAAAACAAGGGGAAACACTTCCCCTTACATCTATATACCATAATTAAACCAGAAAAGCAAGATCCAATACTTGAATCGATCAAACCACCCAATTTCTCGGCATGGTAACCCTTTTTCCCAAAAACACAATTAACAAGTAATCTATGCAAACGGGGCATGACAATTCAAACAAGAGAAGTCAAGGGGTCCAGTCCCTACCTCAGAAATGCAAATAAACTCCTAAAGAACCTCAAATCGCGTCGAAACCCCAGAAGCTTCCCGCGAACACCACCCTCCAATCCGTCATTCCCCGCCCGATCTGCCGCTACTGCACGCATCACGGCCTTCCCACATGCTCCCGTCAACCGTTGGAAGTAGTGAAGAGGCACAAAAGTGAAAGGTGGGGAAAGAGGAGAGGAGAAAATGGGGAAAGAAGAAGGCTTGGGTTACCCCTAAAAACACAGGCGCCTCAGGTTAACATCAACCTCTGCGCCGCTAACCAAAACCGCCACAACTAGGCATCCACATCGCTCGATGCCAAGTTCAAGCAATAAAACTCATTAAAATAAACGGTAGACGTCCACATCGATGGACGCCAAAAACTGTTAACAGCAACCCATGGCCGCCAACACAAAGTCGACGTCACCCACCTGGACGCCAACCCACTGTTGATGTCCAGCGTACTGAACATCAACACAGACCCATAACCAAGCCCGGTAAGGATCTAATAAGAAACACACAACACTAATGGGCCTCACATTGGCCACCAAACCCGCTAAACCTGGATCCACGGGGATCCGGAAAACGCATGACGTTACATTATTATCACCTAAAAAGAAATGTCGTCCTCGACATATAAAGCAATTCATAATAAATCGGATTATCACCTAAAAAGAAATGAAACCATATACAGAACAAGAAGAATACTCTTTCTCTGTATCAGCCTTTTAATTCATCTATCCATTTCCATCCTTGCTTTGTTCTTTTCTTTTCTTTCAATTCATTTCACAATTACTCTGTTCTGTCAATTCCATTGCCTTTCTTTACTTTTCAATTGTAGGCGATTCTACCTTGCCAATGGCACTTTATCTCCTTGACTAAACCTACTTTCACATTTTTCCAGCTGTGTTTGCAACATTTCTTTCGGGACCACTTTACCTTTCTCGAATATCTTATACTGTAATATTCTTTCATGCCGTCATTTCCTTTCTTCTATTTATCATTGCTTGCTGTTATTCTGTCTCATCTGCATTTACATTCGCAACTGTCACCTTTTCAAAGAAAACCAATCACCACCTTTGAATTTCCTGTCCTTTTCATATTATTTGCTCATACCATTTTAAGTCATCTCTGATTAAAAACCATAATAAACTCTGCTCCTTTATTCCACTGTGCAAAACTTTACACTTTCTTCTTATCCTTGCAAACCTTGAACAATCTGTGAATATTAAATCTTTCTTGTTTCTGCTTCCGCTGCGCTACTCTGATTACACTGAACACTTGCAAAATATTCCACAATTTCTGTTCCATTATTATTTTCAATTATTTCCATCTAGCTTTAACTGAATTCATTTCTAACTTTAACTGCTTCTCAAATCATCTTATTCAATTAATTCATGCTGAAGAAATTACTGCAATTTCTGACCTGCCAAACCACTATTAACATGCTTTACTCTTCATATACCTTTCTTGCTTTACTGACATTCTCTGGCTAATCTCATAATTCTGGGGCATAAACTTCCCAAATATTACTTAATCAATCTGTTCCAGCATTAAACCCTGAAATATCTTAATAACAGTTCACTTCTGTTCAATTAAATCATTTCTTTGCACCGATATGCAAACTCTAACTGACATTTTCTGACTCATCTGATTTTATTCACTTCATCATTTGCTAAATTCTTCATTTCTCTGGTCCATATTTCTGCTTTATCTAAACTGTCAATCATTCTAATCATAACATCTTTTCCGCAAAATACTTCTCTCATTCATTCTGCTGCCTGGCTAATCTTACTATACCGTTCATACTATAAATCCTTCTGGTATTTAATTATCCTTCTTTAAAATACAGCAAAAACTCAAATTTAAATATCAATTTCTTTAAATATAACAACTTGCTCTGTCTGCTTCCCTCATTCCATTAAATGCTCTTTTCTCAAATAGCATAAATATTACAATCTGCCTTGCTGTTTTTCTCAACTCAATATTTATTAACTGCTTCTCCATTAATGCATTTCTTTCCATTCTATTTCATTTGCCTTGAACTCATTCTAACATACTTCACTTTAATTTTGATTTTCCTCGAACTGCTCATAGTTACTAACTTTCACTGCTCTTATCTTTAGCACAGCCATCTTTACTAACTTTCTCTGAAGAATTCCTCATAACCTGTCATTCATCAACTAAATTTTTCTTATACAATTCTTAGAAAATCTCTTTGCACACTGATTCTTCTTTTCTCTCTTTCTTTATTCAACTGATCCTTTTTGTACATATTTGTACAAATCCTCATATCAAACTTCATATTACCATCACTATTCATAACAACGCTTTTCTCAAATTTCCGATCTCAGGTACACTTAATCATCACTATTCTTTTATGTACCAGTACCTCTTTTAAAGCTGCTCTGCTTTACTTAATCATGCCAAACTCTTCATAACACTAATCACATTCTCATCCACACTGTTTCTTGATATTATTTGACTCAGATCTTTGATGCCACAATACCTTCGCTGAGGTTCTCAACTATACTTTGCACATTTAATCATTTTCGGACACACCCTGAGCTATTCCTCATCACCTCATTACCATATATCTATCTCTCTGCTAACTCTGTATTCTTACTGAATTCCATATCCAAACTTATTAATTTCCTCAATTCCTTTAACTGCGAATCTTTAACAACCAAATCATTCTATCACAAACTAACACACTGGTATAATCACATAGATTATACCACCTCTAATCACATCAACTGCTAACGGCTGCCAAATTCTCAACTCAAAAACACATTTTTCATAACAAAAACTCAGATAAATACTATATTAATCAACACAAAACCACAGACTTACTACCAGCAGTGGACATTAATCCATATATTGGGACATTGTAACTTCAATGTCTTTTCATATTCTAACTGGACATTGCTCTGATACCAACTGTGACAGACCGGGGTATTTATGCCCATTAAGGCTCCATATCCAGATCTGCCTCCCGCGAACGGACCGAAGTCTCGCAAGGGATAGCTCACACAACTGTCCAGTAAGAATGTAAAAGACAAACCACAATAGTATAAGACACGAGAAAGTACATGTGCTCATACCTGCATATAACAATTTACAACTGTCCATTACATTAATACATGTCCAATTAAAGAGTACAACTACCTGGGGCATACCCCGAGGGAGCACAAGCTCACAACAACACTAACTACTACACAACTGCTGGTGGTACAAGTTTGACACAACGCCACTGCAAGCCAAACACTCGGCAAGCCCTGAAAAGAACTATAGGGGAGTGAGCCTCAACAAGTCACAGGCTCAATAGGGGCTACCCAAAACAACACCATAACCACGGACACCTCAACCCCAATGGGTCTCACTGGCAGCACCAATAGCCAAACCATTTCATGCTCACAACATTTATATTTAAATAACAGCTTAAACAGGAATTGGTAAATAAAAGCATATTCCTTATAAAGAAAAAGGAACCACAGGCTAGTCCGCTAAACAACTGAAATGCCTAGGCCGCAAGCCTCACAGGCACATTATTCCAACGGCTGGTCGCCTAAGCTACAAGCCACATAGGCAAACTACTGCCAAGGCTACAAGCTCCACAGGCGCGTCTCAAGTACGAGGGTAATAGGACAGCAAACAAAAAGCTGGCCCTATATACCTCAAATCACAATATGTCAGAAACCACATACACTAAGTAACATGATCGGCTACAGCAGGCCAATCCATCACACATGAAAACCATATACGGTAGTTTACCCGAGGAAGGTAAAACACATTGAGTGGAAGGTCACACTACACGACCTCTACGAAAACACAGTTCCACGTCAACACCAAAAAGACTGGTGTATGACATACCACCACAAACCATTACCCACACAGGGTACAGGTACCTATTACCACAAGGCACCAGCACGGAAACCGCAAGTAAACCAGTGCCGTAACAGGGCACACCATAGCAAGCTAAACCACCACGAAAACCAATCATTAAACCAGTGCCAACATAAGGCACTTCATTACGGCAAATCCATAATACAACTGTGCCAACGACAAGGCATACTATACGAGTCAAACCACACTTGGCGAGCCAACACTCACCAACCATAACCAAAACGGTGCTACCACTCGGGCACACCACAAGCCACAACTGCAGTCACAACAGTGCCAACACCAGGGCACACCTCGAACGAGTCGAACCTCGACTATGAGTCACAAACTCACGAGCCACAGTCACTGGCAAGGCACGAGTTGGAAAGGAACGACGCCACCACACCCACAACTGGAGCTAGCAAAGCACGAGTCGCGAAGAACGACGCCACCACACGGGAACGGTCTACTAGCTGATCAGGCCAGTATCCAACCTGGACAACACAACACAAGAACAACCTCTCAGCCTCGCAGTCACGGATGAAAGGTCCAACTGCCGCTCCACGAGAACAAGTCAAACAACTGTGCAGACCAACCAACACCACACCTGCAGACACACAACTACAGGTCCATGCCTGGCACCTCTAGGGTCTCTGGCCGGAGCACCCTAAAGTGAGGCGCTGGAAAACAGGACTAGCTTGAGACCAGTGTCGACTACTGGTGTCCGAACCCCCAACTACGAGCGCGCTACAAGCGACTGCACACCCACCAACACAAGCCGCTGCCCTACTGTCGTCATTCCCTCAGCCGGACGTACAACTCAAACACAGGAGTGAGGGTGTCCAGGAATACGACACAAACCTCAACGGTACAACACAAGTACCGGGACAAACCCCGAGCACAACAAACACAACGTGCCTGGCTCACAAAGAACCTGGGGTACCCGACTAGAGAGGCATTCTGGAATAGGCGCCGGACCACCACACTCGGCAAGCTCAAACCCCGATATATACACAAACACTTTCTGTTACTGATCACGGTACATATGTTAGGAATAACTTGTTCTAGTCACCCTGTGACTTACAAGCTAACCTACACAATCACACACAAAAATAACATTAATAATAATACCACGACCTGTCATCGGTCACAAAGTGACAGTGAAGGTTACACTAAACACTGACCACGATAATCATATAATAATCACATTTGTATTTTACTAATTATCTATCCAGAATAATCTATAAAAGATTCTAGAAGATCGAGGCTAGGTTCAGACGTGAACCTCATCGCCATAACACCACAATAATTAATATATAATAAACATGATAACGTATGATGTGCCATGCATATACAAACCACTTGCACGACATCAAAACCCTGTGATATTTCACAACTACATAGCCGGTAAACTGACCTCAAAAGCCCCGTGCTCCAAGAGCACCACAGGTGTTAATACACCGCAACACTTATAACAAGAATGCCATTAAAAACATATTGTGCACATGCACAGGTTGGCGGCGACATCGATTGCCGTCCAAAGGATATAGACGACAATATCCCTTGCCGTCAACACCAAGTAAGCGACCACCACTTGGCCGTTTACCCACAATGAACGGCTAGATACCTAGCCGTTAATCTCCCAACGAAGAACTCTGCGTCAACCGATGTTGACGTCAAGATCTTCACTGCAGAACCCGCCAGAACACACAAAATGGCCCTAGGCCGATTGCACGGGCAATCTAGCCATAAATACAATAGAAAAACAAGGGGAAACACTTCCCCTTACATCTATATACCATAATTAAACCAAAAAGAAAGATCCAATACTTGAATCGATCAAACCACCCAATTTCCCGGCATGGTAACCCTTTTTCCCAAAAACACAATTAACAAGTAATCTATGCAAACGGAGCATGACAATTCAAACAAGAGAAGTCAAGGGGTCCAGTCCCTACCTCAGAATTGCAAATAAACTCCTAAAGAACTTCAAATCACGCCGAAACCCCCAGGAGCTTCCCTCGAACACCACCCTCCAATCCGTCATTCCCCGCCCGATCTGCCGCTACTGCGCGCATCACGGCCTTCCCACGTGCTCCCGTCAACTGTTGGAAGTAGTGAAGAGGCAAAAAGGTGAAAGGTGGGGAAAGAGGAGAGGAGAAAATGGGGAAAGAAGAAGGCTCGAGTTACCCCTAAAAACACAGGCGCCTCAGGTTAACGTCAACCTCTGCGCCGCTAACCAAAACCGCCACAACTAGGCGTCCACATTGCTCGACGCCAAGTTCAAGCAATAAAACCCACTAAAATAAATGGTAGACGTCCACATCGATGGACGCCAAAAACTATTAACGGCAACCCATGGCCGCCAACACAAAGTCAACGTCACCCACCTGGACGCCAACCCACTGTTGATGTCCAGCGTACTGAACACCAACACAGACCCATAACCAAGCCCGGTAAGGATCTAATAAGAAACACACAACACTAATGGGCCTCACATTGGCCACCAAACCCGCTAAACCTGGATCCACGGGGATCCGAAAAATGCGCAACGTTATAGAAAATCTCGTCCATAAGTGATAATGCCCCATGCAAATAATAAAAAGTCAAGTAAATCCACATGGGGAGAGTCCTAGGAGGGTTCCAAGGAGAGATGGAACCTCAAATCGTGATTGGGGGGTTGTTTGGATGAAGATAAAGCCAAATGGAGGATAAATGGGAGGTGGTTGCGGAGGCCATCGCATGCAGACCATGTCGCGACGGGTCGTAGGGACGCGACAAGGGTTGTCGCGACGGCCAAGGTGGTCGCGACCATAGAGGTACGTGAATGGATATGCATGGGCTGTCACTACGGCCAGGATGGTCGCGACCTGAAGAGTAACGTGACGCTACGACCCGTCGTGTTAAAGATAACCGATTATTTTGCAATTTTGATCGACGATTTAGGGTAATAATTGATTATTTAAGGAATTTAATCGGTTAGATGGCATGAACACGACCCTCAAGGGCATCGCGTTAAGATCTGAGGGTTGAAACCTATCACGAGGACTCTAAAACTGATAATTGGACGATACAAGCTGAGAATTGGATTTTAATGGGTTCAAAACGTGGCTAGCAAATGGGCTCAAGGTGAGTGACCAACTTGGGGCTCATTAAGAGAACAAGGAATATGGTTCAACTTATAGCCCAGAATCGGGTGTCTACAGGATACCATAAACCAAATTTACTTGAGTTCATAAGATATGTAGAAATTCTTTTAACAACATTAACATGAGATTCTTTAAGATCAGCCTAAAATCTAGCAGATAAACATACACCAAACATTATATCTAGTCTAGTAGCAGCAAGATAGAGTAATGACCCAATCATGCCTCTATAAATCTTTTGATCTACTTTCTTACCAATTGGATCACTATCTAAGTTAATTCCTGAGCTCATGGGTGTTCCTATGGGCTTACACTTGTCAAAACCATATTTAGAAAGCAAACCTGAAATATATTTGGTTTGACAAATGTGAGTGCCTTTCTTGGTCTGCTTGATCTGCAACCTAAGAAAGTAATTTAGCTCACCCATCATACTCATTTTAAATTCACATTGCATAAGATTTTCAAAGTATTTATAGAGTGATTCATTTGTAGAACCAAAAATAATATCAACATATATTTGTACAATGAGGATCCCTTCTAAAAATTTCTTAATAAATAGTGTGCTATCTACTTTACCTCTTGAGAAATCATGTGATATAAGATAAGCATTTAGTCTTTCAGACTAGGCTCTTGGAGCTTGTTTCAAATCATATAGTGCTTTCTTTAAACGGAAAACATGATTTGGATACTAAGTATCTTCAAAACCAGGTGGTTGCTTAACATAAACTTCTTCTTTTGTGAAACTCTTCATAAAAGCACTTTTAACATCCATCCGAAATAAATTTATATTAAGAGAACATGCATAAGCTAATAAAATTCTGATTGCCTCTAATCTATCAACTGGAGCATATGTTTCATCGAAATCAATGCCTTCCCCTTGAGAATATCCTTATGCTACCAGTCTAACCTTGTTCCTTGTGATCACTCCTAATTCATCTATTTTATTTATGAAGACCTATCTGGTCCCAATAACTGGATGATCAGAAGGTCTAGGCACAAGAGTCTAGACCTGGTTGCGTTGGAACTGGTTAAGTTCCTCTTGCATAGCTAGGATCCAAGATTCATCTGCCAATGCATCATTGATTGTCTTAGGCTCAATCTCAGAAAAAATATAGTGTAATCACATGGAATATTCATACCTCTTGTTCTTACCCTGTCTTGAGGATCACCTATGATATTTTCTCTTAGATGATCTCTGTGATACCTCAGTTCTCTAAGTAGTCCTTCATGTGTTTCTTCTTGTTGTTGAAGTTCTTCTATTGGTGGATCTTCCTTGTCTTTCTCTTTTTTTCAAGAGAAGTCTATTCCAAATCCCTGCACAATTCTTCAACAACATCTTCTTCTTCTTCTTCTATTTTCTTAATAGAAGGGTTAGTTTCATCAAATAAAATATGGACTGACTGTTCTACAGTTAAAGTTCTTCTGTTGAACAGTTTGTAACCTCTAGATTTTGAAATATATCCTAGTAGAAAACCTTCATCACTTTTAGCATCTAATTTTCCTAAATTATTTTTACCATTATTTAAAATGAAACACTTACAACCAAAAGGTCGAAGGTGACTGACATTTGGCTTTTTCTCCTTGTATAGCTCATAAGGTGTCTTCTTCAGAATTGGCTTGATCATGTACCTGTTAATGATGTAGCAGGCTATTTTGACTGGTTCTGCCCAGAAGTACTTTGGTAAATTATATTTTGTAAGCATTGTTCTAGCCATATCTAGTAGTGTTCTATTCTTCCTTTCTGCTACTCTATTTTGTTGAGGTGTTCTTGGTGTAGAGAAGTTGTGTTATATGTCATTTTCTTCACAGAATCTAATAAATTCTTCATTCTTGAATTCTCCACCATGATCAGATCTAATACTGATTATCTAAAATTTTTGGTTCTTCTGTACTAATTTACTGAATTTCAAAAAAGTTGAAAAGGTTTCTAATTTGGCTTCTAGAAATGATACCCAAGTGTATCTTGAATAATCATCCACAATTACATAGCCATAATTTTTTCCTCCAAGACTTATTGTTCTTATAGGTCCAAACAAATCCATGTGAATAAGTTCCAATGGTTTGGAAGTTGTTACCAATGTCTTGGACTAAAATGATGTCTTGGTTTACTTTCCTTTTGCACAAGCTGTACAAATTTTAGATTTCTTCAATTTTAGCTTTGGAAGACCCTCAACTACATTATGCTTAATTAATTTCTTGATTACTGAGGTGCTTGCATGTCCTAGTCTTCTATGCCATAAATCAGTCTCTTCATTCTTAGTAGTTGCAAGGCACAAATTGACTTCTTTTAGTTCTGCCAGTTGTAAGGTATACAAATTCTTAACTCTTTAAGCTTCAAAGACTATTTTTCCATCTTTTTGAATAATACATTTGTCATTCTGAAACTTTACCAAGTGACCTTTGTTACAGAGTTGACTGATACTAATGAGATTGTGCTTTAATCCTTCAACATGCATAGCATCTTCCATTAAATCCTTTTTGTTTGTTCCTACTGTTACACTGCCTAACACTTTTCCTTTTCCATTATCATCATAAATAACTTAACCAATTTCATTTCTGAAACTTGTAAATAATTTTATGTCACCTGTCATATGCCTTGAGCACCCACTATTCAAATACCATTTAGATGCTCTCAGGCGTCCCTGCAAATAGAATTAAGTTGAGTTTTTTTGTACCCAAAATTTCTTAGGTCCTTAATGGTTAATTTTTGGAATTCAGTTAATGTGTCTAGTAGTGTAGGTGCTAATTGTGTGTCCTAATTGATTACAATGACTGCAACATAAATTATATGCATTCTTTAAATTTGTAGTGTTATTAATTTTCTGTTTCTGTCTGTAAGCATATTGATTAACCCTTTTTGGATTTTTAATTACCTTTTCTTTTACAAATTTAGGAGTTGTATGTTTTTTAGGATACACAATTTCTTCTACATTATCTGGAAGTGTATAGCCTACTCCATATTTCTTTTTACCTATTCTAGCACCTTTCAGTTTTACAACTAAGGATGTTTTACAGTTTGTGATTCTATCTATGGTAGCTCTTAGATAGTTATTTTCTTCTCTTAATTTTTCTTCATCTTTCAATTCATTTACATTTGATTCAAGTTCCATAATTCTACTATTTTTAGCCTTTAAGTTTTCACATAATAGTTCATTTGATCTTTTAGTTTCAGTTAAATTTTATCCTAATCTTTCTACTTCATTTTTTAGAAAGCTGTTTGATTTTTCTTAATTCAGTAAATTTAACTTAACTATTTTTATTTGTTTGATTACTATTTTATATTTATCATACAATTCATTAAATACATCTTCTAGATTATCGAAATCAGATTCTGAGTATGAAGTAAAGGAGGTTTTCGAATTTACCTGATCTAGTCCTGCCATGAGGGCTAGATTCACTTGTTCTTCTTCTTCTGATTCTGAATTTGAGGAGTCTAAACTTGTAGCTTCTTCATTGTCCCATGGTTCTGCCATTGCTTTCTTTTTGTATTTTTTGAACTTTTTCTCTCTGCTTTTCTTTTTCTCATATTTTTCAGCTGGATCTTTCTTTTTGAGCTTAGGACATTCTAACTTGAAGTGTCCTGGATGATTGCATTCATAACATATTGGCTCCTTCTTCTTATCCCTTTTAAAATATCTTTTTGTGCCGAACTTCTTCTTCTTGGCAAGAATTCTTTGAAGTTTCCTTGACAACATGGCTTCATCATCACTGTCTTCAGATTTTTCTTTTGAATCTTCAGAGGAAGAAGAATCTACAACCTTCAAGGCATTTGGCATTTTCTTTTTCGATGAACTTTCAAAAATATTTCCATATTAATCTCATGAGCTATTAGAGAACCAATTAGTTTATCTATAGAGAGGTCAGTAAGATCATGAGCTTCTTCAATAGCAGTTACCTAGGAGTCCATGAATGAGTTAATGATCTGAGTATTTTTTTGACAATTTTTTCATTAGAAAGAGCTTTTCCTAGTGAACTTAAACCAAATATTATATTTGACAATCTATTATATATTTGAGTGATATTTTCGTTAGGTAGAATTTTGAACTGTTCATATTGAGAAACAAGAATATCTATTCTAGTTTGCTTTACTTTATAAGTTCCTTCATATGTTACTTGTAGTTTATCCCACATTTCTTTTGTAGTTTTGCATGTAGATAATATGTTAAATTCCTTTTTAGATAATGCACAACATAAATAATTCTTAGCTTTGTAGTTTAGAGACATATTTCTTTTATCAGCTATAGATAGAGTTGAAGTACTTTCAACAAGTATAGCAAAATACCTTGTTCAATTACCTGCCATAAATCAAAATTTATGCCTCGGATGAAGCATTCCATTCTCATCTTCCAGTACTGGTAATCTTCACCATCGAAGAATGGTGGTCTTCTAACAAACTGTCCTTCATAGTTGTGACCTTCAGCTGCCATCTCTTCTCAAATCTTTTGATTCTTCTAAGAAGACCTTGTTCTGATACCACTTATTGGATCGAGATGGAGCTTTAGATGTCCTAGAGGGGGGTGAATAGGACTTCTTTGCACTTTAAAAATTATCTGAAACTAGATAGCACTAAATGGTAATCTTAGTACTAAAGTGTAGTGTGTGAAACAAGTGAAATACTTGGCAGAAACAAACACACAAAGTGCACAAAAATTTTATCCTGGTTCGGCCCTTCCCACATGGAAGTCCTACGTTCAGTCTCTAAGAACCACTTGAGATTTCACTAATTGTCAAGAACACTTGGCATTCTCTCAACCTGAGAGGAATTACAACCCACTTGCTCCCAAGCAAGTCTTCCCTTCACCAAGGGGTAATACAAACACCTACAACAGTAGATCTTTCCTTCACTAGAGGGGCACTATAGGGAACAAACCCCCTGCTAGTTACACTACTGAAAAGAGTACAGTATGCCTGCTCAAGAAATGAGCAAACACAGAAAATCAGAAAGAGAGACAAGATGAAAAAATTACTCTAAATCAATCTGACTCAAAGGTGGTGGACTGAGAAGATATAGAATACAATAGCCACCCAAAGAGAAAAGACTTCTGAATGATGAGAGCTTGGAAGTCGAAGCTTGAAGCAACAGCTCTCTTCAGATCTGGTGAGCTTCTTTCTTTCTCTTTATTGTAAGGGTGTGGTTGAGTTGTGGTTCTTGTGTATGACTCTTGTATGCATCTACATATATCTTTTTGTTCAAACTTCAACTCATATATATGCATCAGAGATTTGAGCTTCCCGTTTAAAACTGAACGTTAGAAAGTAGTCGTTTGAAAGATAGTCGTTGAACCTTGGATGTTGAGACCTTGAGGCTTCTGAGATGACCATTAGTCCTTCAGCTCTTAGAGTCTCAATGGCCTCAGGCCATGCAGATAGCTTCATGGCTCCATAAGACAGCTTCTTTAAATGACTGCAAGTTCCATACCCATGACTAAAAGCAAGCATGCTTCAGTTGGTAGGTGAATATCTGCAAGGTAAAGAGAAATGCAAATACCTCTATTCTTTAGGATGTAGGTGAGATAGAATATATATATAGGACTTCAGATAGACAGATGTTTAGAGCATTAAAAGACAGACAGACAGATATATGGGGAATGCACAAACTTTTCCTGAAAATTACGGAGTTCTGACAGAAATGAGATGTGGTAGGTGAGTTCTGACAAATAGTCCATGCTGCTTATACTTACTATCGCATTTACTGCTTAGCATCTGCCAAATGAAGATAGAACAATATTTTTGACAATAGGTAAGAGAACATATTATACAATTCTTTCGAATCTCAACAAAGATTTCTAATATGATTATTTTAAATACACATTTTCCCACTTAACAGAATATTTGAATTTAATAGCAGAGAAAACATATTGAAAGTCGTATATGAGATAATTATTCTTTTAAAGATCTTATAGGAATAAAGAGAATCTATTGAAATAATCAAGATAAATGAAACATTATGTTCTGTGAGGAATAACAAAAATTATCCAAGTATAGTAACACAGAAGTTGATGTTATACTTCGACTTTGAAAAAGTCGCATTGAGAAACAATCAAGACAATCGATACTAGACTTCGATTGTAGAAGAGTCGGAGTGAGACATTGATTGGAAATGGACTTCACTTCTTGAGAGTCAGAGTCAAGCACGTTTGTTCATCAATCGATATCATACTTCGACTTTTCAGAAGTCGGAGTGAGGCTACTTCGACTTTCCTGGAGTCGAAGTAAAGCTAGATCATTTCGACTTTATAGGAGTTAGAGTGAACCCAAAACACTTTGACTTTAGAGGAGTCAGAGTGAAGCCAGATTACTTTGACTTTTCAAGAGTCGGAGTGAAGCCAGCAGTTCACAAGGTTGATAGCCTACGTTGACTTTTTAGAAGTCGGAGTCAGTAGTATACAGTATGCCCTTGTGGACTTAGAAAATTTTTATTATCAAGTGTGTCAGTGTTGACACTTAGGTCCTGTTTGTAGACACACAAATTTGAATAAGTGTTACAGAGTATAATACATGTATATTTTTACTTTGTCATTTTAATTTTTATGCAAAATAAATTGTGGTATAATTCAATAAATTTGTTTTGGAGATATTAAAAGATTTTGTCATAGCAAAAACACAATGATCAAACATTTAGAAAAGATAATTGCACAATAATATTTCTAAGTATTTTTGTTCAGCAATTCTTAAGATAGTTGCTTAACAATTTTTTTCTAAATAATTTTGCTCAACACTTTATCTTTCTGCATAAATACGCAATCTAAACCAATTCCCGAAGCATCAGCGTAGACTAAGAAACCATCTCCTTCAACAGGTAGAGCGAGAACAGGTGTAGATGTCAAACATTCTTTAAGGTTTGGAAACTTTTGTCACACTCCTTGTTCCAGACATATGGGTTCGAGTGAGATGCACAACAATTTTGGAGAAGTCCTTTATGAATCGCCTGTAATAGCTAGCCAGTCCTAAAAAGCTTCTAACCTCTGTGACATTGGTTGGTCTCTCCAAATTAAGTACAACTTCAACTTTAAAGGGATCCTAGCTATACAATATTTAGAGATGACATGGCCTAAGAAGGACACTTCTTCTAGCTAGAACTTGCACTTACTTAATTTAGCATAAAGCTGATTGTTGCGCAAGATCTATAGAGCTATCTTCAGATGCACTTCATGCTCTTCTTTGGTCTTAGAATATATGATAATATCATCAATGAAGATGACCATGAACTTATCAAGATATGGTCGGTACATGCTGTTCATAAGTTGCATGAAAGCTACAGTAGCATTGGTTAGGCCAAAAGGCATGATGATAAATTCATAATGTCCATACCTACTCCTGAAGGTCGTTTTGTAGATGTCATCGTCTTTGATTTTCATTTGATGATAGCCGAATCTAAGATCAAACTTGGAGAAGCATTGAGCTCCAGATATTTGATCAAATAGTTCATCGACTCGAGGCAGTGGGCCCTTGTTCTTGATAGACAATTGATTCAATTGCCTATAGTCAATACATAACCAAGGGTAGAATCTCCCTATGGAAACTTACACATCCAGCACCCGCTGACCTTCTCTTCAACCCAGAAGAGGCAGAAAAACCGCCTGTAATAATAGGTCTTCCTTTCAACAAGGGGAACAAACCACCTACCCACAGCAGGTCTTCTCTTCATACAGGAAGAGAATCACTCTGAAAAGAGAGTTGAAGGGATGGCCTCTAGATCAAGCTTATACAACAAGTCTTGCTTGATCTGAGCCATGAATTGAGAGGGAAAAGAATGGAGATATGATGCTACCCTCTCAGAAACAACAGGCTCTCAAAGAAAAATAGAAGTGAAGGCTTCAGAAGAGCTCAGAGCAGATCAACTTGAAGTAAGGGTGCACTGCTCTTCTAATCTGAATGGTGGTGAAGATCTTGGTGTATGCATGTTTGCTTCTTATTTGTTCTTCACAGCCATCATCTTCTTATAAGCATTTTTGCTTTCTTTAGATGAGACCATTGAGATATTGTTGTCTCTCATTTCTTGATGCTTGTTTCCATGCAATCACAGCAGGTCTTACGTTGTAAGAACATGTGACTACCAGAAACTTGCAGGCATTAAATGCTAAGAAAGAGAGATGTTCTCAGTATCAATCAACATGCAAAAGGATGTTATACAGAAATAGATATATCCATTCTGCCACCATATAAAGTGTAACAAGACTTGTTATAAAAATGGCAAACCGTAAAGCTCTTTCTGCAAGGGAGCTATGTCCTCAAGCCATAGACAGATATCTTAGAATACTTACATGAGAAGATGTGTTTTCAAGAAAGATATGTTCCTTTTGTTCACACGTAAAGCGTTAGAAGACTTATCATGACAGAGGTTTTGTAGGAAGTAGCACAAAGTCCACGCCTTTTTGATGAAGAACACTTTCTTGGAACGTCTGGAAGGCTTCTAGATGAAGTAAACTTGTTCTTCCGGCTTCTACAAGTGAAGAGCTTTTGTTGGCTCTCTCCAAGTAGTACAACCTCTCTCTCAAACTCTAGGGCACGAGAACCAACTCTTGGGGGTGTGTTGAAGTCTCCCAAATCACAGAAATAAATTGTATTTATAATCCCAAAGAGCCCCACTACGTTTGGAAAGGGTTCAACCTTCGTAGGACTCTTTTTAGGAAAGTTCGTGTTGGAATCGCCGGAATCGGTCAACCTAAATTCACAAATCGGTCGTCCGATTTGTTCACTATCCCAGTACCAATGTTATTAGAAAAATCAGTCGTCCTAAAACCCAAAATCGGTCGTCCGATTTTCACTTTGACTCCAACTTCGACTTCAGCAACTAAAGTTGACTTCAGAAACTTCGACTTCAGCAACTTTGACTTCAACAACATCGACTTCATCAAAGTCGACTTCAGACACTTCAACTTCAGCAACTTCAACTTCAGCTTCAGCTTCAACTTCAGCTTCAACTTCAGCTTATTCATGCACACCTAACACACAAATTAGACCCTCAAATTAAATATAAATAAATCAAATACTTGAATCATTAACAAGTATATCACTATGTGCTTTTGTGATTCTCCCAACATGAGTTAAACTTAGTGTTGTGGTGATGATCAAAATCTACAGAGTACAACAATCTCCCCCTTTTTGATGATGACAAAACACTCGTAGATTTTTCACACAAAACACAACATTTGATTTCTGATCTCAATTTGTTGTTCCTTTTTTGTGTTTTTACACACAACACACATGCAAGCAAGCATTCATAGTTATGCAATTACTCCCCCTCTCAAAAGTACTTCCAACTCCCCTTTTCTTTTGAACACAATCTCTACATATTCTCTCCCTAAAAGCAGAATACACAAAATCTACATATTCTCTCCCCCTTTTTGACAACATCAAAAAGTGGGTGGTAATAGGAATAAGAAAAGCAATTGGCATAAGTACAGAGTATGTGAAAATGTCACTTTGAGAAATATTATGGAAGTGCATGCTCTAAAAGATAGCTATTAAATAGTCCAATGTTTAATTAAGTTCACAACACACATTCAAAATTAAATACCATTTAAAGTGAAGTGTGAGACATGATTAAGAGGCATCACACATGATGATAAGCAGAATTTTAAGTAACACTAATGGATACTCTCAATCTTACCCATGCATGTTAGACCCTCGATTTTTGGTAGCTATCACTCTGCCCTTTTCGTTTTCTTTTTTTTTGTTCTGAAACAAATGATGTCATTTTTTTGTTTCTTTCTTTTCTTTCACTTTTGAGGAAAGTATTGTCATTTGACGTGAGGCTTCTCATTTGTTCAGTGGAAAGCCTAGGTTACTAAGCTCAGTTCCTCTTTTCACTTTCAAAGTGGGACAGGTAGCTTTTTCCTCACGAGTTACTTCAAGCTAGGTGGATTTTAAGCATCACAAGAGTATTAGGAAAATTTTCCACCGATCATTCAAGTGATATCCATTAATCATAGTCAAGTGCATTAATGTGTTGGTTTTAATTTCAAATGAATTTTGAAAAGCAAGTTAAATACATAACTATTTGGCTCCCTCTTAATGTATGCACACACAAAATATAGAAATCTTCCCTTAGTGGCTGAATTAATGCACACTAAGTCTTAAGTCAATGCAGTAAAATATGAAGGGAGTATTAGGCCATAGAAAGAGTCAAGGAAGTGTCTTTACATATACATTACATGCAAGCACACAATAGATAGACATGAAAAAACACTATGACTTAGGACTCCTTTTGTGTTTTTGATTTTTTTTTATTTTTTAATAGAAAGAAAATAAAAACACAGCCTATAAACAAAATCTAAAAGAGTAAAAAATAAGGCATACAAGAGTATTCATGTGTTACCTTGAAAGTCCAAAAAAAAAACATGATACTCACTAAACAATTTCGGCATCTTGAAGTTCACATAAATGCACCAACTCCATTTTTTCAACACACCTGAAACCACAATTCTCATGTGGATTTCTTTGGTATCCAAATGGTTTTAGGTCCAACATTATTAGTCCTGGAAGACAACAGATCCTTCTTAATCCACACCAAATTCATTTTCTACATGTTTTATTTCTTTAAAGAACAATTGCAGTTCATATGACCATGTCCACCACAGAAATAGCATGTGACATTAGAATTGTGCTCTATGTGTTGTGGCCTATGAATGACATGATAATCAACATGCTTACCTTTCACATGGGTTGGTTTCTTAACTTACTCAATCTTCTTAGCATGACTTGGTTTTTTAACATGAGCAGTTTTCTTAAAATGTGACTGTGATGTGCTAGGAGCATTAGAAGCTTGAACAAATGATGTTTTCATTTTAGACTCAACAGACTTGTTCTTTTTGTTTTTAGGGGAATAGTCTAAACCATGCCTATTAGTGTTCACTTTAACATTAAAGACTTCATCAAGCTTTTGCTTCCCCTTCATGAGTTTAGAGACAGTTGATTTTAGATCATTTATTGTTTCATGCATTTTCTTAACAGAATTTTCAAAATTTTTAACATTCTCTTCAAGCACATTTACTTTATCTTTCAGTTCTTCATTTTTAGATTTCAAAGAGTTATTTTCCTTTTCATGCATGCTTAATGTTTTAGAAACACTATTGACAAGACCCATGCAGTCCATTTCTTGTTCATACAATTCAATTTTACTTTGCATGATTTCAATTTCATCTTGAAGAACATTGCATTGTACATTTAACAAATAACATGATTCACAAGGATATTCATTATGTAGGATATCACTGATTTTGTTTTTCAAGCCCTTGTTTTCCTTTTTAACTTTTCTATATTTTTCATACAAGACAGAGTACATTGATTACATCTCCTCGAGAGTAAAAGATTCACGACCAGAAGTTACCTCTGGAGATTCATCCTCAATAGCCATGAGACCACAGTCCTCCTTCTTGGATTCTTTGGCCTCCTCAACTTCGGAGGAAGACAAGTTAGAGTCGCTCCAAGTGGCAACCACGATTTTGAACTTCTTTGCCTTGACTTTACTCTGCTTTTTCAAAAACACTGGGCATTCTAATCTCATGTGCCCAATACCTTGGCATTTATAGCAAATCATTGTTGTTTTTCTACTATAGTCCTCTTGCTTGTTTTTGCCCTTATAGTATTTGGAAGATAACACATACTGTAGCTTCTTTTTCAGACACCTTCTGAAGCTACGAGCTCGCTTGGCCACTTCCTTCTCATCTTCACTTGAGGAATTTACTTCAGAACTATATACCTTGGATTTCTTAGCCTTCAGAGCCACGTTCTTTTGCTTGAAAATCGGTTGCTCTGCTTCCTCCCTTTTTGGTTTATCTCATAGGTCATGAGACTTTCAATAAACTCCTCCATAGTGAGGCTTGATAGGTTCTTGAAGTCCTTGATGACTGTGGATTTCGGGTGCCATGTCGGTGGGAGGGATCTCAGAATTTTATGGACGATCTCCATGTCCGTGTAGTTATTGCCAAGAGCCTTCAGTCCATTGGTGATCTTAGAGAGCCATGCAAACATGTCAAATATTGTTCCCATGGGGCTCATCTTGAACATCTCATATTCATGGACCAAGATGTTGGCTTTGGTCTCCTTGACCTCTGATGTACCTTCATAGATAAGCTTCAATTTATCCCACATCTCCTTTGCTGAATTGCACATGGAAACATGGGAATATTCATCAGGATTAATAGCACATTGTAAAATATTCAAGGCACTAAAATTTGTCTTCGATTTTTTAATGCTATCCTCCATCCACTTTCCTTCATCTCTGGCAATGTATATGGACCATATTTATGACTTTCTAGGTCTCATAATCTTGAGCCCTGAGAAAGTCGTGCATATGGTTTTTCCATTAGGAATAATTACTGCCATTAAAGAACGGTGGACGTTGGATAGAGAAACCTTTAGGCATAAATCCCTTGTTGGCCATTGCAAATAGGATCTCTCTTTAGATCAAGATCTCTGCTCTGATATCAATTGAAGAGTAAAATATGTGAACGTATGTGCGATGAACAACCAAAAGGGGAGGGGTGAATTGGTTATCACCTATATAAAAAAATCTTTTACATAGAATAGGTTAGACTCAAGCAAGACAATCTATAGAACGATGTTTACAGTGGAATATGACAATTAAAACAGAAAAACCAACTATCCTAATGTGCGTAGAATGAAGATAGAAAAGATGGAATCAAACCACAAGACACGCAGGATTTATAGTAGTTCAGCAAACATACCCCTATGTGCGCCTATGTCCACTACCTTACACCTCGTGAGGATTTTTCACTAACTTGTTTCTAGGTATAAGCACATAACCCCCCCCCCCCCCACACACACACACAGTTGTTTCTAGGGACAACACAAACCCCACCTTATTTCTGAGGATGAGATAACTCGATGTGTGCACACACACGTACCATACACCACCACACACTTGTATGTTTTGGGTTCTAGAAAGAACAATAAAGCATAGACAGGAGAGAACAATATAAACAAACAAAGTATAGAGTTCTCCTATCTCAGAAGTTCAGCCTTTGTGGTCGTCTTTGAACGACGATGACTCAGTTGAAGAACTAGCCGATGTAGATCTCTTCAGAACGGAGTCTTGCAGAATGCAGTGCCAAGTCCATGCCTTTCTAATGAAGAACACTTTCTTGGAACGTCTGGAAGGCTTCTGGATGAAGTAAACTTGTTCTTCAGGCTTCTACAAGTAAAGAGCTTCTGTTGGCTCTCTCCAAGCAGCACAACCCCTCTCTCAAACTCTAGGGCACGAGAACCAACTCATGGGGGCGTGTTGAAGTCTCCCAAGTCAGAGAAATATGTTGTATTTATAATCACAAAGAGTTCCTCTACGTTTGGAAAGAGTTCAACCTTCGTTGGACTCTTTTAAGAAAAGTCCGTGTTGGAATCACCGAAATTGGTCGACCTAAATTCACAAATCAGTCGTCTGATTTGTTCACTATCCCAGTACCAATGTTACTGGGAAAATCAATCATCCTAAAACCCAAAATCGGTCGTCCGATTTTCACTTTGACTTCAACTTTGACTTTAGCAACTTCGACTTCATCAAAGTCGACTTCAGAAACTTCGACTTCAGCAAAGTTGACTTCAGAGACTTTGACTTCAGCAACTTCAACTTCATCTTCAGCTTCAACTTCAGCTTATATTCATGCACACATAACACACAAATTAGACCACCCACAAATTAAATATAAATAAATCAAATACTTGAATCATTAACAAGTATATCACTATGTGCTTTTGTGATTCTCTCAACATGAGTTAAATTTAGTGTTGTTGTGATCATCAAAATCTACATAGTACAACAAGAAGCAGTCAGTCAAAAAGTCATATTGCATGGGAACTATATCCAGCAACAGATTTGGCGTATAGAAGACATCTTAGAATGCTTACATCTATCAAATAGATGGTGGGAGATTTAAATTTCACGCTCTGAAATTGCTAAGGATATTTAAACACTTGTTTGTCATAGTATCAAAGATTTTTCAGAGGGCTTTGATCAAAAGATATGCAATAATAAATATGATATCATCAAGGATAATAGCTTGATAAATATTTTATTTGAAATAGTATTTGATATGATAAAGCCAATTGATGTTTATATAGGCAATCGATATCTAAAGCAATCAATGTGAAACTAATCAGTAATCGATGTGGCAATCGATTTTCAAGTCATAACAGCAATCGATGTCAAAATATAATAGTAATTGATGTGAATGAAGAGCAATCGATGTTCTTAAGCCAATCGATGTCTAAAGGTAATCAATATGATAGAGACAATCGATGTTTTCAAAGGCAATCGATGTTTTAAAGGTAATCGAAGTCTAAAGGTAATCGATGTTTAAGGCAATCGATGTCTAGAGGCAATCGATGAATAAAGACAATCGATATTTAAAGACAATCGATGTTTTAAGACAATCGATGTTTAAACATAACAACAATCGATGTTCAAACATAACAGTAATTGATGTTTTAGTTAAACAACCATCAATGTTTAAGTTAAATGGCAACCGTGTTTAAGTTTAACAGCAATCGATGTGAGTGAAGGCAATCAATGTGAAACTATAATAGTAATCAATGTAGAGCTTCGACTGGTCAAGAAACAACATTGTCAGTCGAAGTGGAACTTCGGATATGACGAAGTGGACTCAGATATGACGACGTGGAACTTTAGATATGACGAAGTGGAACTTCGGATATGATGAAGTGAACTTCAACTGATCACGACCAAAATATGCATGACAAAGTAAACTTTGGATATGACGAAGTTAGCTTTGTATATGATGAAGTAAACTTCAGATATGGCGAAGTTAGCTTCATATATGACGAAGTAAATTTTGAAAATGACAAAGTAGAACTTCGAATATGACAAAGTTAGCTTCGACTGATCAAGAAGCAAAACATGCATGACTTCAGATGATGATGTTTAAAGCTATGGATGATGAGACTTGACTTAGATTGAAACTATGAAAATTTGTCAGTGATGTAAAACATGAACTTATGAATGAAAACTTTAAATGACAACAAAGACTTACAAGCAAATGAACACCATCTAGTGGACTTAGAAATTCTTGGAATACTTACAATAGTGATCCTTGAAGTATTATTTATTTCCATTGAGTTACCTATTGATAGACTTAACCAAAATGATATTAAGGTAAAACACATTAAATATTCTAAAATGTAGAAATATTATGATAAATTTTGTTAACACCAAAATATATAGTCATGGAGATAAAGCAGTCAACAATCTCCCCATTTTTGGTGATGACAAAACTAACCGAAATCGTAATGATCAAAAAATGATATGATGATATTTAATCAGAGTATGTTTGTATTTCAGAGTATTTCTCCCCCTTCTTGTCAATAACCAAAAAGGAAGGTTTATAGAATAAGAATGATAAAACTAGTAAGGAAAAAGAATGTGGAGAAGGATTAATGAAGTCCCCCCTTAGTCTAAGGCCCCCTCTTTTGCTCAAATCAATCTAAAGAGATAAAGGAGTTAAATGTAAGGAACTTGGTCAGAAGGAGTAGAGCAAGAAAAATGACCCACAAAATAAGAGAGAATTAAGTGTTGGATCAAATAAAGAGAGTAGATATTTCAACAGGATGAATCTGTCGACATGATAGAGGATTCTGACGACAGAACATGAAGGATGTGTTGACCTGAGTGAAGAGTGTGTCGACACAATCATGAACTACAAGAAATTTTCAACAATGATTAGGAGTCATGCATTTTCAAAGAACTCTGAAAGATTATTTTGATGATCAGTCTGTTCTCATGTAATTGTAATTACATATTTATTTTGGTGAATAACAAAACATGATTAACTAAATCCTGTCAAAGTTTTCTAACTCATATTTTATAAGTCTTTGAGTACATGAAAAATCTCAAGAAAAATCAAGCCTATTTTCGGTAAGTATTAAATTATTTGTAGCAATGTTAATATCAGATGATACTCTCTAAGTCCACATCGACTTCCTTTAGTGCTATAACGATTTGAATTCATAACGATTTCTTAAGTGTCTGAACGACTTCTTTACTGTGACATCATTTGATTATAAACAAATCGTTCTCACAACGATTCTATAAGTCATCGTAACGATTTCTTCAAAACTCATAACGACTTGCTCACTATAACGATTTCTTAAGTTATCATAACGATTTCTTTAGAATTCGTAATGACTTGTTCGCCGTAATGATTTCTTAAGTCATCATAACGATTTCTTTAGAATTCGCAACGACTTGTTCGTCGTAACGATTTCTTAAGTCATCATAACGATTTCTTTAGAATTCGCAACGACTTGCTCGCCGTAACGATTTATTAAGTTATCATAACGATTTCTTCAGAACTCATAACGACTTGCTCGCCGTAACGATTTCTTTAGAATTTGCAACGACTTGCTCGCCGTAAAGATTTCTTAAGTTATCATAATAATTTCTTTAGAATTTGCAACGATTTGCTTTCTGCAACGATTTGTTAAGTGTTCAAAACGATTTCTTCATTGAACACAACGATTTGCTTTTTCCAACGATTTGTTAAGTGTTCATAACGATTTCTTCATTGAACACAACGATTTACTTTCTACAACGATTTGCAAAGTGACTCATAACGATTTCTTCAGTAGACATAACGATCTGGTTATGATGCATAACGATTTGCCTCTTATAACGACTCAGTAAAAGTGACTTGATCATAACGATTTCATAAGTCATATAGTCATCGATTTTATGTCTTACATCAACTTAATATTTATTTTGTCTCTGAAAGCATTGAAAAGTCAAAGTCAAGCATATCTTCTGACATCTGTTCATTTATGAGGACTGAATGTATGAGACGTTATCATCCACTATCGTGCTTACTCTGTGTGTATCTTTTAGATACACTATTTGGCATCTCTATTTTCATGACTATTTCTTCTAACGTTGACTGACATTAGAGACAGCTTAGCTGTCTACTGTTTGAGATTGATAAATGTGCAGATCTCTGGTATCGTTCCACTTTACAACGTAGACAAAAATAGAAGCCAAATATATCTCAGAAGATCTCATCTCTTTGCGTGCACAAGTGACCAAAAGACTGTTGACTAGAAGCTTCCAAGTTTCCTTCAGTCTAACGTTTACTTGGACAAGAGACAACGGATACTCCAATGACAATATTTCAAATTGGAGATTTAAATACAAGACAGAAGAGAAGAATGAGAAGTAACTGAGTGGAGAACAAGCATCTCGCATACAAGCATTCAAATTCTTCTGCAAGAAGTCTAGAGCCAAGAATCTCATTCCTCATCATCTATAGCTCTTCGCTCTCTGTGCTGTAATAGAAATCTTGAGAGAGCTTGTTTAGTTTTGAGAGAGAAACCAGTGTTTAGATTCTTCTCTCTCAGGGCTATTTGCTTCAGATCTTAGCTTGTTGAAGCTTGATCTAGGGGTTTGATTTCTTTATCCTTCCTTGCTGTTTAGTTCCCTTCTTGTGAAGGAAGACCTGGTGGGATCCAGGGTGTAGTTCCCTTCGGTTGTGAAGGAAGACCTGGTGGGGTGTCCAGGGTGTGGTTGTTCCCTTCTGATGTGAAGGAAGACCAGCTGAGCTGGGTGTTGTAGTGTCCATAGGGGGACTATGCCCTAGTTAGTGGAATCCTAAGTTATTGCTCAGGGACTGGACGTAGGACTCCTAAGGAGAGGAGATCCGAACCAGGATAAACTCCTTGTGTCATGTGATTGTTTTTCTTGTGTGATTGTTTTTATTCTAACCAATACTAACATCATCCAAAGTGTGCACATCTGTGTTTGTTGTGGTGAGCAGGTTTAAGCTGATAAATTTTTAAAAGACCTATTCACCCCCCCCCCCTCTGGGCTCGTCAACTGGGCAACAAGTGGTATCAGAGCGAGTCTCTTTGACAAAGAAAAAGATCCAACGATCTGAAGAGTAAAGATCCCTGGCAGCCCAAGGTCACAACGAAGGTCAGTCCGTCAACCAACCACCACTGTTCGATGGAGAAGACTATGCATGCTGGAAAACAAGAATGGAGTACTTTCTTCAAGGTCATGATTATCAAATATGGTCCATAGTAGAAGAAGGCGATCTTCTAGTCACCAATGAGAAAGCTCAGTGGACAGATGATGACAGAAAGAAGATCTCCTTGAACTGCAAAGCAAAGAGCATTTTATGCTGTGCTCTAAGTAAAAAGGAATTCAACAGAGTTTCAGCTTGCAAATCCGCAATGGAAATGTGGGAAAAGCTCAGAATTACTTATGAAGGCACAGACAAGGTGAAGGAGACAAGAATCGACATTCTTGTCACTCAATATGAAAGATTTCAGATGCAATCAGGTGAGTCCATAACTCAAATGTTCAGTCGGTTCACTGACATTACTAATGGACTGGCTGGTCTGGGGAAAACCTATGAGATTGGAGATATGGTGAGGAAAATTCTTAGATCCTTACCATCCTCATAGACCCCAAAGGTCACAGCGATTGAAGAAGCTAATGACCTAAAAAGGATGTCTATGGAAAAGCTAATTGGGTCCCTTATGGACCATGAGATCAATATGGAAAGGCTAGGAGAGTCCTCAAGTAGAAAGAAGCACTCCAATGCCTTAAAAGCTGAAGAAGACTCACCGGAAGCAAGCTCAGATGAGAATGAAAGTGTTGAGGACAGTGAAAATGAGGAAGCAATGCTCTCTAGAAGACTGCAGCGGATTCTAGCCAAAAAGAAGAAGCTCCAATCTGGCAGAAGACACTTTAAAAGAAATAAAGACTTCAAGAGACCAGACGGAAAAGATATGAAGAAAGGAGAACTCATCTGCTATGAATGCAAAAAACCATGACACATCAAAGCTGAGTGTCCAAAATTCAAGAAGCCGGAGTTCAGGAAGAAAGAGCTCCAAGAAGTTCAGAAAATACAAGATGAAGGTGATGGCAGCAGCATGGGAAAACAGTAGCGACTCAGACAGTGAGTCAAGCTCCTGCAGCGATGAAGAAGAAGCCAACTTGGCTTTTATGGCAAGCACCGAAGATAAGGTAACTTCTGACTCCTCTTTTGATTCATGCAATGATTCTGATTCAGATAATTTAGAGGAAGCATTTAATGAATTATATGATAAATATAAAGAAGTAACTAAACTGTTAAAAGCTAGTAAGAAAAATAGTGCTTGTTAAGAAAACACTAACTCAGATCTGAAAATAGAAAATGAAGAATTAGAAAAATAAATAACTGAACTTAAAAGAAGAAATGAATTATTATGTGAAGATTTAAAAGATAAAAATAAACAAATCACTAAACTTGAAAACAAGCAAGCTCAGACGAATTAAAATTGAAATTAAAACCCTAACAGAAGAAAATATAAAGTTATCTAGCACATTAGAAAAATTTACAAATGGCAAAAACTCCCTAATATTAAAAGGTGCTAGAAGATCAGGTAAAAACAAAAACGGATTAGGATATATACCTCCAGATAATGAAGAAACTATAATTTATCCTAAAATATACTTGACTCCAAAATTTGTACCTGAACAAGGCATAACATATAAAGCTAACTTCAAATATATTGAAAGAGTAACAAAAACATCTTGTTGTAGTCATTGCAATAAGTTAGGTCACATAAAAACCACGTGTCCAACAATACGTAAGAAATGGGTAATAAAAGGAAAAGTTGATGATACTAACCCGTCAGGACCCAAAAGAATTTGGGTACCTAAAACTTGATGGTTTTATTTCAGGTTAACACTCAAAGATCCAAATGGTATTTGGACAGTGGGTGCTTCAAGGCACATGTCAGGAAACAAGAAGCTATTCACTCATCTTCAAGCTGAAGAAGGAACCGTCACATATGGTGATAATGGAAAGGGAACAGTGATAGGCAGTGGCTCTGTGAACAATAAAGGAAAAACAGTTATTGAAGATGTGTTGCTTGTCAAAGGGTTGAAGCATAATCTCATTAGCATCAGCCAGCTGTGTGACAGAGGCCATTAGATCTAGTTTCAAGAATCAAAATACAGCATATTGAAGGATGGAGCAGTTATCTTTGAAGCAAATAGAGAAAAGAACTTATATGTGCTCTATCTTGAGGAACTCAAAGATCAAAATGTCTGTCTGGCGGCAAATAAGGATAAATCTACTGAATTATGGCACAGAAGACTAGGACATTGCAGTATAGATGGCATGAGAAAGTTGCTAAAGAAAAATCTTGTGGAAGGTCTGCCAAAGGTCAGTGCAAAAATGGAAGGTGTCTGTAGATCTTGTGCTAAGGGAAAGCACACCAAGAGCTCCTTCAAGTCAAAAACGATGGTAACCAACTCAAAACCCTTAGAGCTCCTTCATATGGATGTATTTGGGCCAATGAGGACTACCAGTCTTGGAGGAAAGAACTTTGGTTTTGTCATAGTCGATGATTACTCAAGATTCACATGGGTATCATTCCTAGAGCATAAAGATGACACATTTGAAAACTTTGTCAGTTTCAGCAAAAAAGTCCAGAAGGATCAGAAGTTCAGCATTGTCTCTATCCGATCAGATCATGGTGGTGAATTTCAGAATGAAAAATTTGCTAAGTTCTGTGATGATCAGGGGATTGAGTATAATTTCTCAGCACCAAGGACACCACAGCAAAATGGAATTGCTGAGAGAAAGAATAGAACTCTATTGGATATGGCAAGAACAATGCTATCATAATATGATCTGCCAAGGTATTTTTGGGCTGAAGCAGTCAACACAGCAAGCTACATTATCAACAGAGTAATGATCAGGCCAATTCTAAAGAATACTGCATATGAACTGTTCAAAGGAAAGAAACCAAAGATCAGCCACTTCAGGACATTTGGATGTCCTTGCTTCATCCACAACAATGGAAAAAGGGACATTGGTAAGTTGGATGCCAAATCAGATGAAGGCATCTTCATGGGGTACACCTCTAAACCCAAAGGCTATAGAGTATTTAATAAACACACTTTATTAATTGAACAGTCTGTAGATATTATTTTTGATGAAACTAACCCTTCCCTGAGAAAGGAAGAAGATAGTGATAATGATGATGCAGATGAACTGTCCAAGAAACTAAAGAATACATCAATTGAGGACAAGGATGATCCACCTCTGGAAGACATGCAACAAAAGGAAACTACACATGAAAATTTTCCAAAGGAGTGGAGATACAAGAAAGATCACCCACCTGAGAATATTATTGGTGATCCATCTGTAGGGGTAAGAACAAGAGGTAACATGATACCCTATGATTATTTAGCATTTGTTTCTCAAATATACCCAAGGACAGTCAATGAAGCTCTTGGTGATGAATCTTGGATCTTGGCCATGCAAAATGAACTAAATCAGTTCAAGAGAAACCAAGTATGGTCACTTGTTCCTAGACCATCAGACCATCCAGTTATTGGCACCAAATGGGTGTTCAGAAACAAATTGGATGAGGTTGGTGTGATCTTAAGAAACAAGGCCAGACTGGTAGCTCAAGGCTATTCCTAAGAGGAAGGCATAGATTTCGATGAAACCTATGCACCTGTAGCTAGACTTGAGGCTATTAGAATATTACTTGCATATACATCAGCATTAGACTTAAAACTATTTCAAATGGATGTCAAATCTGCATTCTTAAATAGTTTTATAAAAGAGAAAGTTTATGTGGAACAACCCCCGGGTTTTGATGACACAGAATTTCCTAATCATGTTTTTCAAACATCATAAGGTTGTATATGGTTTAAAACAAGCACCTAGAGCCTGGTATGAAAGGCTTAGTTCTTTTCTTTTAAACCATGGTTTCAGTAGAGGTCAAGTAGATAGCACTCTTTTCATAAAGTCAAAGGTCAAACATATACTACTAGTGCAAATTTATGTAGATGACATAATTTTTGGTTCTACTGATGAATCCTTATGCAAGTATTTTGAGAAGCTTATGCAAGGAGAATTTGAAATGAGCATGATGGGAGAGCTCAATTACTTCCTTGGACTACAAATCAAACGAGGAAAGGAAGGAACTCACATCTGCCAAGCAAAGTACACAAAAGAACTCTTGAAGAAATTTGGATTCGATAATGCCAAGCCACTGTCAACACCAATGAGTACATCAACAAGGATGGACAGTGATAAAGATGGTAAGAAAGTAGATCAAAAGATCTACAAAGGTATGATAGGTTCACTGCTTTATTTAACAGCTGTAGACCCGATATTTTATTTAGTGTATGCATGTGTGCTAGGTATCAAGCAGACCCTAGAGAATCACATTTAATATCTGTGAAAAGAATATTTAGATATTTAGCTAGAACTCATGATTTAGGTCTGTGGTATCCAAAATCTTGTGAAATTAATTTAGTAGGATACTCTGATGCTGACTATGCTGGATGCAAAGTAGATAGAAAAAGCACCAGTGGTTGTTGTCAATTTCTTGTAGGGTGTTTGATATCCTGGTCTTCAAAGAAACAAAATTCAGTGGCACTGTCTACAGCTGAAGCTGAGTACGTGGCTGCTGGAAGTTGTTGTACACAACTCCAATGGATAAAGCAACAACTTGAAGATTTTGGATTAAATATCAATTCGATTCCACTATTGTGTGACAACACCAGTGCTATCAATCTCACCAAAAATCCAGTCCAACATTCAAGGACCAAGCATATTGAGGTTAGATATCATTTCATTCATGATCATGTTGCAAATGGTAATATTGAAATATCTTTTATTGATACAAACGGTCAGTTAGCAGACATTTCACAAAAGCCTTACCTGAAGAGAGATTCACATCTCTTAGAAGAGAATTGGGCATGTGTAATTTGTGAAAAGATTTCTGTTTAAAACTGGCATATAAATTTTCAAAATTAAGTAAATTTTTCCCTCCATGGATTTAAGCAAAAGAAATTCAAATTATCTTTCCTGGCCGCTCTTTTATTAAAGTCGGTTTGAATAGTCAAACTCTTTTGTCGTTTTCTGCTGCCTTTTGGCGCCTCACTTTCCACAAAGCATTTATTTAATTACAAAAATCGATGTGGGAATGATTCATCTCCCATCTTCTACCTTTTCTCTCTTTTCGTCTGGTTGCCTGAGCCGATGCCTTAACAATTTGACATTGACTCTCTGCAAGTTTGAAGCCTCTCACTCCTTCCAGCGAAATTTCTTGAGGGCTTTCACTCCTTCTTCCACCTCAATCCTCCAGAAAACCTTTTCACCTGATTCCATGGCCGCATCCGTCATCTTCGGAAGTCTTGGGGGCTACGGCGCTGAGTTCCTTACTCCTGAGCAGCAGGAAAGATTCACGTTTGTGAAGACCAAGCTGTGTGGAAATAAAGCAGTAGATGTTGCTGATCTTGAGAAGAACGGGATGCACAGTGTTGTGGCAGCCATGAGCAGGATGAAGTGGTCAGTTATTTCAACCTTCTTTGAGGTAAGCTATCCTGACCTCGTGAAGGCGTTCTATGTTTGCTTGAAATCAGAGACAGATGGGTCTGTGACGTCTTCAGTCAAAGGTATCCCCATAAAGATTGATCAAGATCTTCTGAAGATGTTGTTTGATGTGAGCACAACCGGTCACAGTGGGGTTCACACCGTGGACGCCCAAGCTAAAGGTCTTGGCATTATAGGACCTGGGTTTAGACTGAGAGATGGTAAACTAGATATTAATCAGTTGAATCCTTTCAACCGCCTCCTTCATTTCATAATTTGTCAGATTTTGGTTCCTAGAAGTGCAACATTATCCACTTGTACCAAAGCAGACTCGGATATGATGTTCTGGGCCATACAGAACAAGGACATCAACATGGCCGAAGTAATGATTGAGAGGATGAAGTTTGCCCGTGATCAGATTTGGGATACAAAGAGCAAGCTTAATGTCTCTTTGCCCTATGCCCATTTGCTTACCAAGATCTTCAAACACTTTGGTGTTGATCTATCTGGGGCAGTAGTTGAGAAGATGGGCCAAGCAATTAGGTCCAGAAATTTGAGGAAGAGTGGATTCTCAGTTGTTGGTGGAATTTGGTCTAAGACCTCTATGGCAGAGGGAGAGGCCATTATAGAAGATATTCCAGATATTCAGGAAGAAGTGCCAAAAGCATCAGCAGAACCAGCAGCAGTAGCATCAGCAGCAGAAGTTGAGCCAGAAGTTGTTGTATCAGCAGTTCAAGAGGCAGCAGGACCATCTGAACTGGCAGCTCAAGTAGCAGGGACAACAGAGCTAGCAGGGTCCCCTGTAGTGGCAGTCGAATCTCAACCTCCAGAAGCACCAGTAGGAGAAGCAGTGGTAGGTGCAGCAGATCCTTTGCCCACCTCCATTGTTGCCTCTATCCTTAAAGAGGTGTTGGATTCTATTCATTCCACCCTAGTCACTCCAGAGGCTGGTGGAAATTCAGAGGAAGAGGCTGTGGCATCAGGCCACATTGAGGAATCAATTGCTGCAGAAGTCAGTCAGGAGGAGCAAACAGTTGCTCCTGAAGACATTGAAATGGAAGACGCTCCCATTTAGGGGGAGCAAGAGACAGAGCTAGAAATGGTAGCATCCCAGGGGGAGCATACTACTAATGCCCCTGCCACTGAAGATCCTATCCTTGTTGACAAGAGAAGCAAGCGTGTTGTCCACAGACGGCTGAGGAAGACAAAAAGGATCAACTTGAAGCCTATTCAGAAAAAGTTGGAAGCACAGGATAAACTCTTGTCCTCAGTTCAGTCCACAGTGAATGCCATCACTGTTCACCAGGAATCGATGTCCAATGATATTTCAAGTATCAGAAACACAATGAAGTGGTTTAATAAGGAGATGTGGAGCATAAAGGCAACACTTTCTGAGATTCTGAAGGCAGTTGGATCCCAACATTCTCCTCCTCAACCTTCTGCCCCTCAGAGTAGTCCAGGAGCTATTCCTAGGACATCAGAGGCTTCAGTTCAAGTATCTGAGCCATCAGGGCCGGTAGTAGAAGAAGGGTCATCTGGGCAGAATGAGGAATATCCTGCAGAAGAGGTCCTTGTTGCGCCTGAAGCCCTTAAGTCTTCAACACTTGCAACACCAACTCCCTCTACTCCACCTTCCTCATCCACAGCCCCTCCAGCTCCACAACCCATGCCCCGCACTATTTCCTCACCAATACCTTTTCCATCTCAATCTTCTTTCTCTCCTCCTTCTTCTCAACTTCTTCCTCCTCATGTTGTTGAGACCCCTCCAGCCTCCTCTTCAGCTGGAGCCTCCTCCTCATCAAGCCATTCTACTTCAAGACCTTCTTCCAACTTCAATTCCAAATCACTCCTTTATCCTCCCACTCCACCTTCCTCAATAACCTTCATCCCTGAGAACCCTCAACTTGGCAGTGCATTTCTCACTCAGATTGAGGATGAGTTCGAAAGATCTACACTCCTCACAATTCTAGCTGTTGCCAATCATGTTCACAGGACTGATTCTCCCAGTCCTGTTCAGAAGAAAAGAAAAATCTCCACTTCTCTCTCTGTACCTTCCACACCAAAATTCCCTCCTCTTTGGTTCTCCCTCACTACTGAATATGATAGGAGACCAATCTATAGGGAATATCTGCAGAAATGCATTCTCTCCACCATTTTGGTATTCCTTTCTTGAACCTCACTGATCACCTCACCATTGTTCTTCCCCTCTGCCACTTATCTAAAGCCAACCAATCCAAGATCTTTCAGTTGGCTGAATGCAAGTCTGAAGACCAATGGGCTAAAGGACACAAGACTCTTTACAACAAATATCTTCAGGCCAAGGATGAGAGCATTTCAAGTCGAGATCACCCACTCACTCTCTCTGAGTGGTTTGTTCTCCATCATCAAGCCATCTATGGTCAGTTTATTCTTAAAGAGATCAGGATAGCCAGGTATTTTCAGCTCTACAATGACTACTGCTATCTGCTCAAGCTTCCTGAAGTTCAATTTGGTCAGTTCCATGGGGCTCTTGCTCTCCTTCGGACAGAGCACCCTATAAATTGTTCTTTTCAAGTAGAATTTGCATCTCTCAAGATGCCCTCCATTGTGTTCCTCCCCAAACTACATTCTTTGGTTCTTGATTCTTCGGCTGGTTCTCACGCCTTTGAGAGGTTTTCTAGAGTAATGGGGAGACAGTCAGCCAAGCAAGGTAGACTTCCCTCCTTTCAGAGATTCATCTTCAGAGAATACCACCTTGGACATATCTCCTCTGAAGTTCTAGCTCCCTTGATCTCTGAGTGCGAAAGGCTTTCTCCTACAGACTGGGAAAAGCACTATCGGCAATCAGCTCTCTAGCTAGAATCTGTCAACAATTCTCTGCTCAAGGAAAGGAAGCCCCGTCTATCTGCTAAAGCTTTTCTGGATCTCAACTCTATCAATCCTGTTCAAGAGTTATATGTGCACTGGGCCGCTAGATACTCTGCTTTCTTTGCACTGAAGAAGGACATGCAAGAACATCAGATTTTCTATCCCATCAATCTTGATCGATTCCTTCAACGTGCTAGCTTTGGTAAGAGCACCTACTTCAAATTCCTGTTGGAAAAGGAGCAGTATGGCTTATTCCTAGAGACCCAGCGGCAGCTGTATCTTCAGCGCATGCTCCCTTCCATGGGTGCCTCTTTCACCATAGCACCTGGTGTTTTCCAGGAGCTTTTTGAAGATCAAGAAATTAAGTCATGGCAAATTACTTCTCACCATGCATCTCTTCTTTCTCCTCTTCTGTATCTACCTGTAACCTCCCAACCTTAATACCATATAGTTGGTTTGGTGATCCTTTATTTGATCTGTCTCTATTTGTGACGGCCCTCATTATACCAGTACGGTCATACCAACCCACGTCGATATAGCGAGAGTCCTCACAGTGGGACATTTACCCAACGATACAAACAGCTGAGATACACGCGAATATAAATAACAGAGTAGCGGAAGTAAAAGAGAACTATCTCCAATCATTCATCATCCACATTAAACATGCATGCAGTTTACAATTTGCAAAAAGGAACTAAAATTCACATGATTTAATTTGCTGAAATAGAAATACAAATGTCCACATATTACATTCTTTTCATGATAATCCTAATACAATGTTCAAGTACATACGACGAATTACACAATCACAAGAAGCTCCAAGTAACTAGTCTCCGCGCTCGGAGTCCGTCTCCACCGTCTCCTCCAACGGTGTCGTGTCACCAACTACACCTGTACGCCGAAGCAAGGAGTGAGTCCAGGGACTCAGCAAGTAACACTATACATGATATACACGTACAAGTCCTAGTGGTTTCTACAAGCACATACAATTAGCAACACATAGCATGCTAGTCCATTTAAGTTTTCAACCTATCATGAAGGTTCTACAACTTTATACATAACGCATGCTTTCAGATTTCAAAAAAAATATAACATTCACCTATCACATGGTCTCTAATCCATTCACTTATGAACTTTAACCTTATCAAGAACCAAACATGAGAGTTATCAACATGGACAACTTACATACATAAACGGAGAACATAATTAGCATGGATTCTACATGTTCTTAAGTACATACATAACTTTTTAACATGCTTTAGGTTGCTGATTTCACATGGTCCAAAGGCTATAATTCAACACATGAGAGCTACAACATTGCTTAAAACATAATCTATGAACAATCCATCATGCCATCTTGCACACATATTCATTTGTTGTCCCTATCATGGGTTCTAAACACTTTGCACACATAAACACAAGAAGGATAACATGCACTTTCTGAATTCACATGGTTTCAGATTTAGCCTCACATGGTTTCAATAACACATTGCACATCTAGATTTTCATATTTTCCTTTTTCACAATTTTCTCTTTTCACATGGTTACACTTTACACATACACAATCTCATATCACTTACACATTTACACATGGTCACATACACTTTACACATTACACTTTACACATATTTTAGTGCCGTGACACATAGTCCAAACCACCAAAGAAGGACACATTCACATCACATAACACATAGGCACCATCTAGGCAATGCAATGGTGACTCTTGGACTGCGTAGACCGGGAGAACAAGTCTCCACCCTAACCAGTGGTACTTGTCCACCTCCAGGATTTCCCCATAATGCCCTTAGGGTCACTTAACACAATGAACTTTCTCAGGGGGACTTTTCCCTGATACAGCTCCACTGCCTTCTCGGAAGCAGTATCACATTGGCACAGTTTACACTTTTACACATTTAACGTTTTTACACATGGTTTTACACTTGGCACTCTTCATTTCATTCACACTTTCTTACTCACATGAACACCTCTGTTTTCCTAACATGGTACTACAGAGTTTTCAAAATTCAACATATAGTAAACACACCAATCATGCTGGTTTAAACAAAATAAAATCACATTACTATCATATGTACGAATTATTCACAATTCACATGAAAATACATAACTTTTTATTTACTGTTCCAAATAACATGAAATTTTAACCACATTCTGTTTTCAAGTTCAAAATCATACCCTCAATTTTTCAGATTTTTCTGAGCTAAATAGGATTTACAGAAAATCAAACACCTAATTAGCATATTATTCACAACTTATACTAACATGGGTCTAACACATTTGAAATTCACCCACTTACTGTTTTGCACAGAAAACACAAATGCATGATTTCAGAATACAACATCATCCTAATTCATACATCTATAAATCCGTTACCACAACCATTTCTTTCATGCTTTCATTTTACCGAATCGAACTTTCTAGCCATTCCACAAGTATGCATGAATTACAAAAATTCAGAACATACATACATGTCCCACAATATTTCATGAATAGACTGAAAACAAGACATTTAACTAATCCTAATCATGGAACATTAATTTGCAAGAATTATCTACAAGTTATGCCCACAAGTTTAAAGACACCAATTTTCCACATTCACCAACACACCACATCCATTCACAACCACAATGCACAAAATACATAGCTTATAGGAATACCATATATCCTCATCACGGAATTCATAACGAAATTAACGTATAAGAGGGACAGAACAGCTCACTGTTCTGTCCTGAAGAACTAGACGGCGGTCTCTGGCCGCTGACTCAGAGTCAGCGACAGGGTCGATGGACGCCAAGATCATCACAGGCGTCCAGGGACCTTGCCGTTTACTCAGGTCTGTGCAGAAACACAGACCCGAGCTCTGAAAATTGGGTGAAATGGAGGGTCTAGGACTCGAGGAAAATTTCACAAAAATCATAAAAACCTCCTAGACTCATACGGGGACACCATAGATAGGTCACTTGCCTCTCTAAAAATCCTCCAAGAAATTTATAGCTCGAAGAAGACCTCCTTGGGCAGTTCCAAGAAGTTGCAGAAGCACCTCCAGGATCGCCTTCCTCCGAGCTCCTGGTTGATCTCCACGCCGAGGGGATGATGGGGAAGCCTTCCCCTTTGCTTCAGCTCCCTCCTTGATGCAGAAGAACTCCAAAACCAGCTTCAAGGGGTCGGATTTTAGGGGTTCAAACTGGGTTTTTCTCACAGATAGCTCTAGGGTTTTTCTTTCTCACCTCTCTCCTCTTGCAAGGGTGAAGGGGAAGAATGGGGTGAGCCAATTCGGGTTCAGACCTAAAGAGGGTCTTTCCCCCACTCACTAGGGTGATGGGACACCCTTAGAGCCGTTGGGGGACATCCCTCAATGGTTTCCATACCTTGTTTCAGAAGATAGCAGCTCTGCTGCGCATGCAGGCCAGAGAAGTTGACGTCCATATCGCTGGACGCCGGAGTGAGTGTTGGCGTCCAGGGCTGGACGCTGACACCACCTCAGCGGCCAGGGGTTGACGCCAATAGGGTCTTCGGCCAGAACCCTAATTTATGCAGAAAACCATGCATACCAAGCTTCTATACATGCAATATGTACATGGTATTATATTCACACTATCATCATGCAATACATACATTATTTACGTTTAATATAAACACATGTACACGTATTTATACTATTTTAATATCCACGTAAAATACGTACATACATACTCAACACAATACACACACATAAATACGAAAAATACGACGGAAATTCGAGGGTCTTACACTATTCATATCTTCTTTCTTTGTCTCAGTTTATCTTTTTGCTTAATGACAAAAAGGGGGAGAAATTCCTTAGCATTTCTGACATACAAAACCTTTAGTTTCAGAAATACAAGCTAAATTACTTATGAATATTGATAAGGTTTGTTAAGTTTTGTCATCACCAAAAAGGGGGAGATTGATGATCAGTCTGTTCTCATGTAATTGTAATTACATATTTATTTTGGTGAATAACAAAACATGATTAACTAAATCCTGTCAAAGTTTTCTAACTCATATTTTATAAGTCTTTGAGTACATGAAAAATCTCAAGAAAAATCAAGCCTATTTTCGGTAAGTATTAAATTCTTTGTAGCAATGTTAATATCAGATGATACTCTATAAGTCCACATCGACTTCCTTTAGTGCTATAACGATTTGAATTCATAACGATTTCTTAAGTGTCTGAACGACTTCTTTACTGTGACATCGTTTGATTATAAACAAATCGTTCTCACAATGATTCTATAAGTCATCGCAACGATTTCTTCAGAACTCATAACGACTTGCTCGCCGTAACGATTTCTTAACTTATCATAACGATTTCCTTAGAATTCGCAATGACTTGTTCGCCGTAACGATTTCTTAAGTCATCATAACGATTTCTTTAGAATTCGCAACGACTTGTTTGTCGTAACGATTTCTTAAGTCATCATAACGATTTCTTTAGAATTTGCAACGACTTGTTCGCCGTAACGATTTCTTAAGTTATCATAACGATTTCTTCAGAACTCATAACGACTTACTCACTGTAACGATTTCTTTAGAATTTGCAACGACTTGCTCGCCGTAACGATTTCTTAAGTTATCATAATGATTTCTTTAGAATTCGCAACGATTTACTTTTTGCAACGATTTGTTAAGTGTTCATAACGACTTCTTCATTGAACACAACGATTTGCTTTCTGCAACGATTTGTTAAGTGTTCATAACGATTTCTTCATTGAACACAACGATTTGCTTTCTACAATGATTTGCTAAGTGACTCATAACGATTTCTTCAGTAGACATAACGATCTGGTTATGACGCATAACGATTTGCCTCTTATAACAACTCAGTTAAAGTGACTTGATCATAATGATTTCATAAGTCATATAGTCATCGCTTTTATGTCTTACATCAACTTAATATTTATTTTGTCTCTAAAAGCATTGAAAAGTCAAAGGCAAGCATATCTTCTGACATCTGTTCATTTATGAGGACTGAACGTATCTCTGCATGCATGCAGACGTTATCGTCCATTATCGTGCTTACTCTGTGTGTATCTTTTAGATACAGCTATTTGGCATCACTATTTTCATGACTATTTCTTCTAACGTTGACTGACATTAGAGACAGCTTAGCTATCTATGTGCAGATCTCTGGTATCGTTCCACTTTACAACGTAGACAAAAATAGAAGCCAAAGATATCTCAGAAGATCTCATCTCTTTGCGTGCACAAGTGACCAAAAGACTGTTGACTAGAAGCTTCCAAGTTTCCTTCAGTCTAACATTTACTTGGACAAGAGACAACGGATACTCCAACGACAATATTTCAAATTGGAGATTTAAATACAAGACAGAAGAGAAGAATGAGAAGTAACTGAGTGGAGAACAAGCATCTGGCACACAAGCATTCAAATTCTTCTGCAAGAAGTCTAGAGCCAAGAATCTCATTCCTCATCATCTTTAGCTCTTCGTTCTCTGTGCTGTAATAGAAATCTTGAGAGAGCTTGTTTAGTTTTGAGAGAGAAACCAGTGTTTAGATTCTTCTCTCTCAGGGCTATTTGCTTCAGATCTTAGCTTGTTGAAGCTTGATCTAGGGGCTTGATTTCTTTGTCCTTCCTTGCTGTTTAGTTCTCTTCTTGTGAAGGAAGATCTAGTGGGATCCAGGGTGTAGTTCCCTTCTTGTGAAGGAAGACCTGGTGGGATCCAGGGTGTAGTTCCCTTCAGTTGTGAAGGAAGACTTGGTGGGGTATCCAGGGTGTGGTTGTTCTCTTCTGATGTGAAGGAAGACCAGCTGAGCTGGGTGTTGTAGTGTCCATAGGGGGACTGTACCCTAGTTAGTGGAATCCTGAGTTATTGCTCAGGGATTGGACGTAGGACTCCTAAGGAGAGGAGATCCGAACCAGGATAAACTCCTTATGTCATGTGATTGTTTTTCTTGTGTGATTGTTTTTATTCTAACCAATACTAACATCATCCAAAGTGTGCACATCTGTGTTTGTTGTGGTGAACAGGTTTAAGCTGATAAATTTTGAAAAGACCCATTCACCCCCCTCCCCCCCCTCTAGGCTCGTCAACTGGGCAACATATTTATCTTCAGTTATTGTAGAAACACATCTTTTACAAATTACACATGTCCAACTCTTTTCGGAGAGAGGTAAACCTCTCTTCAGGAAGGGCTTTATAAAGATGTTTGTCAACTGATTTTCAATTTTGTACAAATGAAATGCTAATATTACCATTTTCTACATGATCTCTAACGAAATGATACCTGACCTCAATATGTTTAGTTCTTGAATGTTGTACTGGATTCTTCGTGAGATTGATTGCACTGGTGTTGTCACATAACAGGGGTATAGATTTGATGTTTAGTCCATAATCCTCAAGCTATTATTTGATCCATAGTAGTTGAGTGCAGCAACTCCCAGTAGCAACATGTTCAGCTTCAGTTGTTGACAAAGCCACCTAGTTCTGCATTTTTTAGGGCTAGGAGATCAAACGCCCTGCAAGAAACTGACAGGAACCACTGGTGCTTTTTCTATCTACTTTGCATCCAGCATAATCAGCATCAATATAACTGATTAAATTCATCTTACATGATCTTGGATACCATAGACCGAATTCACATGTATGTGCTAAATATCTAAACATCCTTTTGACTGAAATTAAATGGGATTCTTTAGGATCTACTTGGTACCTAGCACACATACGTACACTAAATAACATGTCTGGTCTAGTAGAAGTTAAGTATAGTAAAAAACCAATCATACCTCTATAAGATTTCTGATCTACTTTCTTACCTTGAGGATCACTGTCTAACCTAGTGGAAGTGCTCATAGGAGTGGTTAGATGCTTTGCTTGTTCAAAACCAAACTTCTTTACCAAATCCTTGATGTACTTGGTCTGATTGATGTGGGTTTCCTCCTTGTCTTCTTTGATTTGGAGTCCAAGAAAGTAAATCAATTCCCCCATCAAACTCATCATAAATTCTCCCTGCATTAATTTTTCAAAGTACTTGCAAAGAGATTCATCAATAGCTCTGAAAATAATATCATCAACATAAATTTGCACAATTAAGGTATTTTGAGAGCAAGATTTAATAAATAAAGTGCTATCTACTTTGCCCCTTGTAAAACCATGTTTTAAAAGAAATGCACTTAGTCTTTCATACTAAGATATGGGTGCTTGTTTCAGACCATATATTGTCTTATGCAATTTGAAAACATGATTAGGATGGTCTCTGTCTTCAAAACCAGAAGGTTGTCCAACATAGGCTTCCTCTTTTGTAAAACCATTTAAAAATGCATATTTCACATCCATTTGAAACAATTTTACATCAAATGCAGATGCATATACTAGTAAAATCCGAATAGCCTCAAGTCTAGCTACTGGTGCATAGGTTTCATCAAAATCTATGCCCTCCTCTTGGGAATAGCCTTGAGCTACCAGTCTATCCTTGTTTCCACTAATAACACTAGCTTCATCCATTTTGTTTTGGAACACCCATTTGGTGCTAATAACATAATGATCTGATGGCCTAGGCACAAGGGACCAAACCTGGTTTCTCTTGAACTGAATTAGTTCATCTTGCATGGCTAAAATCCAAGATTCATCAGTCAGAGCCTAATTGACTGTCTTAGGCTCAATTTGAGACACAAAATATACGTAATCACAAGGAATAGCATTACTTCTGGTTCTTACCCCTACACTTGGATCTCCAATGATGTTTTCTTTTAGATGATCCTTCTTATGTCTCCACTCCCTAGGAAGATCTTCATGAATATGATCTTTTTATTGCAGATCTTCTAGGGATGGACCCTCATCTTTCTTAAGGGAAACATTTCTCATTTTCTTTGCTAGATCTTCACTTCATCATCATTAATAATTTCCATTCTCAAGGAAGGGTTAGATTCATCAACTATAATATATGCAGTGTGCTCAATTAGTAAAGTTCTTTTATTGAAAACTCTATATCCCCTAGACTTAGAAGTGTAACCAAGAAATATACCTTCATCAGATTTTGCATCCAGCTTATCCAGATTTGACTTACCATTATTGTGAATGAAGCATTTGCATCTGAAAGGCTTGAGGTCACTGACATTTGGCTTCTTATCCTTGTACAGTTCATATGCTGTCTTTTTCAAAATTGGTGTGATCATTGCTCTGTTGATTATGTAGCATGTAGTGCTAATTGCTTCTGCCCAAAAGTATCTTGGAAAGTTGTATTCAGACAACATGGTTCTTGTCATATCTAGTAATGTTTTGTTCTTCCTTTCAGAAACTCCATTTTTTTTAGGTGTCCTTGGTGCTGAAAAGTTATGTTCAATACCTTGATCTTCACATAACCTCACAAATTCTTTATTCTGAAATTCTCCTTCATGATGTGACCTTAATCCAATTATTGTACTTCTGATCCTTCTAGACTAACTTGCTGAATTTTATAAAAACCTCAAATGTGTCATCTTCATGTGCTAAGAATGACACCCGTGTGAATCTTGAGAAATCATCAACAATTACAAACCCATACTTCTTTCCTCCTAAGCTTGTTATAGACATTGGTCCAAATAGATCCATATGAATTATCTCCAAAGGCTTGGTAGTGATGACAATAGTTTTTTATTTGAAAGAGTTCTTTGTATGTTTTCCTTTAGCACATGGTTCACAGACTTTATCACTGTGTATGTTGATTCTTGGCAATCCTTCCACTAGCTCATACTTGATTAATTTTCTGATCACATCCAAGCTAGCATGACCCAACCTTTTGTGCCATAATTCTACATTTATGCTTTTGGTTGTTACTAGGCATACATCTTGATTTCTCATATCTTCGAGATGTAGGACATATAGATTCTTCTCCCTATGCCCTTCAAAAATCACTTCTCCATTCTTCATGATTAGGTATTTTGATTCTATGAATTTCACTTGATGTCCTTTGTCACAGAGCTGGCTGATGCTTATAAAGTTGTGCTTTAGTCCTTTGACACAAAACACTTCTTATATTAAATCCCTATTCTTGTTGCCTATTGTTCCACATCTGATAACAGTCCCTTTGTCATTGTCCCCATCGGTGGTTGATCCTTCTTTAGACTTGATTGACTTGAATAAGTTTTTATCACCTGTCATGTGTCTAAAGCATCAACTGTCCAGGTACTACTTGGATGCTTTTAGACTTACCTGCAAATAGATCAATGAATTTTAGGTACCCAAATCCTTTTGGGTCCTGAGTGGTTAGTTTCAGTTAATTCCCTTTTAGGAATCCATTTTAAATGTTTTGTTGTGCAGGTGTTCTTCGTATGACCAAATTTATGACAATGTGTATAGAAAGTAATATTATTTGAACACTTTCTTACTTTACTATAATTTTCTCTTTTTTTTGTTTATATAATTCTTTTTAGCTACGAATCTTGGGAATGGATATTTTTCAGGATATATAGTGGTTTCTTCATTTTTTGAAGGTTTATAACCTACTCCATATTTTTTCTTACTAGATCTTCTTACTCCTTTTAATATTAATGATGATCTTCCATTTGTTAATTTTTTAATATTAGTAGCTCTTAAGTACTCATTTTCTATTTTTAGAGTCTCTATTTCTTCCTTAGTGTTATCCTTAATGTTTTGTTTTTCTAGGCTTAATATTTTGTTATTTTTTGCTTTTAGATCTTCACACAACAAATTATTCTCATGCTTTCGTTATTAAACCTTTTTCTCAATTTGTTCAATTTCAGATTTTAAGTCTGAGTTAGTGTTTTCAAAGCATGCATAATTTTTCTTAATGGTTCTTAAGTGTTTACACACATCTTTATATTTTTCATATAATTCATTAAAAGCATCTTCTAAATCATTATCAGAATCTAAAAAGGAATCAACGGAGGTGTCAGAACTTACCTTATCGTCCAGATTTCCCATGAAGACAAGATGTGCCTTTTCTTCTTCTTGACCATCTGAACTTGACTCTTCTGATGAGTTGTCTTCATTGTTCAAGCAGCAACCATAGCCTTCTTCTTATATCTCTTGTATTTTTTGGATGGTGTAATCACGGGGTTGTGCACCCCTCGAAACACACAACACGAATTTTAAAGATTAAGAAGCATGGAAGTATGGAGGAATGTGATTTCCACCTAGATAGTTGCCAGGATAAAGAAATAGACAGGCTAACTAGGAAAAGGAGACGAGAACAAGGGGCTTATTGAGATCGCGACGGGTCTCCCCCATCGCGATGGGCTTGATGTCGCGATGCCCCACCAGGGTGCGTCTCTTGTGTCACGATGTCCTTCTCTACAGTGCAGGAGAAAATGTGGTTGGACCTTCTGCCTATCCTCCGGCCGGCCAGGGGACAAGAGCTCCTCATGGACCTTTGCTTTGGATGCCTGCCAAGATGAAAAAACAACAAAAAAAACCCTGTTAGACCATGTTTAAGCGTAATATATATTCAAAAATGAAGTAAAGAAGGTGAGCATGGAGGGAACGGACCTGGGGTGGTCTTTAAACCCCCCTTGGGTGTATAAAAAATGAAGGAAGAGGGAGAAATGCACCCTATCTAAAGAAAGAAATAAAATGCATGAAGAATGAGGAAGGAGAGGAGAGGGAAGAAAGAGCCCCAAAGGGGCGACTCCCTAGCTTCAGATGACGTCTTTGGGTTCTGTAGAAGCTGTGGAAGAGGTGGAAGTCACCCTCCTCAAGCTCCAAGCTCAATAGATGATGAAATAAGTATGGCTTGGTGAAGAGAATAATGGAAAATGGGAGAGAAAGAGAGGGCCACGAGCTAAGTCCAATGTCTGGCAGGAATTCGGCAGCACTTTGTGGCAAATTCGGGCTCCCCCCTCTTCTGAAAGAGAAGGGGTGCTTATATAAGGGAAGAGAGAGAATATCTCATTTTCAAGTGATAAATCCCAAAAGAGGGGATAAAATCCATGTTAATCCATGGGTGAGAGTCCTAAGGAGCCCCCAAGGTGACCCACAACCCCAAACCGCAGCTAGGGGGTTGGGAGGTTACTTAAGGATGAAGATAAAGGCCATGAGGATGAATAGGAGGTGGTTGCGGAGGCTGTTGCCATGGCTATAGTCGCGACAGATCGTAGGGGCACGACAATGATGAACGCGATGGCCAAAAAAGGCGCGACTCTAAAGCCACGTGCATGGATATGCATGGAATGTCGCGACGCCTATGGGAGGCCACGATAAGGTTAACATGGCGCCACGACAGGCCGCGTTAAGGAAAATCAAATATTGTTAATAATTAGGCCAATCAAATGGGAGAATAATGGGCAATTAAGCTTGTGGACTCTCTGAAAAAGGATAATGGACAGGATTTAGTGAAATTGGGCTTCTTAATGGGCTCAAGGCAAGACAAATGATGGGCTCAAGGTGAGTGACCAACTTGGGGCTCAATAAGATAACAAGAAATATGGTTCGGCTTGTAAGTCAGAATCGAGTGTCTACAGATTGCCCCTCCTTGGCATCCTCTTTGCAAGGGAGCAGAGCAGAAGTGTAGCGGAAGTGTCATGAAATGACGGCGAAGCGGAAATGACGCGGAGTGAACTGAAAAGATGAGAGCCAAGGTAAAGAGACAGCCGATCTAACCAATAAGCAATTGGAATCTTCTTGAAAGCTCCGAGTTAGCTACTCGAGCAGAATGCAAGGAAAACACAAGTCTGGACGAGAAGGGAAAAGAAAAGGACGATCAACCCCTTGATTGAGAGGTACCCTAGCCGATTGGCCTGCAGGTTTCATTTTGGAGGGACATGTGCGTGCTAGGCAGGTAACACAGACTCTGTCCTGGGAGCGGTTCGCAACCAAAATGGATCAAAGGAACAAGGATGAAAATTGTATAGAGAATCCAGACAGGGAAATTCTCGACAAACTGGCGGGAGCAACTCGCTCGGAGGCAAACCTTCCGATTCAGAGTGGAATAGGATTTCTTGTTTTAAAAAAAACATGAAGAATGGTTGGGCACTCAACAAGAGCTCACCATTAGTCAGGGATGAGTCGCGATAGCTCAAAGTCCTATATGATGCATGCTAGGCTAAAGAAAAGAAATCATTAAATCAAATGCAAAGAAATGAGAAAATATAAAATATATCAAGGATAATATTGCTAAGTTAGACAAGCATGAGTCGAGAGTCTTCCTGCAACCGCTGTGCAAGATAGAGTCTGTCGTTCCCGAACTTATCTAACTTAACGGCCTATCCGGCGATTAGCAACGCGCACCTAGATCATCACTGTTTTGATGAAGGGGAACTCAGATCCCATAGCAAATTGAGAACCAGCTGGTCCTTGAAGTGATATAATAATGTAAGGTACCATATAGTATTGCAAAGGAGTAGGGATATAGATACTTACCTGACTCACCTGTGACGTTCCAATTTTTTGTGATTTTCTGATTTTTTTGTGATTTTATGATGAATAACAAACCAACAACTATAATAACAACAAATATATATACGTAATAAATAACATAAACAAATTATGCAAAGACACAAACAACAAAAAGGCGACGCACCTGGGGGTCGCGACAATGTCACGACAGCTTTGGTGGTCGCGACCTTAACGCATCGGATCATGGCGTCGCGACAACGATCTGCACGATAAACAAAAAAAAATCGAGCCTATCCTTATCCTAAGCCTATCTAATCCATCATTAGGACTCTTAAACTTATCCTAGTGCAACTCTACTACCTAGGTACAACTTGGGGTGAGATTTAGGCCTCCTAGGGGTCTATAAATAGGGGTGCAAGGCCTATTTTCGTAAATCATCTTCTCTCTCCTCCTTTCTCTTATTTTTCTCTCTCTCCAAGCCATGAAGAGAGCTTTCTCTTCTCTCCATGCCAACTGTAAGGCCCTCGAATTGTTTGTCATTTTGTTTCGATTTTATGTGAATTCATGGTTGTGTGTAACTTGTAAATGTATATATATATGGATATCTATATACAATATTAGCTAGTTGTACTTATGTATGCATGAGTATATTCAGATTGTAAATATTGTATGTTTGCATGTGGTAGTAGTGTGTACACCATAGTGTTTATATTGCATGGATATACATATAGTGTAAGCATGGGTTTTTGCTTGTTTTAAGTTCTGGCCGAAGGGCCAATTAGCGTCAACATGGATGGACGTTCATGAGGAGTCAGCGTCCACCCCGATGGACGCCAACTCTTAAGTAAACGGCCATAGATGTGGATGTTTATTTCTCTGAAACTCTGTGCGCAGCAGACCCCAAAATTCCAGGGGCAAGCAAGCTCAACGATTGGGGAGATGTCCCCAATGGCTCCCAGCCCTCCCATCAGACCCTGCGTGAGATCCCATGCCTTTTCTTATAAAAACAACTCACATTGCATCTTGGGAGAGCTCTCTAGGCTCTTTGCAAAGAGGAGAAAAGAACCCTAGCTGAGAACTAAAGAGAGGCAGCACTTTGAGAGCTTAGATCCGGCGATTTGAAGCTGTTTCTGGAGAGACATTACAACGGGAAGATAGCTTCGGCATAGGGGAAGGCTTCCTCGACCTTGGACTGGAGGCTACATCATCATAGAACCCAGAGCAAGAGGATCTTGGAGGTTTCTTGGCACTGCCCAAGGAGAGCTTCAGCAGCCATTTAGACCCCTTTGGAGATTTTTCTAAAGGCAAGCAACCCATCCCCGTAGTCCATGTATGTGTCCAGTAGGTTTTAAAGATTTTATGAGATTTTCCTCGTGTCCTGGATCCTCACATTCACCCATTCTTCAGAGCTTGGTCTGTTGTTTTGCACAGACAGGAGCTTGACGGCAAAATCCCTTGCCGTCAAGATCCTCGGTTGGCGGCAGACGATGCGGCCGCTAACACCTCTAAATGGCCAGACCTTGCCGTTAAGTTCTTCAGGACAGGACAAGAAACTGTTCTGCCTTATATACCTAATTTCTGAAGTTTTGCGCATGAGGATATAGTGTAAACTTACATGTTATGTAATACAGTTAATAGAATGTGTTATGAATGTTTGATGAATTTCTATAAATGATGTGAATTATTACATTTACTTGAAATGCATGTTAGATAAGGTCCTGAACATGTAGACCTTTGTTTACGTAGTCCATGTGAAATTTTGATTGCCCCAAAATTTTCAGGTGATGTATATGTATGTCAGTCCCTGTCTCGAAAATCTGAGAATTTTCCCATGACCATGCTATTTGTTGTAATTTTCGCATTGAAAATAGAGGGCATGTGTAGGTTAGCCAAAAATTTCCAGTAAATTGTGTAATGTGCAATAAATTTGGATAAAAGTTTTGTGATAACATTCATGTTAAATACAGGTCTGAAAACTGTCAAATCTGATAATTTTGTTGTGCTTCCATGATAATTGAATTAATTGTGGCATGTGAATGAGTATTTCATTTTCTGTAAATTATATGAAATTCAGAAAAATATGAAAAATTGCATGTGGTCCGAAACCTGCAAACAATGTGTGGTTAAAGTTTCATGAGATTTGGGTAACAGTAGGTTATGTTGTGAAATTTCCATGTGAAATTGAATGATTTATGCATGCTTAACGTAATTAGGGTTTGATTAGGTGTTCCCAACCTGATTAGTGTAAATTTTGAAGTGTTTGAACCCTGTCAACGGTAGTACCATGATTTAGGAAAAATGAACCATGAGTTTAATAATAAAACTATAAGTGATGTGTCATATTGTGTAATATGTGTGTGTTTAAAAAAAAAAGAAGAACCGAAATGTGTAAAAATGTGTCTTGTGTGACACTGCTTCCATAGAGGGCTGTGAAACCGTACCGTGGAAAAGTCTCCACGGGAAGGTTCAATGTGTTTGATATCCTATGGGCATTAGGATGAAATCTTGGAGGTGGACAAGTACCACTGGTTAGGGTGGAGAGTACTTCTCCCGGTCTGCGTAGTACCAAGAGCCGTCACTGTGTTGCCTAGGTGGTGTCTATGTGTATGTGATGTAAATGTGTCCTTCTAGTGGTGATTTGGACTATGTGTCACGGCATCCAATGTGAAATGTGAATGTGAATATGTGTAAATTGTGTAATGTGAACATGTGCATATGTGTAATGTGTAAAAGTGAACCATGTGAATGTGTAAATATGTAACCATGTGATATTAATGTGTTAGAGTGTAACTTTGTAATTCATGTTATGAAATTATTAAGTTCATGTCAAAACAATAACCTTCATATGTTTATAATGATGCCTTACATGTACAAGAATATGTAGAATCCATGTTAGGAGTACTTCTTTTATATGTGTGTGAGATTCCATGCTTAGAAGACTACCTTGTTAGCCTAAATGTAAAATGTTAGCTCTCATGTGAAGGGATGTATCATGTGTTGTGAAGTTGTAGAAATACCATGATAGGTTGTTTATCTTCATTCTCTCAACCATGCTATATGTTTGATTTAATGAAATTGAAAGTAGAACTTACTTGTGATATATGCATGTGTGACGTGTATGGAGTTATTTGCTGAGTCTATTAGACTCATTCCTTGCTTCGGCGTACAGGTTTAGTAGGTGACCCCACTTCCTTGGAGGAGATCGTGGAGAGCGACTCCAAGCGACGAGAGTAGCTTGGTGGAGTTACCATTTTGTGCTTAGTTCATAGTATGTACTTGGGAATCATGTATTTGAAACTTATGAAATCATGGGCAAACTATGTATCTGAATTTAGTATTTCATTATGTGGACTTTAGCTCTTTAATTCGCTATATTGATCATGTATAGTTAAATGTGGATGATGAAATGAAAGATAGTAGTTCTTTTCTTCTGCTACTCTGTATTTATATTTGCGTACATCTCGATCGTATGTTAGTGTTGGGTAAATGTCCCACTGTGATGACGTTTGTTATACCGACGTGGATTGGTATAATCGTACCGGTATAAAGAGGGTCGTCTCAGAGATTGGTATCAGAGCGACCGATTGAGATAGTACATAAATATACATAAGTCATCATCCTCATTACATGCTAAATCTTTATAGAATTGTCCACATGTGTAGAATTGATTAATAATGAATGGAAAATAGATAAGAAAATGGTTAGGAGTAAATTAACATAGCTCTAATAGTGGCTGAAATTTATTGCAGCTTATGGCTTCACGCGGTAGACGTGGTGGTGTACCTACTCGTGATGGCGAGCAGAGGAGAGATGAGCCTAGGCGTGAGGAGCAGACTAAGCAGTAGGCCCCGGCACCTCAGGGTCCTGTACTTCCCCCACCGCTGCCAGTGGATTATGGAGTGTTCATGCAGGGTCTAGTGCAGGCCATGCAGACATAGGCCCACACCTAGGCTGCACTCCAGGCTCAGATGAAGGCTCAGGTTGGAATAATAAAATAAAGATTAGTCTGTTTTATTTAATTGCATGATGTTGTGTTGTATATGCATTGCTTATTGTCTATTGTAGCAGGCCCAGGTTCCAGTTCCCCAGGCTCAGGACCATGGTGGACCTTCCATCATGGAAAGATTCAAGAGGATGTTGCCACCCTCCTTTAAGGGGAGAGCGACCCATTACTAGCTGAGAGCTAGATGAGGGAGATCGAGAAAATCTTCCAGGCTGTTAGGTGTGCGGACGAGGACAAGGTCACTTTAGCCACCTATATGCTATAGGTATGTGTTAGTTTTATGTGCTTGCTTACCCTGTTAAACTAGAGCTGTTAGTTGGTGCTTATGAAGGTTGTGTTGCAGGAGAGAGCTGATGTGTGGTGGGCTTTCTTACTGCGTACCCGATTCGAGGACGGAGCTATTGACGTGGAGTTTGTGAGGCTCTTTCGGGCCAAATTCATCCCCGAGCATAACCAGGATAGGATGGAGCAGGAGTTCCTCTCCTTGACTCAGGGCTCCATGACCGTGCTCGAGTATGAGGCCAGGTTTGCAGAATTATCTAAATATGCACCTCATATCGTGATAGATGAGCGCAGGAAAGCAAAGAAGTTCTTGATGGGCCTGAAGCCATCACTGAGGACAAGGCTAGTGGCGTTTGACCATCGTACCTTGGACGAGGCACTTAGTGCTGCTTGTAGACAGGAGGGCGAAATGCAGCAGTATCTCGAGGAGAAGAAGGCTTCGCAGAAGAGGCCTGCAGCTACGTTCCAGCGGTAGGACAAGAAGAAAGCAGTGTACCAGGCACTGCAGCGTCCAATAACAACCAGCAGTGCACAGATATCTTCTCAACGTTCCCCTAGCGTAAAGAAGGAGTGTCCTCATTGCGGGAAGACACACGGTGGTTCCGAGTGTTGGATGATTGCAGGGAAATGCTTGAAGTGCGGAAGCAGCGACCACAAGATCAAGGATTGTCCGAGACTTCAGCAGGGAGTCCAGCGCGGAGCGCCGGCCCCAGCAGCGGTAGCAGCAGCAGCGCCAGCTACAGGAAGACCAGGAAGGCCTCGAGTGTTTGCTCTAGCATGAGAGGATGCCGAGCAGGCGGAGCATGTCACCGAAGGTACGGTTTTACTTCTAGGTGTGCACGCTCAAGTTTTGTTTGATACGGGTGCCACTCACTCGTTCATTTCCGAGCGGTTCTCTAGGCAGTTAGCTCTAGAGTCAGCCATAGAGTCTGAGGAGTTAGAGGTCCCTTTGTCTGTGCACACACCTGCGGGTACGGTATCGACTAGGAAGTGCATTCCGTCGTTACCTGTGTGCATTGAGGATAGGGTTTTGGATGGGTGTTTCTTCTTGCTAAAGATGAATGACTATGATGCTATTCTTGGTCTGGATTGGCTAGAGGAGCACTATGCGTTAGTAGATTGTCGTGGAAAGAGGATTGTTTTCCGCATTCCTGGTGAGGATGAGTTCTCTCATCCCTTGCCAAGGAACTTGGCGGGAAAGTTGGTCATCTCTGCCATGAAGGCGATGCGCATGGTAAACAAGGGTTGTGACGCTTTTCTTGCCAGCGTGGTGTTAGTACCTGAGGTTGATGAGTCACCTACTCTTGCAGAGATCAAGGTAGTGTAGGACTTTCCAGACGTTTTTCCCGATGATTTATCTGGATTGCCACCAGATAGAGAGATCGAGTTCACCATAGAGTTGCTTCCAGGCACCTCTCCTATCTCGAAGGATCCATATCAAATGGCACCTGCGGAGTTAGACGAGTTAAGGAAGCAGTTGCAAGAGTTGCTAGATAAGGGATTTATTCGCCCTAGTGTTTCCCCTTGGGGCGCATCTGTCTTGTTCGTAAAGAAGAAGGATGGATCACTTAGGTTATGCATCGATTATAGGAAGCTAAACCTAATCAAACCCTAATTACGTTAAGCATGCATAAATCATTCAATTTCACATGGAAATTTCACAACATAACCTACTATTACCCAAATCTCATGAAACTTTAACCACATACTGTTTGCAGGTTTCGGACCACACATGCAATTTTATGCATCGATTATTGTAGCAGCAGCAGCGCCAGCTACAGGAAGACCAGGAAGGCCTCGAGCCCCAGCTCGAGTGTTTGCTCTAGCACGAGAGGATGCTGAGCAGGCGGAGCATGTCACCGAAGGTACGGTTTTAATTCTAGGTGTGCACGCTCGGGTTTTGTTTGATACGGGTGCCACTCACTCGTTCATTTCCGAGCGGTTCGCTAGGCAGTTAGCTCTAGAGTCTGCCATAGAGTCTGAGGAGTTAGAGGTCCCTTTGTCTGTGTACACACCTGCGGGTACGGTATCGACTAGGAAGTGCATTCCGTCGTTACCTGTGTGCATTGAGGATAGGGTTTTGGATGGGTGTTTCTTCTTGCTAAAGATGAAAGACTATGATGCTATTCTTGGTCTGGATTGGCTAGATGAGCACTAAGCGTTAGTAGATTGTTGGGGGAAGAGGATTGTTTCCAGATTCCTAGTGAGGATGAGTTCTCTCATCCCTTGCCAAGGAACTTGGCGGGAAAGTTGGTCATCTCTGCCATGAAGGTGATGCGCATGGTAAACAAGGGTTGTGATGCTTTTCTTGCCAGTGTGGTGTTAGTACCTGAGGCTGATGAGTCACCTACTCTTGCAGAGATCGAGGTAGTGCAGGACTTTCCAGATGTCTTTCCCGATGATTTATCTGGATTGCCACCAGATAAGAGATCGAGTTCACCATAGAGTTGCTTCCGGGCACCTCTCCTTTCACGAAGGCTCCATATCGGATGGCACCTGTGGAGTTAGATGAGTTAAGGAAGCAGTTGCAACAGTTGCTAGATAAGGGATTTTATTCGCCCTAGTGTTTGCCCTTGGGGCGCAGCTGTCTTGTACGTAAAGAAGAAGGATGGATCACTTAGGTTATGCATCGATTATAGGAAGCTAAACCAAGTGACAGTGAAGAAGATGTATCCCTTGCCTCAGATTGATGATTTGTTTGACCAGTTGCAGGATGCATCAGTCTTTTCTAAGATTGATTTACGATCTGGTTATCATCAATTGAGGATTAGGAGTGAGGATGTGTCCAAGACGGCATTTAGAACCCGTTATGGACATTATGATTTTTTGGTCCTTCCTTTCGGATTGACCAACGCCCCTGCAGCGTTCATGGATCTCATGAATCGGGTGTTTAGACCGTACTTAGATAGCTTTGTCGTAGTGTTTATAGATGATGTGTTGGTTTACTCTCTGGATGAGGCCACACACCGTCAGCATTTGAGGGTAGTGTTGGAGGTCCTTCGTGAGCACAGGCTGTATGCTAAATTCAGCAAGTGCAGTTTCTGGATGCGCGAGATTCATTTCCTCGGGCATGTTATCTCCGGTGCTAGTGTAGCACTTGATCCAGCAAAGGTCCAGGCAGTTATGGATTGAGACCCCCAAGACCCCTTCGGAGATTCGTAGTTTTCTTGGTTTGGCGAGTTACTATCGGCGATTCATTGAGGGATTTTCATCCATCGCTGCCCCATTGACTCAGCTTACCAAAAAGGGAGTGAAGTTTGTCTGGTCCGAGAAGTGTGAGAGTAGTTTTCAATTGTTGAAGACTAAGCTCACGTCAGCTCCGGTGTTAGTCTTGCCGAGCGGTGTAGAGGGGTTTGCTATCTACACGGATGCGTCTCGGATTGGCCTTGGTTGCATTTTGATGCAGCAAGGAAGGGTAGTGGCATATGCTTCTCGTCAGTTGAAGGAGCATGAGAAGAACTATCCGACCCATGATTTGGAGCTTGTAGCAGTGGTTCATGCACTAAAGATCTGGAGGCACTATCTTAATAGCGTCAGATTTGAGGTGTTCACCGACCACAAGAGCTTGAAGTATCTTTTCTCCCAAAAGGAATTAAATCTGAGGCAAGAAGATGGGTTGAGTTCTTGAAGGACTATGACTTCGACCTTCAGTATCACCCTGGGAAGGCGAATGTCGTAGCTGATGCCCTGAGTAGGAAGAGACCATCTCTCCATCAGGACTGGAAGATGTTGGAGGATGCGGCTTGCGCGTTGACTGAGTTAGAGCCATCGCTATGTCAGGCTTTTGTAGCTCAGTTATCTCTTAGGTCCTCGGTTTTGGATGAGGTGATCAAGCAACAGAAAGCCGACCCTAGACTCCAGAAGTTAGTGGGCAAGGCGGGCATTACTCGTGATGAGGACGGTGTGATTAGGTTTCATCACCGTGTCTGTGTCCCTGATTTGGTAGATGTCCGTGAGCATGTGTTAGCGGAGGCTCATAGATCGCGATTCTCTATTCATCCGGGTAACACTAAGATGTACAAGGATTTGAAGAGGTCCTTTTGGAGGTCGGGCATGAAGAGGGATGTGGCGGATTATGTGTCCCGATGTCTAGTGTGTCAGCAAGTGAAGGCCGAGCGACGGCGAGCATCTGGCCTTATGCAGAAGATGGAAATCCCAGTGTGGAAGTGGGAAGCTGTCACTATGGACTTTGTTACGGGTTTGCCTCGATCTAGACGGGGTAACGACTCGATTTGGGTGGTTGTGGATAGGTTCTCGAAGACTGCGCATTTCTTGCCTATGAAGAAGAAGCAGTCAGTAGAGAGTTTGGCTAGATTGTATGTTAGTAGCATTATTAGGCTGCATGGTGTGCCGAAGTCGATCATTTCGGATCGAGATCTGAGATTTACTTCGAGGTTGTGGAAGGGTCTTCAGGATGCTTTGGGTTCGGAGCTGAAGCTCAGTTCAGCGTTTCATCCCCAGACAGATGGGCAGTCTGAAAGGACTATCCAGAAGCTCGAGGACATGTTGAGAGCGTGTGTGCTGGATTGGAAGGATGATTGGGAGCGTCATGTACCTCTAGTGGAGTTCGCATATAACAACAGTTTTTATGCGAGCATTGGTATGGCTCCATTTGAGGCATTGTATGGAAGGCCTTGCAGATCTCCTTTATGTTGGGAGGAGACCGGCGATAGGCAGTTGATCGGTCTGGAGTTAGTTCAGGAGACTTCGGATAAGATCCAGCTTATCAAGAAGAGGCTTGTTGCGGCACAGGATAGGCAGAAGAGCTATGCCGACAACAGAAGGAAGGATTTGAAGTTCAAGGTGGGTGAGCATGTCTTTTTGAAGATATCACCTACTCGAGGTGTTGTCAGGTTTGGCAGGCATAGTAAGTTAAGCCCTAGATTCATTGGCCCGTATGAGATTCTCAGACGATTGGGCAGCGTGGCATATGAGCTAGACCAACTTTAGCTAGTGTTCATCCTGTTTTCCACGTTTCTATGCTCAGGAAGTATGTCCGAGATCCATCTCATATGATTAGTCACAAACTAGTGGAGATTCAGCCAGATCTATCGTATGTGGAGCAACCAGTAGCTATTCTTGACCGGAAGGTTTAGCATATCCGGAACAAGCGTATTGCGTTGGTGAAAGTTCTATGGCAGAACTTCTCGCGAGAGGAGGCTACTTGGGAGCTTGAGGATGCGATGAAGAAGTATCCCCGTTTGTTTGAGTAGTTTTGTTTAAACTTCGAGGACGAAGTTTCCTTAAGGGGGAGAGGGTGTAAGGCCCTCGAATTGTTTGTCATTTTGTTTCTATTTTATGTGAATTCATGGTTGTGTGCAACTTGTAAATGTATATATATATGGATATCTATGTACAATATTAGCTAGTTGTACTTATGTATGCATGTGTATATTCTGATTGTAAATATTGTATGTTTGCATGTGGTAGTAGTGTGTACACCATAGTATTTATATTGCATGGATATACATATAGTGTAAGCATGGGTTTCTGCTTGTTTTAAGTTCTGGTCGAAGGGCCAATTGGCGTCAACATGGATGGACATCCATGGGGAGTCAGCGTCCACCCCGATGGACGCCAACTCTTAAGTAAACGACCAGAGATGTGGACGTTTATTTCTCTGAAACTCTGTGCGCAGCAGACCCCGAAATTCTGGGGGCAAGCAAGCTCACCGATTGGGGAGATGTCCCCAACGGCTCTCAGCCATCCCATCAGACCTTGTGTGAGATCCCATGCCTTTTTTTATAAAAACAACTCACCTTGCATCTTGGGAGAGCTCTCTTGGCTCTTTGCAAAGGGGAGAAAAGAACCCTAGCTGAGAACTAAAGAGAGGCAGCACTTTGAGAGCTTAGATCCGGAGATTTGAAGCTATTTCCGGCGAGACATTGCAACGGGAAGATAGCTTGGGCTTAAGGGAAGGCTTCCTCGACCTTGGACTGGAGGCTACATCATCATAGAACCCGGAGCAAGAGGATCTTGGAGGCTTCTTGGCACTGCCCAAGGAGAGCTTCAGCAGCCATTTAGACCCCTTTGGAGATTTTTCTAAAGGCAAGTAACCCATCCCCGTAGTCCATGTATGTGTCTAGTAGGTTTTAAAGATTTTATGAGATTTTTCTCGTGTCCTGGATCCTCACATTCACCCATTCTTCAGAGCTCGGTCTGTGTTTTTGCACAGACAGGAGCTTGACGGCAAAATCCCTTGCCGTCAAGATCCTCGGTTGGCGGCAGACGATGCCGCCGCTAACACCTCTAAACGGCCAAACCTTGCCGTTAAGTTCTTCAGGACAGGACAGGAAACTGTTCTGCCTTATATACCTAATTTCTGAAGTTTTGCGCATGAGGATATAGTGTAAACTTACATGTTATGTAATACAGTTAATAGAATGTGTTGTGAATGTTTGATGAATTTCTGTAAATGATGTGAATTATTATATTTACTTGAAATGCATGTTAGATAAGGTCCTGAACATGTAGACCTTTGTTTACGTAGTACATGTGAAATTTCGATTGCCCCGAAAATTTTAGGTGATGTATATGTATGTCAGTCCCTGTCCAGAAAATCCGAGAATTTTCCCATGACCAAGCTAATTCTTGTAATTTTCGCATTGAAAATAGAGGGCATGTGTAGGTTAGCCAAAAATTTCCAGTAAATTGTGTAATGTGCGATAAATTCGGATAAAATTTCTATGATAACATTCATGTTAAATACAGGTCTAAAAACTGTCAAATCCGATAATTTTGTTGTGCTTCCATGATAATTGAATTAATTGTGGCATGTGAATGAGTATTTCATTTTCTGGAAATTATATGAAATTCAGAAAAATGTGAAAAATTGCATGTGTGGTCTGAAACCTGCAAACAGTATGTGGTTAAAGTTTCATGAGATTTGGGTAATAGTAGGTTATGTTGTGAAATTTCCATGTGAAATTGAATGATTTATGCATGCTTAACGTAATTAGGGTTCGATTAGGTGTTCCCAACCTGATTAGTGTAAATTTTGAAGTGTTTGAATCCTGTCAACGGTAGTACCATGCGATTTAGGAAAACTGAACCATGTGTTTAATAATAAAACTATAAGTGTTGTGTCATATTGTGTAATATGTGTGTGTTAAAAAAAAAAGAATAACCGAAATGTGTAAAAATGTGCCATGTGTGACACTGCTTCCATAGAGGGTTGTGGAACCGTACCATGGAAAAGTCCCCACGGGAAGGTTCAATGTGTTTAATATCCTATGGGCATTAGGATGAAATCCTGGAGGTGGACAAGTACCACTGGTTTTTGTGCAGTACCAAGAGCCGTCACTGTGTTGCCTAGGTGGCGTCTATGTGTATGTGATGTGAATATGTCCTTCTAGTGGAGGTTTGGACTATGTGTCACGGCATCCAATGTGAAATGTGAATGTGAATATGTGTAAATTGTGTAATGTGAACATGTGCATATGTGTAATGTGTAAAAGTGAACCATGTGAATGTGTAAATATGTAACCATGTGATATTAATGTGTTAGAGTGTAACTTTGTAATTCATGTTATGAAATTATTAAGTTCATGTCAAAACAGCAACCTTCATATATTTATAATGATGCCTTACATGTACAAGAATATGTAGAATCCATGTTAGGAGTACTTCTTTTATATGCGTGTGAGATTCCATGCTTAGAAGACTACCTTGTTAGCCTAAATGTAAAATGTTAGCTCTCATGTGAAGGGATGAGTAGAAAGCATGTGATAGGTATTTTATTTTGAGATGGCATGAATCATGTATCATGTGTTGTGAAGTTGTAGAAATACCATGATAGGTTGTTTATCTTCATTGTCTCAACCATGCTATATGTTTGATTTAATGAAATTGAAAGTAGAACTTACTTGTGATATATGCATGTGTGATGTGTATGGAGTTATTTGTTGAGTCTATTGGACTCATTCCTTGCTTCGGCATACAGGTTTAGTAGGTGACCCCACTTCCTTGGAGGAGATCGTGGAGAGCGACTCCGAGCGAGGAGAGTAGCTTGGTGGAGTTACCATTTTGTGCTTAGTTCATAGTATGTACTTGGGAATCATGTATTTGAAACTTATGAAATCATGGGCAAACTATGTATCTGAATTTAATATTTCATTATGTGGACTTTAGCTCTTTAATTCGCTATATTGATCATGTATGGTTAAATGTGGATGATGAAATGAAAGATAATAGTTCTTTTCTTCCGCTACTCTGTATTTATATTTGCGTACATCTCGATCGTATGTTAGTGTTGGGTAAATATCCCACTGTGATGATGTTCGTTATACCGACGTGGATTGGTATAATCGTACCGATATAAAGAAGGTCGTCGCACCAACCCTCAGCCCTATGGGGGTCTCAAGGCTGCAAGGGAGTCCCATGCGGAGCTACAACGCCTCTCCTCTGTGCCCGATCACATCAGCGCAAGACCGGATCTATAGGTGAATGCTTTCTCTCTCTTCTAGTTGACTTTCTATCTCTTCTAGTTATTCTTCTAATCTCCCCTCCTGATCTATTCTTTCCCAGCTCTTGCCGGGCCACAGGAGGTTCTCCAAGGTCCCATGGCTCGAGCCCATGGTACAGATGCTCCCCGTGGCGTCCACTCATCAACTGCGCGAGTGGGGGCTTACCACAATTCTCACGCTGGCCAAGAACTACCACAAGGTAGTGCACGTGTGGGATAGCCTCACAGCACTCATGGAGTTGTGGCACCCACAGACACATACATTCATCTTCCCGGCGTTCGAGGCGACCACACTGCTGGAGGAGCTGGAGCTCATGTTGGGGCTCTCGAAGGATAAGAAAGGATAGGAGTATGCCATCGCCCATACCATGGCCTCCATCGACTCGTGGGGCATACTCAGGGAGATCACCACCAAGCAGACAGACCTATACATGATGACTATCCGGACACACATCCACCTTCTCCCGATCTCTCAGTCGATCATCTCCCGGTGCAAGCGCAAGACCGGGAATCACCTTGCCATAGCCAAGGTTGCCACCATCTGCATCTACGGAGTGATACTCTTTCTAGCAGAGGACAGTCTCCTTTCCATTCCCAACCTGAGCATCATCAGCTGCATATGGGAAGGTATGTCTATCTCCCAGGCCGTTCTTGGATACCATTACGCCGGACTCTCCTCTGTAGCCACGGGCGGCCCCTTCTACGGCTCAGTCATCGTCCTCGAGTGCTGGATGGGCATGCACATCTAGTTCCAGGTGACAGATGACCCCTCCGCCTAGTGCAAGAGCATGCTGCACCATCCTCTGGCTTTCGTCGGCGCTCCTCTCTACATGACGCCACAGGCATGGTGCAAGACCGCGCTAATCAAGGGGCTGAATGAATGGCGGATCTACTTCAAAACCATGACCGAGGAGAAGTTCGAGATGCGCCCGCGCTTCCTCCATAACAAGATGATTCGCCTATCTCAGTGCAATGGCCTGGCTCTGCGGCTCATAGGCGATGAAGGTCTGGTTCTATACAATCCGGATCGCTGCTACCTACAGTGTGGAGTTGCACGCACAGTGGTACTGCCTCTCTCTCACTACCCGCCCATCCAAGTGTGGAAAAGGGACGACGAGCAAGATGAATGGGACGTGAGGAGTGCCATCGTCCACTGGGAGGGGTGCGCTACGCGTCTCATCCAGGCGGAGGTGGTGGAGGACGAGGACGTGGCGCGAGAGTACTACCTGGCTTTGAAGAGAATTGGCCCATCATAGCCGGAGGATCCGAGGCGGCACCAGGTGTTTGAGAGTATAACAACCCTCTTTATATCGGTATGGTTATACCAACCCACGTCGATATAGAAAGCGTCGCTACAGTGGGACATTTACCCAACACATACAATAAGTTGAGATGTACACAAATATAAACACATACAGCAGAAATAAAGAACTAAATAAAAGATCTTATTCCATCATCCACATTTTATCCACAGTCTATAGTACAAGAAGGAACTAAACATTTCACAACTGAAAATTTAAAGTAAATTACATTGTCCACAACTAAATTACATCAAGTTCTTTATTACATACTATGAAAGAAAAGTACAAAATGCTGAAATCTCCACAAAGGTGCTACTCCTCGCGCTCGGAGTCACTGCTAACTGTCTCCTCCAAAGAAGTAGAGATATCTGCACCTATACGCCAAAGCAAGAGTGAGTCCAAAGACTCAGCAAGCAAATCCACACACATAATACATACACACATCATATAGACATTTTTACTTTTAAGTCAGGTCACGATTTCAAGTAACATAGATTTAACAATCTTTTTAAAAATCTAAACATGCTACTCTACTACCTTTGATATAGGCCACATGATTTATATTTACATTTAGAATTAAATTACCTAACACATGCTTTCTACACATACTTTATTATTCTAATTGCAAGCACTTTTCATCATGTTTATGTCATGATACAATAACCATATAGGCATGGAATTTACACATAGTGAAAGAGATGATCCTACCATGGATTCTAAGTACAACTTCACATTCATAACGCATTAATAAACATAAATAGCTTGCTGTTTTTACATGGGTATAACACATTTAATAGTCTGATTGACAATTTCACATATTATCATATTAATTCACAGTTCCACAAAATCTTTTGCACATTTTTACACATTCCCATTTCACATATAAACAAAATCACATTATCTCATTTTTGCCATGACACATAGTCCAAACCACCTCTAGAAGGACACACACTTGTCACATCACACACATATATCTTATCACCTTGGCAATCAAGTGATAGATCTTAGTTACTCCGCAGAACCGGGAGAAGCACTCTCCACCCTAACCAGCGGTACTTGTCCACCTCCAGGATTTTATCCCAATGCCCATGGGACATCACACACATGAACCTTCCCATAGGGACTTTACTACGGTACAGTTCCACAGCCCTCTAAGGTAGCAGTGTCACCCATTGGCACATTTATATAATTTCCATTTTTTAAACACACACAATTTCACACTATTTAACACATAATTCCATATTCACAATTTTACACACGGTTTTGGTTCCCTATCATGATACTATCGTTAACAATATTTAATCAACCATAGATTAATATTAATCATGCTGAAACTATTTAGTAAATTTAAATTTTCAATGAACATGCTTTAATTAGTCATTTCTTCATGAAATGAACAAATTATTACTTACTATTGTCCATTCCACATGAAAGTTTTATCACAGATTGTTTACGGGTTGGACATCATGCTTACAGAATTTCAAATTTTTCTGAGCTATACACGATTTATAGAATTTAAAACAGTGATTCTACATGTTTACTCATAACTCGATTGTTCATGAAATCACAGTATTGTAATCATTTTTAATAGTTCAAGACCTGTATTTATACTTATAACATCACATGAAATTTTCAAGAATTTAGGTTGCATCGTACAGTTTATTGAAGAATTAAAACTAATTATGCATATTCATTATTTCACAGTTCAGAAATCATAATTAATTATACAGATATCAAAAAAATCCCAATTTTTTGTGACCTAGATTGACATCTATAAACATCTTAAAAAATTCTATGGTACTCAATTTCCACATGGATCATGTAAACAACAAATTTACAATATATAAAACCTGTCTAACATGCATTTCAGGAATTTTAATAAATAGTACAATTAACAAAAATTCACAGAAATTACACAATATGATCCACTACATATATTACATAACATATAAAAGTTACAGTATATCCTCATATGCAGAAATGCGAAAAATAAATCATAAAGGTGAGAACAGTCCACTGTTCTTGCCTGAAGAACTAAACGGCAATGGGGTGGCCGCCTACCACGTTAACGGCAACAAAGGCCGCTGCCAACTTAAGATATTAATGGCAGCAAAGATTGCCGTTAAGTTCCTGTCTGCAGAAAACAGACAGAACTCACAAAAACACCGGAGAAAGGGGGGGTTCCAGGACACGATTAAAATCCGTAAAAATGCCTAGGACCTACTAGACACATGTATGGACCATGGGTATGGGTTACTTGCCTTTGTAAAAATCCACGGATGGAGTTATAGGTCGAAGAAGCTCTCCTCGGCCAGAGCCAAAGAGCCTTCAGAATCCCTCCGATCCGGGTTCTGTGTCGATGTAGAGCACAACCCGATGTCAGAGAAGCCTTCCCCAATGTTCAGACTCCCTCCTTGTCGATGAAGAATGTCATAAGAAGTCACCAGTCGCCGGATCTCAGAGCATGAAGTGAGGGTTTCGCACAGAGAAAACTAGGGTTTTGATAAAAAAGTCAAAAGGGGTCCTCTCCGGCCAGAATCTAGGTATTTTATAGGCTAAGGGTCGGAGACGCAAAGAGGTTACGCTAGGTTACCGTTGGGGAACGGTTTCCTAATCAGAGGGCGACATATTCGGAGGCATTTCCGGATCTACAAACGCATCTGATCTCGGAGGTAAACGTCCAGATCACTGGCTGTCAATACTGGGTTAGCGTCCATCGATGTGGCCGCTGACTTTGGGTCGGCGTCTACTGATGTGGACGCCTACTGGTCGACAGGATAAAACTTAAAACTGCAGAAAACTCTATATACACCACACAGTTATGTACAATTTACAATGTATATTTTAAATATAATATCATCTATGCAATGCATTACATAATATACATAATATATACATACATATTTACAACAAGACCAAAATAATTTATGTACACATTCTCACACATACATAAGCACAATTTAACACCTATATAAGAGAGTAAAAATATAGGGCCTTACACCCTCTCCCCCCTAAAGAAACTTCGTCCTCGAAGTTAGACTGAAACTACTCAAACAACTGGGGATATTTCTTCTTCATCGCATCCTCAAGCTCCCAAGTAGCCTCCTCTCGCGAGAAGTTGCGCCATAAAACTTTCACTGACGCAATGCTCTTGTTTCAGAGATGCTGAACCTTCCGGTCAAGAATAGCTACTGATTGCTCCACATAAGAAAAATCCGGTTGGATCTCCACTGGCTCGTGACTAATAATATGAGATGGATCTCTAACATACCTCCTGAGCATAGATACGTGGAATACAGGATGGACACTAGCTAATGCTGGGGGTAAAGCTAGCTCATATGCCACGTTGCCCAATCGTCTGAGAATCTCATATGGGCCAATGAATCTAGGGCTCAACTTACTATGCCTGCCAAATCTGACTACACCACGAGTAGGCGATATCTTTAAAAAAACATGCTCACCTACCTCGAACTCCAAATCCTTCCTCATGTTGTCAGCATAACTCTTCTGCCTATCCTGTGCCGCAACAAGTCTCTCCCTAATCATCTGGACCTTATCCAAAGTCTCCTGAACTTGTTTCTCCAATGTGCTTGACAGTTTGTCATTTTCTTCATTTAAAGTTTTAATTTCTTTTCTCAGTTCATCTGAACACTCCTATTTTTCTAATCTGATTATTTGTTTATTTTTATCTCTTAGATCTTCACATAATAGTTCATTTCTTCTTTTAAGTTCAGTTATTTGTTTTTCTAATTCTTCATTTTCTATTTTTAAATCTGAATTAGTGTTTTCTAAACATGCCGTATTTTTCTTACTAACTTTTAACAGTTTTGTTACTTCCCTATATTTACAGTATAATTTGTTGAAAGCTTCTTCAAGATTATCAGAATCATTGCAAGAATTAAAAGATGAATCAGAAGTTACCTTCTCTTTAGTGTTTTCCATAAAAGCCAAGTTGGCTTCTTCTTCTTCACTGTTTGAGCTTGACTCACTGTCTGAGTCGCTGTTGTTGCTCCATGCTGCTGCCATAGCCTTTTTCTTATGCCTTCTAAATTTCTTGGAGCTTTCTCTCTTTCTAAATTCGGGCTTCTTGAGCTTTGGACATTCTGCTTTGATATGTCCTGGCTTTTTGCACTCGTAGCATATGGGCTCGCCCTTTTTCTGATCCTTTCCATCTGGTTTCTTGAAGTCCTTATTTTTCTTGAAGTGTCTTCTACCAGATTGGAACTTCTTCTTCTTGGCTAAAATGCGCTGCAGTTTTCTTGATAGCATGGCTTCTTCATCTTCGCAATCATTTGAGCTTTCATCTTCGGCTGATGACTCGTCTGATCTGTCTTCTTATGCTTTAAGAGCATTTGAATGTTTCTTTCTGCTTGAGGATTCTCCTAGTCTCTCCATATTTATCTCGTGGGCCATAGGGACCCAATGAGCTTTTCCAAAGACATCCTCTTTAGATCATTAGCTTCCTCAATGGCTGTTACCTTGGGAGTCCATGTAGATGGAAGAGATCTAAGGATTTTTCTGACCATATCTCCAATCTCATAGGTCTTACCAAGTCCTGCTAATCCATTTGTAATGTCTGTGAATCTACTGAACATTTGAGTTATGGACTCTCCTGACTGCATCTAGAACCTCTCATATTGAGTTACCAGAATATCTATTCTAGTTTCCTTAACCTTGTCCGTGCCTTCATAAGTGATTCTCAATTTTTCCCACATCTCCATTGCGGATTTGCAGGCTGATACTCTATTGAATTCTTTCTTGCTGAGAGCACAACACAAAATGCTTTTAGCCTTACAGTTTAAAGAAATCTTCTTCCTGTCATCATCTGTCCACTGAGCCTTTTCGTTGGTGACTAGGAGATCGCCTTCTTCAACTATGGACCATATATGGTAGTCATTACCTTGTAGAAAATACTCCATTATTGTTTTCCAATAAGCATAGTCTTCTCCATCGAACAATGGTGGTCGGGTGACAGACTGACCTTCATTGTGACCTTGGGCTGCCATGGATCTTTACTCTTCAGATCGTTGGATCTTCTTCTTTGTCGAAGAGACTCGCTCTGATACCACTTGTTGCCCAGCTAGGTAGCCCAGAGGGGGGGTAAATGGGTCTTTAAAATTTATCAATTAATACATGTTACTAAAAACATTCACACACAAAGACACACTTTGATGGATGTTAGTTATTGTTAGGATAAACAACAATCACACAAAGAAGCAATCACACAACACAAGAGTTTATCCTGGTTCGGATCTCCTCTCCTTAGGAGTCCTACATCCAGTCCCTGAGCAACAACTCAGGATTTCACTAACTAGGGTACAGTCCCCCTATGGACACGGCAACACCCAGCTCAGCTAGTCTTCTCTTCTCAGCCCGAAGAGGAACAACACCCTGGATACCCCACCAGGTCTTCCTTCATACCAGAAGGGCACACACACACCTTGGATACCACCAGGTCTTCCTTCATACACGAAGGGTACAAGCACAGAAACAAGTAAGCAGGAGATTAAGCCCCTAGATCAAGCTCTGACAAGCCAAGATCTGAAGCTAGGGACTGAGAGCAATGAGTTCTACAAACAAAAGCTCACTCTCAGAACCAAACAAGCTCTCTCGAAAATCTACAAACAATGCAGAGAGCAAAGAGCTAATCTAATGGAATGAGGCTTGGCTCTTTCTTGAGAACTCGTAGAAGACTTGATGATCAGAGTGTTTTTTTGTGACTATCGTTCTCTTTCTATGTATATTTCTTCTAGAGCTCCTTTCTTCAATATATAGCTTCAATTTGAAATATAGACGTTGAAGTATCCGTTGCCTCTAGCTTTTGGTGAATGTTAGACTGAGTGGCACTTGGAAGCTTCCAGTCAGCAGCCCTTTATCCATTTGTGCACGCAAAGAGATAGGATCTTCTGAAGTGTCCTTTGGCTTCTACAAGGTCCAACATTGTATGACGAATGTTCTTAGAGACCTGCATACATTAAATGTGCGACGACCCTCTTTATACCGATACGATTATACCAATCCACGTCGGTATAACGAACGTCATCACAGTGGGACATTTACCCAACACTAACATATGATCGAGATGTACACAAATATAAATACAGAGTAGCGGAAGAAAAGAACTACTATCTTTCATTTCATCATCCACATTTAACCATACATGATCAATATAGTGAATTAAAGAGCTAAAGTCCACATAATGAAAATACTAAATTCAGATACATAGTTTGCCCATGATTTCATAAGTTTCAAATACATGATTCCCAAGTACATACTATGAACTAAGCAAAAAATGGTAACTCCACCAAGCTACTCTCCTCGCTCGGAGTCACTCTCCACGATCTCCTCTAAGGAAGTGGGGTCACCTACTAAACATGTACGCCGAAGCAAGGAATGAGTCTAAAAGACTCAGCAAATAACTCCATACACGTCACACATGCATATATCACAAGTAAGTTCTACTTTCAATTTCATTAAATCAAACATATAGCATGGTTGAGACAATGAAGATAAACAACCTATCATGGTATTTCTACAACTCCACAACACATGATACATGATTCATGCCATCTCAAAACAAAATACCTATCACATGCTTTCTACTCATCCCTTCACATGAGAGCTAACATTTTACATTTAGGCAAACAAGGTAGTCTTCTAAGCATGGAATCTCACACACATATAAAAGAAGTACTCCTAACATGGATTCTACATATTCTTGTACATGTAAGGCATCATTATAAACATATGAAGGTTGTTGTTTTGACATGAACTTAATAATTTCATAACATGAATTACAAAGTTACACTCTAACACATTTATATCACATGGTTACATATTTACACATTCACATGGTTCACTTTTACACATTACACATATGCACATGTTCACATTACACAATTTACACATATTCACATTCACATTTCACATTGGATGCCGTGACACATAGTCCAAACCACCACTAGAAGGACACATTCACATCACATACACATAGACGCCACCTAGGCAACACAGTGACGGCTCTTGGTACTACGCAGACTGGGAGAAGTACTCTCCACCCTAACCAGTGGTACTTGTCCACCTCCAGGATTTCATCCTATTGCCCAAAGGATATCAAACACATTGAACCTTCCCGTGGGGACTTTTCCACGGTACGGTTCCACAGCCCTCTATGGAAGCAGTGTCACACATGGCACATTTTTACACATTTCGATTCTTTTTTTTTTAACACACACATATTACACAATATGACACATCACTTATAGTTTTATTATTAAACACATGGTTCAGTTTTCCTAAATCATGGTACTACCGTTGACAGGGTTCAAACACTTCAAAATTTATGCTAATCAGGTTGGGAACACCTAATCAAACCCTAATTACGTTAAGCATGCATAAATCATTCAATTTCACATGGAAATTTCACAACATAACCTACTATTACCCAAATCTTATGAAACTTTAACCACACACTGTTTGCAGGTTTTGGACCACACATGCAATTTTTCACATTTTTCTGAATTTCATATAATTTACAGAAAATGAAATACTCATTCACATGCCACAATTAATTCAATTATCATGGAAGCACAACATAATTATCAGATTTGACAGTTTTCAGACCTGTATCTAACATGAATGTTATCACAGAAATTTTATCCAAATTTATTGCACATTACACAATTTACTGGAAATTTTTGGGTAACCTACACATGCCCTCTATTTTCAATGCGAAAATTACAAGAATTAGCATGGTCATGGGAAAATTCTCGGATTTTCGAGACAGGGATTGACATACACATACATCACCTGAAACTTTCGGGGCAATCGAAATTTCACATGGACTACGTAAACAAAGGTCTACATGTTCAGGACCTTATCTAACATGCATTTCAAGTAAATGTAATAATTCACATCATTTACAGAAATTCATCAAACATTCACAACACATTCTATTAACTGTATTACATAACATGTAAGTTTACACTATATCCTCATGCGCAAAACTTCAGAAATTAGGTATATAAGGCAGAACAGTTTCCTGTCATGTCCTGAAGAACTTAACGGCAAGGTCTGGTCGTTTATAGGTGTTAACGGCAGCATCGTCTGCCGCCAACCGATGATCTTGACGGTAAGGGATTTTGCCATCAAGCTCCTGTCTGTGCAAAAACACAGACCGAGCTCTGAAGAATGGGTGAATGTGAGGATCCAGGACAAGAGAAAAATCTCATAAAATCTTTAAAACCTACTGGACACATACATGGACTACGGGGATGGGTTACTTGCCTTTAGAAAAATCTCCAAAGGGGTCTAAATGGCTGCTGAAGCTCTCCTTGGGCAGTGCCAAGAAGCCTCCAAGATCCTCTTGCTCCGGGTTTCTATGATGATGTAGCCTCCAGTCCAAGGTCGAGGAAGCCTTCCCCTATGCCCAAGCTATCTTCCCGTTGCAATGTCTCGCCGGAAGTAGCTTCAAATCGCCGGATCTGAGCTCTCAAAGTGCTACCTCTCTTTAGTTCTCAGCCAGGGTTCTTTTCTCCTCTTTGCAAAGAGCCAAGAGAGCTCTCCCAAGATGTTAGGTGAGTTGTTTTTATAAGAAAAGGCATGGGATCTCACGCAGGGTCTGGTGACAGGGCTGAGAGCCGTTAGGGACATCTCCCCAATCGGTGAGCTTGCTTGCCCCCGGAATTTCGGGGTCTGCTGCGCACAGAGTTTCAGAGAAATAAACATCCACATCTATGGCCGTTTACTTAAGATTTGGCATCCATCGGGGTGGACGCTGACTCCTCATGACGTCCATCCATGTTGACGCCAATTGGCCCTTCGGCCAGAACTTAAAACAAGCAGAAACCCATGCTTACACTATATGTATATCCATGCAATATAAATACTATGGTGTACACACTACTACCACATGCAAACATACAATATTTACAATCTGAATATACACATGCATACATAAGTACAACTAGCTAATATTGTACATAGATATCCATATATATATACATTTACAAGTTACACACAACCATGAATTAACATAAAATAGAAATAAAATGACAAACAATTCGAGGGCCTTACACCCTCTCCCCCTTAAGGAAACTTCATCCTAGAAGTTTAAACAAAACTACTCAAACAAACGGGGATACTTCTTCTTCATCGCATCCTCAAGCTCCCAAGTATCCTCCTCTCGCGAGAAGTTCCGCCATAGAACTTTCACCGATGCAATACTCTTGTTCCGGAGATGCTGAACCTTCCGGTCAAGAATAGCTACTGGTTGCACCACATACAACAGATCTGGCTGAATCTCCACTGGCTCGTGACTAATCACATGAGATGGATCTCGGACATATTTCCTGAGCATAGAAACGTGGAAAACAGGATGAACACTAGCTAAAGCTGGGGTAAAGCTAGCTTATATGCCACGCTGCCCAATCGTCTGAGAATCTCATACGGGCCAATGAATCTAGGGCTTAACTTACTATGCCTGCTAAACCTGACAACACCTCGAGTAGGTGATATCTTCAAAAAGACATGCTCACCCACCTTGAACTCTAAATCCTTCCTTCTGTTGTCAGCATAGCTCTTCTGCCTATCCTATGCCGCAACAAGCCTCTTCTTGATAAGCTGGATCTTATCCAAAGTCTCCTGAACTAACTATAGACCGATCAACTGCCTATCGCCGATCTCCTCCCAACATAAAGGAGATCTGCAAGGCCTTCCATACAATGCCTCAAATGGAGCCATACCAATGCTCGCATGAAAACTGTTGTTAGATGCGAACTCCACTAGAGGTAAATGACGCTCCCAATCATCCTTCCAATCCAGCACACATGCCCTCAACATATCCTCAAGCGTCTGGATAGTCCTCTCAGACTGTCCATCTGTCTGGGGATGAAACGCCGAACTAAACTTCAGCTCTGAACCTACCCTTCCACAACCTCGAAGTAAATCTCGGATCTCAATCCGAAATGATCGACTTCGGCACACCATGCAGCCTAATAATGCTACTAACATACAATCTAGCCAAACTCTCTACTGACTGCTTCTTCTTCATAGGCAAGAAATGTGCAGTCTTCGAGAACCTATCCACAACCAACCAAATTGAGTCGTTACCCCATCTAGATCGAGGCAAACCCATAACAAAGTCCATAGTGACAGCTTCCTACTTCCACACTGGGATTTCCATCTTCTGCATAAGGCCAGATGCTCGCTGTCGCTCGGCCTTCACTTGCTGACACACTAGACATCGGGACACATAATCCGCCACATCCCTCTTCATGCCGGACCACCAAAAGGACCTCTTCAAATCCTGGTACATCTTAGTGTTATCCGGATGAATAGAGAATCGCGATCTATGAGCCTCCGCTAACACATGCTCACGGACATCTACCAAATCAGGGACACAGACACGGTGATGAAACCTAATCACACCGTCCTCATCACGAGCAATGCCCGCCTTGCCCACTAACTCTTGGAGTCTAGGGTCGACTTTCTGTTGCTCGATCACCTCATCCAAAACCAAGGACCTAAGAGATAACTGAGCTACAAAAGCCTAGCATAGCGATGGCTCTAACTCAGTCAACGTGCATGCCGCATCCTCCAACATCTTCCAGTCCTGCTGGAGAGATGGTCTCTTCCTACTCTGGGCATCAGCTACGACATTCGCCTTCCCAGGGTGATACTGAAGGTCGAAGTCATAGTCCTTCAAGAACTCAACCCATCTTCTCTGCCTCAGGTTTAATTCCTTTTCGGAGAAAAGATACTTCAAGCTCTTGTGGTCGGTGAACACCTCAAATCTGACGCCATAAAGATAGTGCCTCCAGATCTTTAGTGCATGAACCACTGCTGCAAGCTCCAAATCATGGGTCGGAATGTTCTTCTCATGCTCCTTCAACTGACGAGAAGCATATGCCACTACCCTTCCTTGCTGCATCAAAACGCAACCAAGGCCAATCCGAGACACATCCGTGTAGATAGCAAAACCCTCTACACTGCTCGGCAAGACTAACACCGAAGCTGACATGAGCTTAGTCTTCAACAATTGAAAACTACTCTCACACTTCTCGGACCAGACAAACTTCACTCCCTTTCTGGTAAGCTGAGTCAATGGGGCGGCAATGGATGAAAATCCCTCAATGAATCGCCGATAGTAACCCGCCAAACCAAGAAAACTACGAATCTCCGAAGGGGTCTTGGGGGGGTCTCCCAATCCATAACTGCCTGGACCTTTGCTGGATCAACTGCTACACCAGCACCGGAGATAACATGCCCGAGGAAATGAATCTCGCGCATCCAGAAACTGCACTTGCTGAATTTAGCATACAGCTTGTGCTCACGAAGGACCTCAAACACTACCCTCAAATGCTGACGGTGTGTGGCCTCATCCGGAGAGTAGACCAACACATCATCTATAAACACTACGACAAAGCTATCTAAGTACGGTCTAAACACCCGGTTCATGAGATCCATGAACGCTGCAGGGGCGTTGGTCAATCCGAAAGGAAGGACCAAAAACTCATAATGTCCATAACGGGTTCTAAATGCCGTCTTGGACACATCCTCACTTCTAATCCTCAATTGATGATAACCAGATCGTAAATCAATCTTAGAAAAGACTGATGCATCCTGCAACTGGTCAAACAAATCATCAATTCAAGGCAAGGGGTACTGTTCTTCACTGTCACTTGGTTTAGCTTCCTATAATCGATGCATAACCTAAGTGATCCATCCTTCTTCTTTACGAATAAGACAGGTGCGCCCCAAGGGGAAACACTAGGGCGAATAAATCCCTTATCTAGCAACTCTTGCAACTGCTTCCTTAACTCGTCTAACTCCGCAGGTGCCATCCGATATGGAGCCTTCGAGATAGGAGAGGTGCCCGGAAGCAACTCTATGGTGAACTCGATCTCTCTATCCAGTGGCAATCCAGATAAATCATCGGGAAAGACGTCTGGAAAGTCCTGCACTACCTCGATCTCTGCAAGAGTAGGTGACTCATCAGCCTCAGGTACTAACACCACGCTGGCAAGAAAAGTGTCACAACCCTTATTTAGCATGCGCATCGCCTTCATGGCAGAGATGACCAACTTTCCCGCCAAGTTCCTTGGCAAGGGATGAGAGAACTCGTCCCCACCAGGAATGCGGAAAACAATCATCTTTCCACGACAATCTACTAACGCATAGTGCTCCTCTAGCCAATCCAGACTAAGAATAGCATCATAGTCCTTCATCTTTAGCAAGAAGAAACACCCATCCAAAACCCTATCCTCAATGCACACAGGTAACGACGGAATGCACTTCCTAGTCGATACCGTACCCGCAGGTGTGTGCACAGACAAAGGGACCTCTAACTCCTCAGACTCTATGGCTGACTCTAGAGCTAACTACCTAGCGAACCGCTCGAAAATGAACGAGTGAGTGGCACCCGTATCAAACAAAACCCGAGCGTGCACACCTAGAAGTAAAGCCGTACCTTCGGTGACATGCTCCGCCTGCTCGGCATCCTCTCGTGCTAGAGCAAACACTCGACCTGGGGCTCGAGACCTTCCTGGTCTTCCTGTAGCTGGCGCTGCTGCTGCTACCGCTGCTGGGGCTGGCGCTCCACACTGGACTCCCTGCTGAAGTCTCGGACAATCATTGATCTTGTGGTCGCTGCTTCTGCACGTCAAGCATTTCCCCGCAATCATCCAACACTCGGAACCACCGTGTGTCTTCCCGCAATGAGGACACTCCATCTTTACGCTAGGGGAATATTGAGAAGATACATGTGCACTGCTGGTTGTTACTGGACGCTGCGGTGCCTGGTACACTGCTTTCTTCTTGTCCTGCCGCTGGAATGTAGCTGCAGGCCTCTTTTGCGAAGCCTTCTTCTCCTCGAGATACTGCTACATCTCGCCCTCCTGTCTACAAGAAGCACTAAGTGCCTCGTCCAAGGTACGATGGTCAAACGCCACTAGCCTCGTCCTCAGTGATGGCTTCAGGCCCATCACGAACTTCATTACTTTCCTGCGCTCATCTGTCACGATATGATGTGCATATTTAGATAATTCTGCAAACCTGGCCTCATACTCGAGCACGGTCATGGAGCCCTGAGTCAAGGAGAGGAACTCCTGCTCCATCCTTTCCTGGATATGCTCGGGGATGAATTTGGCCCGAAAGAGCCTCACGAACTCGTCCCAAGCCACGTCAATAGCTCCGTCCTCGAATCGGGTACGCAGTAAGGAAGCCCACCACGTATCAGCTCTCTCCTGCAACACAACCTTCATAAGCACCAACTAACAGCTCTAGTTTAACAGGGTAAGCAAGCATATAAAACTAACACATACCTGTAGCTAAAGTGACCTTGTCCTCGTCCGCACACCTAACAGCCCGGAAGATTTTCTCGATCTCCCTCATCCAGCTCTCAACTAGTAATGGGTCGCTCTCCCCCTTAAAGGAGGGTGGCAACATCCTCTTGAATTTTTCCATGATGGAGGGTCCACCATGGTCCTGAGCCTGGGGAACTGGAACTTGGGCCTGCTACAACAGACAATAAGCAATGCATATTCAACACAACATCATGCAATTAAATAAAACAGACTACTCTTTATTTTATTATTCCAACCTGAGCCTCCATCTAAGCCTGGAGTGCAGCCTGGGTGTGGGCCTGCGTCTGCATGGCCTGCACTAGACCCTGCATGAACACTCCATAATCCACTGGCGACGGTGGGGGAAGTACAGGACCCTGAGGTGCCGGGGCCTGCTGCTCAGTCAGCTCCTCATGCCTAGGCTCATCTCTCCTCTGCTCGCCATCACGAGTAGGTACACCACCATGTCTACCGTGTGAAGCCATAAGCTACAATAAATTTCAGCAACTATTAGAGCTATGTTAATTTACTCCTAACCATTTTCTTATCTATTTTCCATTCATTATTAATCAATTCTACACATGTGGACAATTCTATAAAGATTTAGCATGTAATGATGATGATGACTTATGTATATTTATGTACTATCTCAATCAGTCTCTCTGATACCAATCTCTGCGACGACCCTCTTTATACCGGTACGATTATACCAATCCACGTCGGTATAACGAACGTCATCACAGTGGGACATTTACCCAACACTAACATACGATCGAGATGTACACAAATATAAATACAGAGTAGCGGAAGAAAAGAACTACTATCTTTCATTTCATCATCCACATTTAACCATACATGATCAATATAGCGAATTAAAGAGCTAAAGTCCACATAATGAAACACTAAATTCAGATACATAGTTTGCCCATGATTTCATAAGTTTCAAATACATGATTCCCAAGTACATACTATGAACTAAGCACAAAATGGTAACTCCACCAAGCTACTCTCCTCGCTCGGAGTCGGTCTCCACGATCTCCTCCAAGGAAGTGGGGTCACCTACTAAATCTGTACGCCGAAGCAAGGAATGAGTCTAATAGACTCAGCAAATAACTCCATACACGTCACACATGCATATATCACAAGTAAGTTCTACTTTCAATTTCATTAAATCAAACATATAGCATGGTCGAGACAATGAAGATAAACAACCTATCATGGTATTTCTACAACTCCACAACACATGATACATGATTCATGCCATCTCAAAACAAAATACCTATCGCATGCTTTCTACTCATCCCTTCACATGAGAGCTAACATTTTACATTTAGGCTAACAAGGTAGTTTTCTAAGCATGGAATCTCACACACATATAAAAGAAGTACTCCTAACATGGATTCTACATATTCTTGTACATGTAAGGCATCATTATAAACATATGAAGGTTGCTGTTTTGACATGAACTTAATAATTTCATAACATGAATTACAAAGTTACACTCTAACACATTTATATCACATGGTTACATATTTACACATTCACATGGTTCACTTTTACACATTACACATATGCACATGTTCACATTACACAATTTACACATATTCACATTCACATTTCACATTGGATGCCGTGACACATAGTCCAAACCACCACTAGAAGGACACATTCACATCACATACACATAGACGCCACCTAGGCAACACAGTGACGGCTCTTGGTACTGCGTAGACCGGGAGAAGTACTCTCCACCCTAACCAGTGGTACTTGTCCACCTCCAGGATTTCATCCTAATGCCCATAGGATATCAAACACATTGAACCTTCACGAGGGGACTTTTCCACGGTACGGTTCCACAGCCCTCTATGGAAGCAGTGTCACACACGGCACATTTTTACACATTTCGGTTCTTTTTTTTAACACACACATATTACACAATATGACACATCACTTATAGTTTTATTATTAAACACATGGTTCAGTTTTCCTAAATCATGGTACTACCATTGACAGGGTTCAAACACTTCAAAATTTACACTAATCAGGTTGGGAACACCTAATCAAACCCTAATTACGTTAAGCATGCATAAATCATTCAATTTCACATGGAAATTTCACAACATAACCTACTGTTACCCAAATCTCATGAAACTTTAACCACACACTGTTTGCAGGTTTCGGACCACACATTCAATTTTCACATTTTTCTGAATTTCATATAATTTACAGAAAATGAAATACTCATTCACATGCCACAATTAATTCAATTATCATGAAGCACAACATAATTATTGGATTTGACAGTTTTCAAACTTGTATCTAACATGAATGTTATCACAGAAATTTTATCCGAATTTATTGCACATTACACAATTTACTGGAAATTTTTGGCTAACCTACACATGCCCTCTATTTTCAATGCAAAAATTACAACAATTAGCATGGTCATGGGAAAATTATCGGATTTTTGGGACAGGGACTGACATACATATACATCACCTGAAAATTTTGGGGCAATCGAAATTTCACATGGACTACATAAACAAAGGTCTACATGTTCAGGACCTTATCTAACATGCATTTCAAGTAAATGTAATAATTCACATCATTTACAGAAATTCATCAAACATTCACAACACATTCTATTAATTGTATTGCATAACATGTAAGTTTACACTATATCCTTATGCGCAAAACTTCGGAAATTAGGTATATAAGGCAGAACAGTTTCCTGTCTTGTCCTGAAGAACTTAACGGCAAGGTCTGGCCATTTAGAGGTGTTAACGGCAGCATCATCTGCCGCCAACCGATGATCTTGACGGCAAGGGATTTTGCCGTCAAGCTCCTGTCTGTGCAAAAACACAGACCAAGCTCTGAAGAATGGGTGAATGTGAGGATCCAGGACATGAGGAAAATCTCATAAAATCTTTAAAACCTACTGGACACATACATGGACTATGGGGATGGGTTACTTGCCTTTAGAAAAATCTCCAAAGGGGTCTAAATGGCTGCTAAAGCTCTCCTTGGGCAGTGCCAAGAAGCCTCCAAGATCCTCTTGCTTCGGGTTCTATGATGATGTAGTCTCCAGTCCAAGGTCGAGGAAGCCTTCCCCTATGCCCAAGCTATCTTCCCATTGCAATGTCTCGCCGGAAGTAGCTTCAAATCACCGGATCTGAGCTCTCAAAGTGCTGCCTCTCTTTATTTCTCAGCTAGGGTTCTTTTCTCCTCTTTGCAAAGAGCCAAGAGAGCTCTCCCAAGATGCAAGGTGAGTTGTTTTTATAAGAAAAGTCATGGAATCTCACGCAGGGTCTGATGGGAGGGCTGAGAGCCGTTGGGGACATCTCCCCAATCTGCGAGCTTGCTTGCCCCCGGAATTTCGGGGTCTGCTATGTACAGAGTTTCAGAGAAATAAACGTCCACATCTATGGCCGTTTACTTAAGAGTTGGCGTCCATCGAGGTGGACGCTGACTCCTCATGGACGTCCATCCATGTTGACGCCAATTGGCCCTTCGGCCAGAACTTAAAACAAGCAGAAACCCATGCTTACATATATGTATATCCATGCAATATAAATACTATGGTGTACACACTACTACCACATGAACATACAATATTTACAATCTGAATATACACATGCATACATAAGTACAACTAGCTAATATTGTACATAGATATCCATATATATATATACATTTACAAGTTACACACAACCATGAATTCACATAAAATAGAAACAAAATGACAAACAATTCAAGGGCCTTACAAAATGCCAGAATAGTAGACAGCTAGGCTGTCTATTGTTGTCAGTCAACGTTGGTGTGAATATTCAGCAAATAGTAATGCCATTTTGTTGTTCTAAAAGATGCATATGGAATAGACATGATAATGGATGATATTGTCTGTATGCATGTAGAGATACGTTCAGTTTCATTAAATGCACAACTGTCAGAAGAATATGTGTGAAGACTTTGACTATTCAACCCGATGAAAGGATAAGTCATATGTCAAGTTGATTGATATGAAATCGATGCATTTATGACTTATGAAATCGTTATGCAACCAAACAGCAAATCGTTATGAGATATGAGAAAGAATCGTTGTGATCAATAAGAAAATCATTTTGATTACTTAAGAAGTTGATGCGCAAGGCAAATCGTTATAATATCTGAAGCAATCATTGCGATAAGCAAATCGTTATGATAATTAAAGGAATCGTTATGAAAGCAAGTCGTTATGATGACTAAAGGAATCGTTACGAAAGCAAGTCGTTACGATGACTAAAGGAATCGTTACGACAGCAATTCGTTACGATGACTAAAGGAATCGTTACGAGAGCAAGTCGTTACGATGACTAAAGACGTCGATGCTATCAAATCGTTGCGCTCTCTTTAAGAAGTCGTTGTAGGAACGATTTCTTTTGAAATCAAAAGAAGTTTCAATCTATGAAGAAATCGTTAAGGTACTTATGAAATGGTTATGAAGAAATTGTTACAGTTCTACTGTAATTGTTATGATCTATAAAGGAAACCGATGTGTACTTAGACAAATATGATGTTGTAGATACAATGTAAAGATGCTTACCTGTTTTGGCTTATTTTCCTTTGGTATTAATTCCTGTGCTTAAGACTTGTAGAAAATAGGTTAGTGACCTTTAATTAAGGGTTTTATAATTATCACAATAATATGGTTTTGTTAATCACCAAAATAGAAATGTAATTACTTTTAATTACATGGTGATAGACTATTCATCAATCTCCCCCTTTTTGGTGATGACAAAACTTTAACAAATTAACAAACTTTAGCAGATAGCACAGATAAATAGATCGCCATATGTATTTCAGAGCTGCAATAATTCTCCCCCTTTTTATCATTAGCAAAAAAAAAAAGGTGCAAGGAAAAGACAAAGAAGAAGAGAAAACAACTGAATGAGACAGGAAATACTATTTGTATTCATTCATTCTGGGAAGATACAGGGAGATAAAAGGTAGGAGAGAGGAGGGAGGCAAAATGAGAAATGATTTCCCATGCCTGTTCTTCCTGCTTTTCAAAAACTTGACGAAATACACCAGGGGCAAGAGTGTACTTGGGTCCCATAGAGGGAGTCATTCTCTTCAAATGGAGAGCCAACTGCTCATCAAGGAAATTGGCATAGGCTTCTCTGCTAAGGGAGATCCTTTTGAAGGATACTGATCTAAAACTGGCTCGAGCAAGAAATTGATCAACTGAAATGGGATAGAAGTTCTGCTTGGCCTTCAGATCTTGACAAAGGGCTACATAAACTTTATATCGCTCAACCCAAATCTGGAAGGGATCCTGGACTAGGCGAATAGAGTTCATGTCTAAAAAAGTAGCTTCTGATACTGGAGGGTGACCTTCCCTGGCTTGACATTCATTAAGTACTGACAGATGCTGAGCAGAGAGAGGGTAAAAATTGGCCCAATCTGAATGTGTCAACCTCTCACATTCTGACAGAATAGGAGCTAGAACCTCAGCACTGACATGGCCTTGGTGGTATTCTCTGAAGAGAAATCGATGAAATGCCACTTGGAAACCCTTATGTACCTTGATTCTGCCCATTACTCTGGCAAAATGTTCAAAGATGATAGACCCAACAGAAGAGTCCATGACCAGTGAGTGAATAGGTGGAAGCAAGATGTCCTCTGGCACCTGAAGGGTGGCAAAGTCTACTTGGACAGCTTTAGTGTGGGCGTCGGCTGAACCAAGTGCAGTTATGGCCTGCTTAAATTGGCTGAATTGGACCTCAGGGTGTCGATGGACATATCTATAGTTGTTGAAGAGTTGGAAATGCTTGGCCATCTTGATATCCTTCTGAATGAATGGGGCCCAACAATGCTTGTGATGAATTTGGAACCATTCTGAGAGAGTCAGGGAATGGTCCCTTTGAGGGAATCTAACAGACTTAGCCAGAACAAATTTTTTGTACAGCTCTCTGTGCCCCTAGCCCATTGCTCTTTAGTCTTGGAATGAACAATAGAAAAGATTTTGGATTTTTCAGTTTTGGAGAGAGGGGTATAAGGTAGAATGACATTTAAATGGTCTGAGAGATTAAGAAAAGGAAGGTTGACAAGGGTGGCAAAGACAACCTTCTGAAGATATTATCTATACAGTGGTTTATTTTTGTTGTCCACTGTGAGAGAAAACCACAGAGGTGGATGAAGAGGTTCAGAGGAAAGAGAGGAGGTGGATGAAATTTTCCTCTTTTTAGGAGCAGAACTAGAAGAGTCTGCCCTATGGATATGATCCCCAACCTTCAGTACGGACCGGAGGATGACTTCTTCAAACTCATCCTTGATTTTCCCAAGATAGGAGATTCAAGTTGAGCACCCTCAAGAATTACAGTAATGAAAGAGGGTGGAGGAGAAGGATGTAAAAGGGAGTGTGAGGTAGTAGGTGGGATATCTGATGGTCCTGAGGTTGGTGGACCAGAAGAAGAGGGGGCTCCAGCTGATGAGGAGTCTGGAGGGACCTCAAAAATAGATGGAGGTGGAGAAATGGGTGTTGAAGATGCAGAGATGAAGTGGATTGTGAAGGAAAAGGTGTAGGTGATGAGATGGTTCTGGGTTGTGGTTTCTTGAAGGTTTGAGGTGCAGGTGGAGCTGTGGATGATGAAGGTGGTGATGAAGGTATGTTGCCCTGAAGGCCCTGGCACTTGCTCATCTGGCCCTGATGGCCCTGAACCACTGACCTCTGCTTGTGGACTAGCTGCTGTCGGCCCTGATGGCCCTGCCACTTGCTCATCTGGCCCAGATGGCCTTGGAACATCTTCTTCACTTCTTTGAGCAGCAGGAGGTGGAGGAGGAGCAGAGCTTGGGCTCCAACTACCTTCAAAATCTCAAAAGCATTGTCTTCATGCTTCCTTACTCCTTATTGAACCACCTTACAACATTCTTTACTTGAGACAACTCCTTGGATGTGGAGGCCTGGCTCATGAAAATAGAATTTACATCGGATTGCAATGAGCAGTGGATCTCCCCTTGAGCATCCAATCTTTCTATGACAGGCTTCAAATTGATAATGACTTTTTGCCTCATTTGTCTCTGATAAGGAGTGTCAACTAAGAGAGGGACATCTAGAACTTTTGCTGCTTTCCCTTTCTCCTGGGCCTTGTTCATTGGAGGCTGCTGATCTTGGTCATCCTCAGAATCTGAGGAACTAGCAGTCTCACCTTCTCTGAACTGGTTCTCTGGGGGATTTTCATTTCCCTCCCCCTGAGTCTCACTGCCCTTCTCAACTTCAGCTTCTTCTTCAGCATGCACACTTTCCATGGGAACTTCAGTTTGTGCTGCTGCTGCTGCTTCTTCTTCTTGAACTGGGAGGACTTCTGAATGAATTTCAGTGTGGCCTGATGCCACAGCACTGACTCCCTGGATCTCTTCTGCCACTGATTGCTCCCCCTCAATGGGAGCATCTTCCATTACAACATCCTCTTGAATTTGGACTTGCTCCTGTTGGCTTGGAGCTTCTTCCATAACTACATCTTCTATGTGGACCTCTGCCACAGATTTTTCTATACTTGGCTCTTGTGCAACTGGCTCCCCCTGAGAGATGGAGTCCAGTGCATCCCTAAGTAGACTGCCTACTTGGGAAGATGGAAGAGGAACCTCTGAGAATTGCCCAATGGGCTCAATGTCTTCAAGAGGAATGTCCTCAATCCTTCTACTGGATTCATCAATAACTGCTGCTTCTGGTGCTGGTGCTGCTGCTGTTCTGCTGGTTCTTCAACTGCTGGAGCTGCTGGTACCGCTTGAACTACCTCTGCTGCTGCTGATTCTGCCACTGCTGCTGCTTCTGCTACAGGTTCATGGTCTTCTTGGGTTTCACCCAGGATGGCTTCACCCTCAACAGCCCCGGTTTTAGACCATACACCATTGACTACAGAGAAACCACTTTTTCTCAAATTTCTGGACCTAATAGCTTGGCCCATCTTTTCAGATACATCACCCACTACACTTATCCCAAAATGATGAAAGATTCTAGTCAGGAGATGGGCATAAGGTAGGGAGATATTCAATTTGCTCTTAATGTCCCACACTTGGGATCTTGCAAACTTCATTCTCTCAATTATCAACTCTGCAGTGTTAATCTCCTGATTCTAGATAGCCCAGAACATCAGGTCTAAATCAGCCTTGGTGCATGAGGAGAAAGTTGCACTCCTAGGCACAATGATCTCACAAATTATGAAATGCAAAAGCCTGTTAAAGGCACTGAGCTGGTTAATATCCAGCTTTCCATCCTTCAGCCTATACTCCGGGCCTATTATTCCCAAACCCTTGACATAAGTGTCCACAGTGTGGACTCCACTGCGACCGGAAGTAGAAACTTCAAACAGAGATGCTAACAATTCCCTGGTGATCCTGATTTGGGTTCCCTTGACCATAGAAGTCAGGGTCCCATCCTCTTCTATCTTCATATAGACATAGAAAGCCTTGACAAGATTTGGATAACTTACATAAGAAAGGGTTGCAATCTTCGTCCATTTCAGCCTCTGTAGAGCTTCAACCAAACTGCCCATTCCGTTCTTCTCCAAGTCTGCTAAATCCCTGCCTTGTGCCCGCAAAGCTTTGCCTTGACTGAAGCGAACCTGGCTTGCTCTTCTGTGGTGAGGAATGCAGCTCCGTAACCCCCAACACTATCGGAAACAGTTGAAGAGGCCATGGAATCAAGCAAGAAGAGGTTCTGGAGGTCTGGAAGGGTGGTTGAAGGAGAAACCCTCAAGAAATTTCTGGCGGGAGAGGTTGAAGGCTTCAAATCTGGTGGAAGTCAATGCCGGGGGCGAAGGGTTATCGCCTCAGGCAAGAGAACGAAAGAGATAAAGAGGGGAGACGAATCGTTCTCATACCGATTATGGGATTTATGAAATAGAGGATAAATGCCCCCCTTTTTGAAGAGGTGCGCCTTTATGGCAGAAAACGACAAACTCCAGTTTGAAAGAAATAAAGAATTACACAAAATGAACCTACAGGAGTATTTACGCAAGAAGGATAAATGAGAAGTAATTGAGATAATTTTTTCTCACTTCAAGGAGAATAATTAATTGGCCTCCGAAATTTAATATTTCAGTATTTAACAGATAAATCTATCACAATTTACACATGCCTAATTCCCTTCTGAGAGAAGTGAACCTCTCTTCGGGTAAGGCTTTTATGAAGATATCTGCCAACTGATTATTTGTATCAATAAAAGATATTTCAATATTACCACTAGCTACATGATCACGAATAAAATGATATCTAACCTCAATGTGTTTGGTTCTTGAGTGTTGTACTGGATTCTTGGTTAAGTTTATGGCACTTGTGTTGTCACATAATAGTGGAATTGACTTGATGTGCATTCCGTAGTCCTCAAGTTCTTGCTTTATCCATAGGAGTTGTGTACAGCAACTTCCAGCAGCCACGTACTCAGCTTCAGTTGTTGAGAGTGCTACTGAATTCTGCTTCTTGGAGGACCAGGATAGCAAGCATCCTGCAAGAAATTGACAACAGCCACTGGTGCTTTTTCTATCTAGTTTGCATCCAGCATAGTCAGCATCAGAGTATCCTACTAAATTTACTTCACATGATTTTAGATACCAGATACCTAGATCATGAGTTCTAGATAAATACCTGAAAATTCTTTTAACACTAATTAAATGAGATTCTCTAGGGTCTGCTTGATATCTAGCACACATGCATACACTAAATAGTATATCAGGTCTGCTGGCAGTTAAGTAAAGTAGAGAACCTATCATACCTCTATAGATCTTTTGATCTAGTTTCTTAACATCATTGTCACTGTCCATTCTTGTTGAAGTGCTCATTGGTGTTGACAGTGGCTTGGAATTTTCGAATCCAAACTTCTTCAAGAGCTCCTTGGTGTATTTGGCTTGACAGATGTGGGTGCCATCTCCTCCTTGCTTGATTTGTAATCCAAGGAAGTAGTTCAGCTCCCCCATCATGCTCATCTCAAATTCTCCCTACATAAGCTTCTTAAAGTACTTGCAAAGAGATTCATCAGTAGATCCAAAAATTATGTCATCTACATAAATTTGTACAAGTAGTATGTGCTTGACCTTTGACTTTATAAACAAAGTGCTATCTACTTGTCATCTAGTGAAACCATGATCTAATAAAAAAGAACTAAGCCTTTCATACAAGGCTCTAGGTGCTTGCTTTAAACCATATAATGCCTTATGAAGTTTAAAAACATGATTTGGAAATTTTGAACCATCAAAACCAGGGGGTTGTTCTACATAAACTTCTTCTTTAATGAATCCATTTAAAAATGCAGATTTGACATCCATTTGAAATAATTTCAAATCTAGAGCAGATGCATATGCAAGTAAAATCCTAATAGCCTCAAGTCTAGCTACAGGTGCATAGGTTTCATCGAAATCTATACCTTCCTCTTGGGAATAGCCTTGAGCTACCAATCTGGCTTTGTTTCTTAAGATCACACCACTTCATCCAATTTATTTCTGAACACCCATTTGGTGCCAATAATTGGATGACCTGATGGTCTAGGAACAAGTGACCAAGCATGGTTTCTCTTGAACTGATTCAGTTCATCTTGCATGGCTAGAATCCAAGACTCATCAGTAAGAGCTTCATTGACTGTCCTAGGCTCTATTTGAGAAACAAATGCTAGGTAATCACAAGGGATTACATTACCTCTTGTTCTTACCCCTACAGATGGATCACCAATAATATTTTCAGGTGGGTGATCTTTCTTGTAAGGCCCTCGAATTTTGTTGTATTACTTTATTATGTGTAAATAATTCATGTTTGTGTATACATAGATGTACATATCTACGTAAGTACTAACTAGTTATACTTATGTGTGCATGTGTATAATTAGATTATAAATATTGCTTGAATTGCATGGTGGTAGTGTGCACATGATAGTATACATATTGCATGTAAGTATATAGAATATGCATAGATTTTCGGCATGTTTTAAGTTCTGGCCGAAGGGCCAATTGGCGTCAACAGGGTGGACGTCCATGGTGGTAAACATCTATATCGTTGGATGCTAATACTTAAATAAACGGCCATGGATGTTGACGTTAATATCTCTGACCTGTATGCGTTGCAGACCCCGAAATTCCGGGGGCAAGTAAGCCCAACCATTGGGGAGAAGTCCCCAACGGATATCAGGCCTTCACATCACCCCTTCGGGATATCCTAAACCCATTCTCCTATAAACCAAACCCCTTCTGCACCAGAAGAACTCTCTTGACTCTTTGAAAAGAGGAGAGAAACCCTAGCTCTGGACTGAAGGAAACCTGAACTTTGGAGGCTTTGATCCGGTGACTGAAGGCTTCTCCCGGCGATCTACGCCAACTGGAGGATAGCTGGGACATAGGGGAAGGCTTCCCCGACGTTGGTTTGGCGTCTACATCGACCAAGAACCCAGAGCAAGAAGAGTTTGGAGGCTTCTTGGGACTGCCCAAGGAGAGCTTCAACGACAACTTTGATCCCTTTGGAGACTTATTAAGAGGCAAGTAACCCATCCCCGTGGTGCATGTGTGTATCCAGTAGGTCCTAGGCATTTTTATGGATTTTTATCGTGTCCTGGATCCTCACATTCCTCTGTTATCTGGAGCTCAGTCTGTGTTTTTGCACAGACAGGAACTTGACATCAAGCCCTCTTGCCGTCAAGATCTCCAGTCAGTGGCCAGCGATCTTGCCGTCAATCTCCTTGAACGGCCAGACACTGCCGTTAAGTTCTTCAGTGCAGAACAGTAAATTGCTCTGCCTTATATAATTATTTTCCAGACTTTGACGCATGACGATATAGTGTCATTTTTTTATATGTTATGTAAAATAGATAAGGTGATGTGTGTGGAATTTTCTGTACTTTTCTGTGGATGGCATAAATTGTTAGATTTATTAAAACACATGTTGGGAAAATGGATTATACATGTTCACCTACTATCTACATGATTCTTGAGGAAATTAAATGCCCTAGATTTTTCTATACCATGTGTATATGTGTCAGCCCATACCTTGCAAATTTGAGAATTTGTTCATGTTCGTGTGATTTACTGTAATTTCTGCAATGGAAATAGAAAGCATGTGTAGGATTTTCAAAAATCCATAGTAAATTGTATGTTGTGCGATCGATTCGGGGAAAAATCTTTGTAACAATGTGTATGATAGATTCAGATCTGTGAAATGTCAAATCTGAGATTCATGTTATGTTCCATGATAAATTGAATTATGAATGGCATGAGATTGAGCATTTTAATTTCTGTAAATGTAAATATGACTCAAAAAAATGTGAAAATTTCATGTGTGGTCATAAACCTGCAAACAATGTGTGGTTAAATTTTCATGTGATTTGGATAACAGAAAATGGTATTATGAGATTTCCATGTGAAAATGAGTGATTAATGCATGTTATCATGAATGTGGTTTGATTATGCATTGTTCAGCCGGATTAGTGTAAAGTATTGAATGTTTAAAGTCTATCATCAGTAGTATCATGAATAGGAAAATAGAGCCATGTGTATAAGTGAGAGAATGTAAAGACATGTGTATATCATGTGTAATATGTGTGTTAAAAATCGGAATGTGTAATGTGTAAGAATGTGCCATGTGTGACACTGCTTCCATAGAGGGCCGTGGAACCGTACCATGGAAAAGTCCCCATGGGAAGGTTCAATGTGTTAAGATCCTAAGGGCATTAGGATGAAATCCTGGAGGTCGACAAGTACCACTGGTTAGGGTGGAGAGTCTTCTCCCGGTCTGCGCAGTCCAAGAGTCGTCACTGTATTGCCTAGGTGGCGTCTATGTGTATGTGTTATGTGATGTGTCCTTCTAATGGTGGTTTGGACTATGTGTCACGGCACTAAATGTGAAATGTGAATGTGAACATGTGTAAATTGTGTAGTGTGAATATGTGAAAATGTGCAATGTGTAAAAAGTGAGCAATGTGAATGTGTAATTGTGTAAACATGTGGAACTAATATGGTAAATCATGAAATTATGATCCATGATGTGTAAGTGTTAAAATTTTGTCAAAACAGCAACCTAAATGCGTGTAAAATGCCATTTCCACATGTGCAAAATTTGTAGAATCCATGTTAAGAATGTTTCTTACTTATGTGTGAATAGTTCCATGTTTAATCGTTATCATGTTGAAGTTGAAAATGTGAATGTAGCTCTCATGTGAATAGTCAAATAGAAAGCATGTGGTAGGGACTTTAATTTGGAATGACATAAACCATGTACATGTGTTTAAATTTTATAGAAGTATCATGATAGGTTGTTTCCTACCATGCTATATGTTTGGCTATTGAAAGTGATTATAGGTCTTATTGTGATATATGCATGTATGACGTGTATGGTGTTATTTGCTGAGTCTTTTAGACTCATTCCTTGCTTCGGCGTATATGTTTAATAGGTGAAACACCTTTGGAGGAGACCGTGGAGAGCGACTCCGAGCGCGGGAGTAGCTTGGCGGAGTTGTAGTTGTGACATTTTGACTTCCATAGTATGTAATTGAGACTTTGTAATAGAAACACTATGTAATTGTGGACAACTATGCATTTGAATTTAGTACTTCATTATGTGGACTTTATTTCTTTTAAATTGTCATGGGATCATGTATGTTAAATGTGGATGATGAAATGAAATGAAAGACCTTGTTCTTTTACTTCCGCTACTCTGTATCTATATTTGTGTGTATCTCAATCATGTGATAGCGTTTGGGTAAATGCCCCACTGTGATAACGTTCACTATACCGACGTGGGTTGGTATAACCGTACCGGTATAATGAGGGTCGTCACAGGGATTGGTATCAGAGACCACCGATTGAGATTATACATAATATACATGAATCATCATCTTCATTACATGCTAAATCTTCATAGATTGTCCACATGTGTAGAATTGATTAATAATGAATGAAAAATAGATAAGAAAATGGTTAGGAAATAAATTAACGTAGATCTAATGGTGGCTGAAATTTATTGCAGCCATGGCTTCGAGAGGTAGGTGTGGCAGAGCACCGGCCCGTGAGGGAGCCGAGACGTGAGGAGCGGGTGGAGCAGCAGGCCCCAGCACTGCAGGGTCTTGTACTTCCCCCACCGTCGCCTGTGGATTATGGAGTGTTCATGCAAGATTTGGTGCAGGCCATGCAGACGCAGGCCCACACCCAGGCTGCACTCCAGTCTCAGTTGGAGGCTCGGTTAGCATAATCAATCAAAGTGTAGTCTGTTTTATTTAACTGTATGATGTTATGTTGAATGTGTATTATTTGTTGTTGGATGTAGCAGGCTCAAGTTCCAGCTCAGGACCATGGTGGACCTTCCATCATGGAAAGATTCAAGAGGATGCTGCCACCCTCTTTTAAGGGGGAGAGCGATCTGTTACTAGCAGAAAGCTGGATGAGGGAGATCAGAAGATCTTCCAGGCTATTAGGTGTGCGGACGATGATAGGTTACTTTAGCCACCTATATGCTATAGGTATGTGCTAGTTTATTTGTTTATGTCCCCTGTTAAGTTGAAGTTGTTTAGTTGGTGCTTATGAAGGTTATGTTGCAGGAGAGAGCTGATGTGTGGTGGGCTTCATTACTGTGCACCCGATTCGAGGACGGAGCTATTGAGGTTGCTTGGGACGAGTTTGTGAGGCTCTTTCGGCCAAGTTCGTCCCCGAGCATATCAGGACAGATGGAGCAGGACTTCCTCTCCTTGACTCAAGGCTCCATGACCGTGCTCGAATATGAGGCCAGGTTTGCAGAATTATCTAAATATGCACCTCATATCGTGATAGATGAGCGCAGGAAAGCAAAGAAGTTCGTGATGGGCCTGAAGCCATCACTGAGGATGAGGCTAGTGGCGTTTGACCATCGTACCTTGGACGAGGCCCTCAGCGCTGCTTGTAGACAGGAGGGCGAGATGGAGCAATATCTGGAAGAGAAGAAGGCTTCGCAGAAGAGGCCTGTAGCTACGTTCCAGCGGCAGGACAAGAAGAAAGCAGTGTACCAGGCACAACAGCAATCAGTAGTAGCCGGCAGTACTCAGGTACCCTCTGTACGTTCCCCTGGTGTGAAGAAAGAGTGTCCCCACTGTGGGAAGACACATGGTGGTTCCGAGTGTTGGATGATTGTGGGAAAGTGCTTGAAGTGCAGAAGCAGCGACCACAAGATCAAGGATTGTCCGAGACTTCAGCAGGGAGTCCAGCGTGGAGCGCCAGCCCCAGCAGTGGTAGCAACAGTAGCGCCAGCTACAGGAAGACCAGGAAGGCCTCGAGCCCCAGCTTGAGTGTTTGCTCTAGCATGCGAGGACGCCGAGCAGGCAGAGCACGTCACCAAAGGTACGGTTTTACTTCTAGGTGTGCACGCTCCGATTTTGTTTGATACGGGTGCTACTCACTCGTTCATTTCTGAGCGGTTCGCTAAGCAGTTAGCTCTAGAGTTAGGCGTAGAGTCTGAGGAGTTAGAGGTCCCCTTTGTTGTGCACACACCTGCAGGTACAGTATCGACTAGGAAGTGCATTCCGTCGTTACCGGTGTGCATTGAGGATAGAATCCTAGAAGGGTGTTTCTTCTTGCTAAAGATGAAGGACTATGATGCTATTCTTGGTCTGGATTGGCTAGAGGAGCACTATGCGTTAGTAGATTGTCGTGGGAAGAGGATTGTTTTCCGCATTCCTGGTGAGGACGAGTTCTCTCTTCCCTTGCCAAGGAACTTGGCGGGAAAGTTGGTCATCTCTGCCATGAAGGCGATGCGCATGGTAAACAAGGGTTGTGACGCTTTTCTTGCCAGCGTGGTGTTAGTACCTGAGGCTGATGAGTCACCTACTCTTGCAGAGATCGAGGTAGTGCAAGATTTTCCAGACATTTTTCTCGATGATTTATCTGAATTGCCACTGGATAGAGAGATAGAGTTCACCATAGAGTTACTTCCGGGCACCTCTCCTATCTCAAAGGCTCCATATCGGATGGCACCTGCGGAGTTAGCCGAGTTAAGGAGGCAGTTGCAAGAGTTGCTAGATAAGGGATTTATTCGCCCTAGTGTTTCCCCTTGGGGCGCACCTGTCTTATTCGTAAAGAAGAAGGATGGATCACTTAGGTTATGCATCGATTATAGAAAGCTAAACCAAGTGACAGTGAAGAACATGTATCCCTTGCCTCGCATTGATGATTTGTTTGACCAGTTGCAAGATGCATCAGTCTTTTCTAAGATTGATTTACGATCTGGTTATCATCAGTCGAGGATTCAGAGTGAGGATGTGTCTAAGACGGCATTCAGATCCCGTTATGGACATTATGAGTTTTTGGTTCTTCCTTTCGGATTGACCAACGCCCCTGCAGCGTTCATGGATCTCATGAACAGGGTGTTTAGGCCGTATCTAGATAGCTTTGTCGTAGTGTTTATTGATGATGTGCTGGTCTACTCTCCGGACGAGGCCACACACCTCAGCATTTGAGGGTAGTATTAGAGGTTCTCCGTGAGCACAAGCTGTATGCTAAGTTCAGCAAGTGCGATTTCTAGTTGCGCAAGGTTCATTTCCTCAGGCATGTTATCTCCGGTGCTGGTGTTGCAGTTGATCCAGCAAAGGTCCAGGCAGTTATGGATTGGGAGACCCCTAAGACCCCTTCAGAGATTCGTAGTTTTCTGGGTTTGGCTGGTTACTATCGGCGATTCATTGAGGGATTTTCATCCATCGCCACCCCATTGACTCAGCTCACCAGAAAGGGAGTGAAGTTTGTCTGGTCCGAGAAGTGTGAGAGTAGTTTTCAATTGTTGAAGACTAAGCTCACGTCAGCTTCGGTGTTAGTCTTGCCGAGTGGTGTAGAGGGTTTTGCTATCTACACGAATGCGTCTCGGATTGGCTTAGGCTGTGTGCTAATGCAGCAAGGAAGGGTAGTGGCTTATGCTTCTCGTCAGTTGAAGGAGCATGAGAAGAACTATCCGACTCATGATTTGGAGCTCGCAGCAGTGGTTCATGCACTAAAGATCTAGAGGCACTATCTTTATGGTGTCAGATTTGAGGTGTTCACCGACCACAAGAGCTTGAAGTATCTTTTCTCCCAAAAGGAATTAAACCTGAGGCAGAGAAGATGGATTGAGTTCTTGAAGGACTATGACTTCGACCTTCAGTATCATCCTGGAAAGGCGAACGTCGTAGCGGATGCTCTGAGCAGGACGAGACCATCTCTCCAGCAGGACTGGAAGATGTTGGAGGATGCGGCTTGCGTGTTGACTGAGTTAGAGCCATCGCTATGCCAGGCTTTTGTAGCTCAGTTATCCCTTAGGTCCTCGGTTTTGGATGAGGTGATCGAGCAATAGAAAGCCGACCCTAGACTCCTAGAGTTAGTGGGCAAGGCAGGCATTGCTCGTGATGAGGACGGTGTGATTAGGTTTCATCACCGTGTTTGTGTCCCTGATTTGGTAGATGTCTGTGAGCATGTGTTAGCGAAGGCTCATAGATCGCGGTTCTCTATTCATCCAGGTAACACTAAAATGTACCAGGATTTGAAGAGGTCCTTTTGGTGGTCTGGCATGAAGAGGGACGTGGCAGATTATGTGTCCCGGTGTTTAGTATGCCAGTAAGTGAAGGTCGAGCGATAGCGACCATCTGGCCTTATGCAGAAGATGGAATCCCAGTGTGGAAGTGGGAAGCTATCACTATGGATTTTGTTTCGGGTTTGCCTCGATCTAGAAGGGGCAATGACTCGATTTGGGTAGTTGTAGATAGATTCTCGAAGACCGCGCATTTCTTGCCTATGAAGAAGAAGCAGTTGGTTTGAGAGTTTAGTTAGATTGTATGTTAGTAGTGTGGTTAGATTGCATGGTGTGCCGAAGTCGATCATTTTGGATCGAGATCCGAGATTTACTTCGAGATTGTGGAAAGGTCTTCAGGATGCGTTAGGTTCGGAGCTGAAGCTCAGTTCGGTATTTCATCTCCAGATAGATGGACAGTCCGAGAGGACTATCCAGACGCTCGAGGATATGTTGAGAGCGTGTGTACTGGATTGGAAGGATGATTGGGAGCGTCATTTACCTCTTGTGGAGTTCGCATACAACAACAGCTTTCATGCGAGTATTGGTATGGCTCCGTTTGAGGCGTTGTATGGTAGGCCCTGTAGATCTCCCTTGTGTTGGGAGGAGGCAGGTGATAGGAAGTTGATCGGTCTGGAGTTAGTTCAGGAGACTTTGGATAAGATTCAGTTGATTAGGAAGAGGCTTGTTGCGGCACAGGATAGGCAGAAGAGCTACGCCGACAACAGAAGGAGGATCTAGAGTTCGAGGCGGGTGATCATGTCTTCTTAAGATATCACCTACTCGAGGTGTTGTCAGGTTTGGCAGGCATGGTAAGTTGAGCCCTAGATTCATTGGCCCATATGAGATTCTCAGACGATTGGGCAGCATGGCATATGAGCTAGCTTTACCCCCAGCTTTGGCTAGTGTTCATCCTGTTTTCCACGTTTCTATGCTCAGGAAGTATGTCCGAGATCCATCTCATGTGATAAGTCATGAGCGAGTGGAGATTCAGCCAGATTTGTCGTATGTAGAGCAACCAGTAGCTATTCTTGACCGGAAGGTTCAGCATCTCCAGAACAAGGTATTGCGTCGGTCAAAGTTCTATGGTGGAACTTCTCGCGAGAGGAGGCTACTTGGGAGCTTGAGGATGCGATGAGGAAGAAGTATCCCCTTTTGTTTGAGTAGTGTCATTCAACTTCGAGGACGAAGTTTCTTTAAGGGGGAGAGGGTGTAAGGCCCTCGAATTTTGTTGTATTACTTTATTACGTGTAAATAATTCATGCTTGTGTATGCATAGATGTACATATCTACGTACATATTAACTAGTTATACTTATGTGTGCATGTGTATAATTAGATTATAAATATTGCTTGAATTGCATGCTGGTAGTGTGTACATGATAGTACACATATTGCATGTAAGTATATAGAATATGCATGGATTTTCGGCATGTTTTAAGTTCTGGCCGAAGGGCCAATTGGCGTCAACAGGGTGGACGTCCATGGTGGTAAACGTCTATATCGTTGGACGCTAATACTTAAATAAACGGCCATGGATGTGGACGTTAAATCTCTGACCTGCATGCGTTGCAGACCCTGAAATTCCGGGGGCAAGCAAGCCCAACCATTGGGGAGAAGTCCCCAACGGATATCAGGCCTTCACATCACCCCTCCGGATATCCCAAACCCATTCTCCTATAAACCAAACCCCTTATGCACCAGAAGAACTCTCTTGACTCTTTGAAAAGAGGAGAGAAACCCTAGCTCTGGACTGAAGGAAACCTGAACTTTGGAGGCTTTGATCCGGTGACTGAAGGCTTCCCCCGGCGATCTACACCGACTGGAGAATAGCTGGGACATAGGGGAAGGCTTCCCCGACGTTGGTTTGTCGTCTACATCGACCAAGAACCCAGAGCAAGAAGAGTTTGGAGGCTTCTTGGGACTACCCAAGGAGAGCTTCAACGGAAACTTTGATCCCTTTGGAGACTTATTAAGAGGCAAGTAACCCATCCCCGTGGTGCATGTGTGTATCCAGTAGGTCCTAGGCATTTTTATGGATTTTTATCGTGTCCTGGATCCTCACATTCCTCTGTTATCTGGAGCTCGGTCTGTGTTTTTGTACATACAGGAACTTGACGTCAAGCCCTCTTGCTGTCAAGATCTCCAGTCAGTGGCCAGCGATCTTGCCGTCAATCTCCTTGAACGGCCAGACACTGCCGTTAAGTTCTTCAGTGCAGAACAGTAAATTGCTCTGCCTTATATAATTATTTTCCGGACTTTGACGCATGAGGATATAGTGTAATTTTTTTTTATATGTTATGTAAAATAGATAAGGTGATGTGTGTGGAATTTTCTGTACTTTTCTGTAGGTGGCATAAATTGTTAGATTTATTGAAACATATGTTGGGAAAATGGATTATACATGTTCACCTACTGTCTACATGATTCCTGAGGAAATTAAATGCCCTAGATTTTCTATACCATGTGTATATGTATCAGCCCATACCCTGCAAATTTGAGAATTTGTTCATGTTCGTGTGATTTACTGTAATTTCTGCAATGGAAATAGAAAGCATGTGTAGGATTTTCAAAAATCCACAGTAAATTGTATGTTGTGCGATAAACTCGGGAAAAATTTTCTGTAATAATGTGTATGATAGATTCAGATCTGTGAAATGTCAAATCTGAGATTCATGTTATGTTCCATGATAAATTGAATTATGAATGGCATGAGATTGAGCGTTTTAATTTTTGTAAATGTAAATATGACTCAAAAAAATGTGAAAGTTTTCATGTGTGGTCATAAACTTACAAACAGTGTGTGGTTAAATTTTCATGTGATTTGGATAACAGAAAATGGTATTATGAGATTTCCATGTGAAAACGAGTGATTAATGCATGTTATCATGAATGTGGTTTAATTATGCATTGTTCAGCCAGATTAGTGTAAAGTATTGAATGTTTAAAGTCTATCATCAGTAGTATCATGAATAGGAAAACAGAGCCATGTGTATAAGTGAGAGAATGTAAAGACATGTGTATATCATGTGTAATATGTGTGTTAAAAATCGGAATGTGTAATGTGTAAGAATGTGCCATGTGTGACACTGCTTCCATAGAGGGCCATGGAACTGTACCATGGAAAAGTCCCCATGGGAAGGTTCAATGTGTTAAGATCCTAAGGGCATTAGGATGAAATTCTGGAGGTGGACAAGTACCACTGGTTAGGGTGGAGAGTTCTTCTCCCGGTCTGCGCAGTCCAAGAGTCGTCACTGTATTGCCTAAGTGGCATCTATGTGTATGTGTTATGTAATGTGTCCTTCTAATGGTGGTTTGGACTATGTGTCACGGCACTAAATTGTGAATTGTGAATGTGAACATGTGTAAATTGTGTAGTGTGAATATGTGAAAATGTGCAATGTGTAAAAAGTGAGCAATGTGAATGTGTAATTGTGTAAACATATGGAACTAATATGGTAAATCATGAAATTGTGATCCTTGATGTGTAAGTGTTAAAATTTTGTCAAAACAGCAACCTAAATGCGTGTAAAATGCCATTTCCACATGTGCAAAATTTGTAGAATCCATGTTAAGAATGTTTCTTACTTATGTGTGAATAGTTCCATGTTTAATCGTTATCATGTTGAAGTTGAAAATGTGAATGTAGCTCTCATGTGAATAGTCAAATAGAAAGCATGTGGTAGGGACTTTAATTTGGAATGACATAAACCATGTACATGCGTTTAAATTTTATAGAAGTATCATGATAGGTTGTTTTCCTACCATGCTATATGTTTGGCTATTGAAAGTGATTATAGGTCTTATTGTGATATATGCATGTATGATGTGTATGGTGTTATTTGCTGAGTCTTTTAGACTCATTCCTTGCTTCGGCGTACAGGTTTAGTAGGTGATACACCTTTGGAGGAGACCGTGGAGAGCGACTCTGAGCTCGGGGAGTAACTTGGCAGAGTTGTAGTTGTGACATTTTGACTTCCATATTATGTAAATTGAGGCTTTGTAATAGAAACACTATGTAATTGTGGACAACTATGCATTTGAATTTAGTACTTCATTATGTGGACTTTATTTCTTTTAAATTGTCATAGGATCATGTATGTTAAATCTGGATGATGAAATGAAATGAAAGACCTTGTTCTTTTACTTCCGCTACTCTGTATCTATATTTGTGTGTATCTCAATCATGTGATAGCGTTTGGGTAAATGCCCCACTGTGATAACGTTCACTATACCGATGTGGGTTGGTATAACCGTACCGGTATAATGAGGGTCGTCACATTTCTTGTATCTCCATTCCTTTGGAAGATTTTCATGTTCAATGTCTATTTGCTGCAAGTCTTCCAAAGGTGGATCTTCCTTGTCCTCAATTGATGTGTTCTTTAATTTCTTAGACAGGTCATCTGCATCATCAATGTCGCTCTCTGCTTCCTTTCTCAAGGAAGGTTTAGTTTCATCAAAAATAATATGTACAGACTGTTCAATCAATAAGGTGCGTTTATTAAACACTCTATAACCTTTAGGTTTAGTAGCATACCCCATGAAGATGCCTTCATCTGATTTGGCATCCAACTTACCAATGTCTCTTTTGCCGTTGTTGTGAATGAAGCATGGACATCCAAAGGTTCTGAAGTGACTAATCTTTGACTTCTTTCCCTTGAACAACTCATATGCAGTCTTCTTCAAGATGGGTCTGATCATTACTCTATTAATGATATAGCTTGTTGTGTTCACTACTTCAGCCCAGAAATACCTTGGTAAATCATATTCTGACAGCATTGTTTTTGCCATATCCAATAAGGTTCTATTCTTCCTCTCAACAACTCCATTTTGTTGTGGTGTCTTTGGTGCTGAGAAGTTATGCTCAATCCCTTGGTCATCACAGAATTTTGCAAATTTTTCATTTTGAAACTCTCCTCCATGATCTGACCGGATTCCAACAATGCAAAACTTCTTGTCTTTATGTACTCTTCTGCTGAAGCTTACAAAACTATCAAAGGTATCATCTTTGTGCTCCAAGAAGGAAACCCATGTGAATCTGGAATAATCATCCACAATAACAAATCCAAAATTCTTTCCTCCAAGACTAGTGGTCCTCATTGGCCCGAATAAATCCTTGTGAAGGAGTTCCAAGGGTTTAGAGGTGGTTACCACAGTCTTTGACTTGAAGGAACACTTAGTGTGCTTCCCTTTTGCACACGGTCTCCAGATACCATCCAATTTATTGCTGACCTTTGGCAGACCTTCCACAAGACTTCTCTTTCTAAGCTTATTTATGCCATCCAAACTGCAGTGGCCCAATCTTCTGTGCCACAGCTCAGTTGACTGCTCTTTGCTGGCCGCTAAACAAATGGCTTGATCCTTGAGTTCTTCAAGGTAGAGCACATAAAGGTTCTTTTCTCTGTTAGCTTCGAAGATTATTGCTCCATCCTTCAACATATTGCACTTGGACTCTTGGAACTTGATCTGATCACCTTTGTCACAAAGCTGGCTGATGCTTATGAGGTTGTGCTTTAGCCCTTTGACACACAGAACATCTTCAATAACTATTTTCCCTTTGTTGCTCAAAGAACCACTGCCTATCACTGTTCCTTTTCCATTATCTCCATAGGTAACTGTTCCTTCTTCAGCTTGGAGATGAGTGAACAGCTACCTGTTCCCTAACATATGCCTTGAGCACCCGCTGTCCAGGTACCACTTTGATGCTCGAAGGCTTCCCTGAAAAGGAGACATTAAGTTTTAGGTACCCAAGTTCTTTTGGGTCCTTGTTGGTTAGTGTCAACAGTTTCCTTTTTAATTATCCATTTCTTATGTCTAGTTGGACATGTTATTTTTATATGCCCTAACTTATTGCAATGGCTACAGCAGGACGTTTTTGTTACTCTTTCAATATATTTGAAATTGGCTTTGTATGTTGTATCTTGTTCAGGTGTAAACTTCGGAGTTGGATATATTTTAGGTTGAATTATTGTTTCTTCATTTTCTGGTGGTGTATATCCTAAACCATGTTTCTTCTTTCCTGGACGTCTAGCACCTTTTAATATTAAGGAGTTCTTACCATTTGTAAATTTCTCAATGTGCTTGACAGTTTGTCATTTTCTTCATTTAAAGTTTTAATTTCTTTCTCAGTTCATCTGAACTCTCCTGTTTTCCTAATCTGATTATTTGTTTATTTTTATCTTTTAGATCTTCACATAATAGTTCATTTCTTCTTTTAAGTTCAGTTATTTATTTTTCTAATTCTTCGTTTTCTGTTTTTAGATCTGAATTAGTGTTTTCTAAACATGCCGTATTTTTCTTACTAACTTTTAACAATTTTGTTACTTCCCTATATTTACAGTATAATTCATTGAAAGCTTCTTCAAGATTATCAGAATCATTGCAAGAATCAAAAGATGAATCAGAAGTTACCTTCTCTTCAGTGTTTGCCATAAAAGCCAAGTTGGCTTCTTCTTCTTCACTATTTAAGCTTGACTCACTGTCTGAGTCGCTGTTGTTGCTCCATGCTGCTGCCATAGCCTTTTCTTATGCCTCCTGAATTTCTTGGAGCTTTCTCTCTTTCTGAATTCAAGCTTCTTGAGCTTTGGACATTCTGCTTTGATATGTCCTGGGTTTTTGCACTCGTAGCATATGGGCTCGCCTTTTTCTGATCCTTTCCATCTGGTTTCTTGAAGTCCTTATTTTTCTTGAAGTGTCTTCTACCAGATTGGAACTTCTTCTTCTTGGCTAGAATGCGCTGCAGTCTTCTTGATAGCATGGCTTCTTCATCTTCGCAATCATTTGAGCTTTCATCTTCGGCTGATGACTCATCTGATCTGTCTTCTTCTGCTTTAAGAGCATTTGAATGTTTCTTTCTGCTTGAGGATTCTCCTAGTCTCTCCATATTTATCTCGTGGGCCATAAGGGACCCAATGAGCTTTTCCAAAGACATCCTCTTTAGATCATTAGCTTCCTCAATGGCTGTTACCTTGGGAGTCCATGTAGATGGAAGAGATCTAAGGATTTTTCTGACCATATCTCCAATCTCATAGGTCTTACCAAGTCCTGCTAATCCATTTGTAATGTCTGTGAATCTACTGAACATTTGAGTTATGGACTCTCCTGGCTGCATCTGGAAACTCTCATATTGAGTTACCAGAATATCTATTCTGGTTTCCTTAACCTTGTCCGTGCCTTCATAAGTGATTCTCAATTTTTCCCACATCTCCATTGCGGATTTGCAGGCTGATACTCTATTGAATTCTTTCTTGCTGAGAGCACAGCACAAAATGCTTTTAGCCTTACAGTTTAAAGAAAACATCTTCCTGTCCTTTTCGTTGGTGACTAGGAGATCGCCTTCTTCAACTATGGACCATATCTGGTAGTCATTACCTTGTAGAAAATACTCCATTCTTGTTTTCCAGTAAGCATAGTCTTCTCCATCAAACAATGGTGGTTGGTTGACAGACTGACTTTCATTGTGACCTTGGGCTGCCATGGATCTTTACTCTTCAGATCGTTGGATCTTCTTCTTTGTCGAAGAGACTCGCTCTGATACAACTTGTTGCCCAGCTAGGTAGCCCAGACGGGGGGTGAATGGGTCTTTAAAATTTATCAATTAATATCTGTTCACTAAAAACGTTCACACACAAAGACACACATTGATGGATGTTAGTTATTGTTAGGATAAACAACAATCACACAAAGAAGCAATCACACAACACAAGAGTTTATCCTGGTTCGGATCTCCTCTCCTTAGGAGTCCTAAGTCCAGTCCCTGAGCAACAACTCAGGATTTCAGTAACTAGGGTATAGTCCCCCTGTGGACACTACAACACCCAACTCAGCTGGTGTTCTCTTCTCAGCCCGAAGAGGAACAACACCCTAGATACCCCACCAGGTCTTCCTTCACACCAGAAGGGCACACACACACCCTGGATACCACCAGGTCTTCCTTCACACACAAAGGGTACAAGCATAGAAACAAGTAAGCAGGAGATTAAGCCCTAGATCAAGCTTTGACAAGCCAAGATCTGAAGCTAGGGACTGAGAGCAATGAGTTCTACAAACAAAAGCTCACTCTCAGAACCAAACAAGCTCTCTCGAAAATCTACAAACAATGCAGAGAGCAAAGAGCTAATCTAATGGAATGAGGCTTGGCTCTTTCTTGAGAACTCGCAGAAGACTTGATGATCAGAGTGTTTTTTTGTGACTATCGTTCTCTTTCTATGTATATTTCTTCTGGAGCTCCTTTCTTCAATATATAGCCTCAATTTGAAATATAGACGTTGAAGTATCCATTGCCTTTAGCTTTTGGTGAACGTTAGACTGAGTGGCACTTGGAAGCTTCCAGTCAACAGTCCTTTATCCATTTGTGCACGCAAAGAGATAGGATCTTCTGAAGTGTCCTTTGGCTTCTACAAGGTCCAACGTTGTATGACGAATGTTGTTAAAGACCTGCATACATTAAATGCTAGAACAGTAGACAGCTAGGCTGTCTCTTGTTGCCAGTCAACGTTGGTGTGAATATTCACCAAAATAGTAATGTCATTTTGCTGTTCTAAAAGATGCATATGGAATAGACATGATAATGGATGATATCGTCTATATGCATGCAGAGATACGTTCAGTCTTCATTAAATGCACAGCTGTCAGAAGAATATGTGCAAAGACTTTGACTATTCAACCCGATGAAAGGATAAGTCATATGTCAAGTTGATTGATATGAAATCGATGCATTTATGACTTATGAAATCGTTATGCAACCAAACAGCAAATCGTTATGAGATATGAAAGAATCGTTGTGATATATGAAAGAATCGTTGTGATCAATAAGAAAATCATTTTGATTGCTTAAGAAGTCGATGCGCAAGGCAAATCGTTATAATATCTGAAGCAATCGTTACGATAAGCAAATCATTTTGATAATTAAAGGAATCGTTATGAAAGCAAGTCGTTTCGATGACTAAAGGAATTGTTACGAGAGCAAGTCGTTACGATGACTAAAGGAATTGTTACGAGAGCAAGTCGTTACGATGACTAAAGGAATCGTTACGAGAGCAAGTCGTTACGATGACTAAAGAAGTCGATGCTATCAAATCGTTGCGCTCTCTTTAAGAAGTCGTTGTAGGAACGATTTCTTTTGAAATCAAAAGAAGTTTCAATCTATGAAGAAATCGTTAAGGTACTTATGAAATGGTTATGAAGAAATCATTATAGTTCTACTGTAATCATTATGATCTATAAAGGAAACCGATGTGTACTTAGACAAATATGATGTTGTAGATACAATGTAAAGATGCTTACCTGTTTGGTTATTTTCCTTTGGTATTAATTCCTGTGCTTAAGACTTGTAGAAAATTGGTTAGTGACCTTTAATTAACGGTTTTATAATTATCACAATAATATGGTTTTGTTAATCACAAAAATAGAAATGTAATTACCTTTAATTACATGGGGATAGACTGTTCATCAGAACTAACTCCGGACCGATCAACTGCCTATCGCCTGTCTCCTCCCAACACAAGGGAGATCTACAGGGCCTACCATACAACGCATCAAATAGAGCCATACCAATACTCGCATGAAAACTGTTGTTATGTGCGAACTCCACAAGAGGTAAATGGCGCTCCCAATCATCTTTCCAATCTAGAATACACGCCCACAACATATCCTCGAGCGTCTTGATAGTCCTCTCGGACTGTCCATCTGTCTGGGGATGAAACGCCGAACTGAGCTTTAACTTCGAACCTAACGCATCCTGAAGACCCTTCCACAGCCTCGAAGTAAATCTCGGATCTCGATCCGAAATGATCGACTTTGGTACCTCATGTAATCTAATAATACTACCAACATACAATCTAGCTAAACTCTCTACTGACTGCTTCTTCTTCATGGGCAAGAAATGCGCAGTCTTCGAGAATCTATCTACCACTACCCAAATCGAGTCATTACCCCATCTAGATCAAGGCAAACCCATAACAAAATCCATAGTGACAACTTCCCACTTCCATACTAGGATCTCCATCTTTTGCATAAGACTAGATGGTCGCTGCCACTCGGCCTTCACTTGCTGGCACACTAGACATCTAGATACAAACTCTGCTACATCCTTCTTCATGCCAGACCACCAAAAGGATCTCTTCAAATCCTGGTACATCTTAGTGTTACCCAGATGAATAGAGAATCTAGACCTATGAGCCTCTTCTAATACATGCTCACGGACATCCACGATGTCAGGAACACAAACACGGTGATGGAATCTAATCACACCATCCTCATCACGAGCAATGCCCGCCTTGCCCACTAACTCTTGGAGTCTAGGGTCGGCTTTTTGTTGCTCGATCACCTCATCCAACACCGAAGACCTAATGGACAACTGAGCTACAAAAGCCTAACATAATGATGGCTCCAACTCAGTCATCGCACACGCCGCATCCTCCAACATCTTACAAACCTGCTGGAGAGATGACCTCTTCCTACTAAGGGCATCTGCTACAACATTCGCCTTTTCAGGATGATACTAGAGGTCGAAGTCATAGTCCTTCAGGAACTCAATCCATCTTCTCTGCCTCAGGTTTAATTCCTTTTGGGAGAAAAGATACCTTAAACTCTTATGGTCAGTGAACACCTCAAATCTGACACCATAAAGATAGTGTCTCCAGATCTTCAGTGCATGCACCACTGCCGCAAGCTCCAAATCATGAGTCGGATAGTTTCGCTCATGCTCCTTCAATTGGCGAGAAGCATACGCTACTACCCTTCCTTACTGCATTAATACACAGCCAAGGCCAATCCGAGATGCATCCGTATAAATGGCAAAACCTTCATCACCACTAGGTAATACCAATACTGGAGCGAAAGTAAGCTTAGTCTTCAATAACTGAAAGTTACTCTCACATTCCTCGGACCAAACAAACTTCTCACCCTTCCTGGTCAGCTTGGTTAATGGGGCTGCGAGAGATGAAAATCCCTCAATAAAACGCCGATAATAACCCGCCAAACCAAGGAAACTCTGAATCTCCGAAGGGTCCTGGGAATCTCTCAATCCATAACAGCCTGGACCTTCGCTGGATCTACTGCTACACCAGCACCGGAGATAACATGCCAAGGAAATGAACCTCGTGCATCCAAAAATCACACTTGCTGAACTTGGTATAACTTATGCTCACGGAAAACCTCTAACACCACCCTCAAATGCTGACGATGTGTGGCCTCATCCGGAGAATAGACCAACACGTCATCAATGAAAACTACCACAAAACTATCTAAATATGGTCTAAACACCCTGTTCATGAGATCCATGAACACTGCCGGGGCGTTGGTCAGACTAAAAGGAAGAACCAAAACTCATAATGTCCATAACGAGTTCTAAAGGCCGTCTTGGACACATCCTCACTCCTAATCCTTAACTGATGATAGCTAGAACGCAAATCAATCTTGGAAAAGATTGATGCATTCTGTAGCTGGTCAAACAAATCATCAATCCGAGGTAAGGGATACCTGTTCTTCACCGTCACTTGGTTTAGCTTCCTATAATCGATGCATAACCTGAGTGACCCATCCTTCTTCTTTACAAACAATATAGGTGCGCCCCAAGGAGAAACGCTAGGGCGTATGAATCCCTTATCTAGAAAATCCTGCAACTACTTCCTTAGCTCAGCTAATTCCGCAAGTGCCATCCGATAAGGGGCCTTCGAGATAGGAGAGGTGTCAGGAAGCAACTCTAGCGTGAACTCTATCTCTCTAGCCAGTGGCAATCTAGATAAATCATCGGGAAAGACATCTGGAAAATCCTGCACTACATCTATCTCTGCAAGAGTAGGTGACTCATTAGCCTTGGGTACTAATACCACACTGGCAAGAAAAGCGTCACAACCCTTGTTAACCATACGCATCGCCTTCATGGCAGAGATGACAAACTTTCCCGCTAAATTCCTTGGCAAAGGATGAGAAAACTCATCCTCACCAGGAATGCAGAAAATAATCTTCTTCCCACGACAATCCACTAACGCATAGTGCTCCTCTAGCCAATCCAGACCAAGAATAGCATCATAGTCCTTCATCTTAAGCAAGAAGAAGCACCCTTCTAGGACTCTATCCTCAATGCACACCGGTAAAGACGGAATACACTTCCTAGTCGATACCGTGCCCGCAGGTGTGTGTACAGACAAAGGGACTTCTAACTCCTCAGACTCTATCCCGTCTCTAATGCTAATTTCCTAGCAAAACGCTCAGAAATGAACGAGTGAGTGGCACCTGTATCAAATAGAACTCGAGCGTGCACACCCATGAAAAGAACCGTACCCTCGGTGACATGATCCGCCTGCTCGGCGTCCTCACGAGCTAACGCAAACACTCGAGCTGGGGCTCATGGTCTCCCTAGTCGTCCTGTCACTGGCACTACTACTGCTGCTGGGGCTGGTCCACGCTGGACTCCCTGCTGAAGTCTCGGACAATCCTTGATCCTATGCTCGCTGCTTCCGCACTTCAAACACTTCCCCGCCAACTTCCAACATTCTGTACCACCATGTGCCCTCCCACAATGAGGACACTCCTTCTGGCCACTAGGGGAATGTTGAGAAGGTACCTGACTGCTTCTCGATGCCACAGGACGCTATGGTGACTGAAAAGCCGCCTTCTTCCTCTCCTGCCTCTGGAAAGGAGCTGCAGGCCTCTTCTGAGAAGCCTTCTCTCCTCCAAGTACTACTCCATCTCTCCCTCCTGACGCACGCTGCACTAAGGACCTGCTCGGGTACGATGGTCGAAAGCTACCAACATCGTCCTCAGTGATGGTCTCAGACCCATCACGAATTTCTTCGCCTTCCTGCGCTCATCAACTACAATATGAGGGGCATACTTCGATAGCTCGACAAACCTGGCCTCGTATTCCAGCACAGTCATGGAGCCCTGAGTCAAAGAGAGGAACTCCTGCTCCATCTTGTCCTGGATGTGCTCCGGAACAAACTTGGCTCGGAATAGCCTCACGAACTCATCCCAACCAACCTCCATAGCACCATCCTCTAACCGAGTATGTAACAACGAGGAGCACCACACGTTGGCTCGCTCCTGCCAAAACGTTCTATAAGAACCAAACTATAATAATCTAGGCTTAAGGAAATGACTACATAAATAACTTACACATACCTGTAGTATATAGGTGGCTAAAGTGACCTTGTCATCCTCAGTGCACCTAATAGCCCGGAAGATCTTCTCGATCTCCTTATCCAGCTCTCCGCAAGTAACGGATCGCTCTCCCCTTAAAAGAGGGTGGCGACATCCTCTTGAACCTTTCCATGATGGAGGGTCCACCATGGTCAGCCTGGGGAGCTGGCACCTAGCCTGCTACAACAAACATCATGAGCAACACATACAACATAACAAACATGCATTTAATAAAACAAACTACTTTATCTTATTATTCTAACCTAAGCCTCCAGCTGAGCCTGAAGTGCAGCCTGAGTATGGGCCTGCGTCTTCATGGCCTGCACTAGACCCTGCATGAACACTCCATAGTCCACTAGCGGTGGAGGAGGAAGCACAGGACCCTGGGGTGCTAGAGCCTACTGCTCACCCTGGTCCTCACGCCTAGGCTCATCTCTCCTCTGTTGCCATCACGAGCAGGTACACCACCACGTCTACCGCGTGAAGCTATATACTGCAAAATAATTTAATCACAATTAAGGACTAATCTATCAGATTCCTAACTATGTGGACAATCTATAGAGACTTAGCATATAATGAAGATGATGGTATATGCATATTTATGTACAATCTTAACCATCTCTGATACCAATCTCTGTAACGACCCTCTTTATATCGGTACGGTTATACCAACCCACGTCGATATAGAAAGCGTCGCTACAGTGGGACATTTACCCAACACATACAATAAGTTGAGTTGTACACAAATATAAACACATATAGCGGAAATAAAGAACTAAATAAAAGATCTTATTCCATCATCCACATTTTATCCACAGTCTATATAGTGCAAGAAGGAACTAAACATTTCACAACTAAAAATTTAAAGTAAATTACATTGTCCACAACTAAATTACATCAAGTTCTTTATTACATACTATGAAAGAAAAGTACAAAATGCTGAAATCTCCACAAAGGTGCTACTCCTCGCGCTCGGAGTCACTCTTAACTGTCTCCTCCAAAGAAGTAGAGATATCTGCACCTGTATGCCGAAGCAAGAGTGAGTCCAAAGACTCAGCAAGAAAATCCACACACATAATACATACACACATCATATAGACATTTTTACTTTTAAGTCAGGTCATGATTTCAAGTAACATGGATTTAACAATCTTTTTAAAAATCTAAACATGATATTCTACTACCTTTGATATAGGCCACATGCTTTATATTTACATTTAGAATTAAATTACCTAACACATGCTTTCTACACATACTTTATTATTCTAATTGCAAGCACTTTTCATCATGTTTATGTCATGATACAATAACCATATAAGCATGGAATTTACACATAGTGAAAGAGATGATCCTACCATGGATTCTAAGTACAACTTCACATTCATAACGCATTAATAAACATAAACAGCTTGCTGTTTTTACATGGGTATAACACATTTAATAGTCCGATTCACAATTTCACATATTATCATATTAATTCACAGTTCCACAAAATCTTTTGCACATTTTTACACATGCCCATTTCACATATAAACAAAATCACATTATCTCATTTTATGCCATGACACATAGTCCAAACCGCCTCCAGAAGGACACACACTTGTCACATCACACACATATATCTTATCACCTAGGCAATCAGGTGATAGATCTTAGTTATTGCGCAGAACTGGGAGAAGCACTTTCCACCCTAACCAGCGGTACTTGTCCACCTCCAGATTTTATCCCAATGCCCATGGGACATCACACACATATGAACCTTCCCGTAGGGACTTTACTATGGTACAGTTCCACAGCCCTCTAAGGTAGCAGTGTCACCCATTGGCACATTTATATAATTTCCATTTTTAAACACACACGATTTCACACTATTTAACACATAATTCCATATTCACAATTTTACACACGGTTTCGGTTCCCTATCATGATACTACAGTTAACAATATTTAATCAACCATAGATTAACATTAATCATGCTGAAACTATTTAGTAAATCTAAAATTTCAATGAACATGCTTTAATTAGTCATTTCTTCATGAAATGAACAAATTATTACTTACTATTGTCCATTCCACATGAAATTTTTATCACAGATTGTTTACGGGCTGGACATCATGCTTACCGAATTTCACATTTTTCTGAGCTATAACAATTTATAGAATTTAAAACAGTAATTCTACATGTTTACTCATAACTCGATTGTTCATGAAATCACAATATTGTAATCATTTTTAATAGTTCAAGACCTATATTTACAGTTATAACATCACATGAAATTTTCAAGAATTTAGGTTGCATCGTACAGTTTATTGAAGAATTAAAAATAATTATGCATATTCACTATTTCACAGTTTAGAAATCATAATTAATTATACAGATATCAGAAAATCCCAAATTTTCGCGACCTGGATTGACATCTATAAACATCTTACAGAAATTCTATGGTACTCAATTTCCATATGGATCATGTAAACAGCAAATTTACAAGATATAAAACCTGTCTAACATGCATTTCAGGAATTTTAATAAATAGTACAATTAACAAAAATTCACAGAAATTACACAATATGATCCACTACATATATTACATAATATATAAAAGTTATAGTATATCCTCATATGCAGAAATCCAAAAAATAAATCATAAAGGTGAGAACAGTCCACTGTTCTTGCCTGAAGAACTAAACGGCAATGGGATGGCCGCCTACCACGTTAACGACAACAAAGGCCGCCGCCAACTTAAGATATTAACGGCAGCAAAGATTGCTGTTAAGTTCCTGTCTGCAGAAAACAGATAGAACTCACAAAAACACCGGAGAAAGGGGGGTTCCAGGACACGATTAAAATCCGTAAAAATGCCTAGGACCTACTAGACACATGTATGGACCATGGGTATGGGTTACTTGCCTTTGTAAAAATCCACGGATGGAGTTATAGGTCGAAGAAGCTCTCCTCGGCCAGAGCCAAAGAGCCTTCAGAATCCCTCTGATCCGGGTTCTGTGTCGATGTAGAGCACAACCCGATGTCGGAGAAGCCTTCCCCAATGTTCAAACTCCCTCCTTGTCGATGAAGAATGCCGTAAGAAGTCACCAGTCGCCGGATCTCAGAGCATGAAGTGAGGGTTTCGCACAGAGAAAACTAGGGTTTTGACAAAAGAGTCAAAAGGGGTCATCTCCGGCCAGAATCTGGGTATTTTATAGGCTAAGGGTCGGAGACGCAAAGAGGGTAGGCTAGGTTACCGTTGGGGAACAGTTTCCTAATCAGAGGGTGACATATCCGGAGGCATTTCTGGACCTGCAAATGCATCTGATCTGGGAGGTAAACATCCAGATCACTGGCCGTCAATACTGGGTTAGCGTCCATCGATGTGGCCGCTGACTTGGGGTCGGCGTCTACAGATGTGGACGCCTATTGGTCGACAGGATAAAACTTAAAACTGCAGAAAACTCTATATACACCACACAGTTATGTACAATTTACAATGTATATTTTAAATATAATATCATCTATGCAATGCATTACATAATATACATAGTATATACATACATATTTACAACAAGACCAAAATAATTTATTTACACATTCTCACACATACATAAGCACAATTTAACACCTATATAAGAGAGTAATAATATAGGGCCTTACAGAGAGTGATAGAGAGATGTAGGCATTCTTATCAGATGGTAATTAGGATTGAAAACATGATTTGATTGATTGTAGGAAGGATTAGGACATGTAATTGATGGTTTGAATCAATAAAATTAAGGTTTTATTCAGTTTGCGCAATGCTCTGTTGATGTAGCAACCGCTACAGACGGCGCCTAAAGGTCGCAACGATGCGGCGGGCCACGACATGGTAGCGGCCTACCTAGCCATCGTGACAAGAAAGCGACGTCCAAAGGCGTCGCAACAAGAACCGGCGATTCAAAAAAAAAAAAAAAAACACTGCAGACCCTTCCCCCTCTCACGCGTTCAAACCCTCCAGAAAGCAATCTGATATAATGTCCCGGAATTGGAAGCAATCTGATACATTGTGCCCTGGGTGCCGATGGTACACACAGTACTTTGTTTGATCCGCTGCCATGTTCTAGTTTGGCTTCTCGGGAGGGAGTCTAAGGGCATTTAGAGACATGAGGGCCACAAATATGCCAACTAGACTTTCTGGAAGAGGAGGGTATTGCGCCCTCTTGGGCCCATTGGGCTTTCAAGGAGCATAGCCATTTTGGGGTGGTGGGACCTAATTGTATTGGCGCTGGTCTTGCTGGGGATTTTGGGTCTAAGGAGGTTGTCTATTGTTCCATAGTTGTTGAGGCTATTGATTAAGGGGCGACCTACCTACCGGGCCCTGGGGGTTATTGACTATACCTACCTGTTCATTGGTTTGGACTCCCTCAGTGACAGGACCTTGAGGTTTCTTAGGATAGTAGGACTTAGGGGTCTCAAACATAGAATGGATTGGCGAGTCCTTAAGTTGGGTCTGGATGAAACGGGCTCGACTATACAACTGGTGCATGGTGGTGATGTCGTTCATGGCTAGGATGGCTCGGTAGGTTGGAGTGGCATTGGAAATCAACAATTTAACTTTCTCCTCCTCCGGCATAGGGCAGCGGACCTTAGCAGCCAGGGCACGCCACCTGTCGACGTAGACAGCAAATTCCTCATTGGGCTTCATTTTCTCGGCCACTAGATCAACAAAAGAATATTCGGGTCCGACTCGATCTTGAAACTGCTGTAGGAATCTTGGACCACTTGGAAATCTTCGGCTTCCTCGGAAGGTAGAGAATAAAACCATTCGAGGGTCGGACCATCCAATGACTTTCTGAACAAGTACGCCATGAGGTGGCGGTCGTACTTGTGTGGAGCAGACTCATATACAAAATCTTTAAGGTGCACATAAGGGTCACCCACCCCAGAATATCACCGGTAAACAGGGAGTTCTAACTGGGGTGGGACTCGAAGATGTTGAAAGGATGGAAGGGGGATGTCCGTGGCCTTTCGCGGGTCCAATTGTCTCCTTAGGTCATGGAGCTCCCTCTTCATTGATGTCCACTCCGCGAGGAAGTCGGAAGGGGGCGTGGCGTGGTGAGCAGGAATGAGGGAGCGTGATTGCTCTAAGGAGTAGGACCTCTCGCGGGGAAGGGGAGCCAGTTCGGCTTGATAAAATGAGGGAACTGGAGGGGATTTGGGCTGAACCTCCTGCATTGGCATGTAGTTGGGCTCGAAAAAGTGGATGACACGTGGACGAAGGGGAGTAGGATCTTCCATAGACGATTGAACATGAAGTGCAGAGATAGCGGGGGCAGAGGAGGCTGCCTGCTGGGCCAAATGATGGGATGGTGGGGATAAGGGATGCTTGCCCTTGGCAGCGGCCAGAAACTCTCGGACTTGTTCCGAGCTTAAATGCGGGAGGATTTGGCTGAATTGGGTATGCGGGTCATCCGCCCTAAAAGGAGAAGGGGGGCGGGACCGACCGTCAACAAGAGTTGGGGGCTGAATGTTCCCGGAGAGGGTGGCCGCAGAGGGTTGGGCCACATCCTCAAGGAGCCCAATGGGCAAGGTGTCGTCGGAAAGGACACGAAAGTGGTCCATACCGAACAAGGGATTGTGATATAATACAAGGGTAGGAGGGGACTGACTCGAACGGCCCAAACAATGACGCATACACCACCCCTAAACAATTAGGGGAGATGACACGACGACCCAACAACCCCTAGACTCTAACACAACAAGAAAGGACTATGAGATGAGAAGGGGTGTAGCACACAAGCACTCAAGTTGTCATGATTATCATCAAGCTTTTAAGGTTCTCATTTGACCTTTAATGAGTTGATTAATGAAATTACACTCGGCTAATAGGGACTCTAATTAGGTATGAACTCAAGTACTCCGGTGAAGCTATTGGGGACACACAACTCACACGGAAGATGGTCTAAACTAGGGAGCAACGGTACAACTAGCCCGGCGAACCGCAACATGCGTACGACCATGGGGACTTACGGAGGTCCTCGGTAGGCGGCCCTAGTCAGCCCACGAGTGCTCGCAGGTGAGAGGGTCTGCTCTACCAAGGGGGAACACCTAAACTGCACAGAACAATAGTGTATGCATGATCCTATGCGCACTGAGGTGCATGCAAAGTCTAACCTAAACTAACAAATAGTGACTGTGAGGTCTCTGCTGACGTCGCGACTACCAGGTCCGTCGCGACCTTATCACGACCGAAAACCCCGACGCAATCACAACTGAGTGCAGAAACCTACAATCACACGCAAACAAGTGGCAAACAGACTATCCTAGGACGCAATACAATCATGGAACAATCTAAAAAAACACAGTAAGACTCAATCAACACACAAAAATCGATACATGGATCAAAAGCAGTAACAAACAATGTGTACCTGAAGACACGACATCCACATCCGACGCGACCAAGTCGCGGCCACACGATCCGCCGCAATAAGATCCGAAATCAACAGTAAAAGTAAAAGGAAAACCCGAACCCTAGCAGGGTTTTAACAGACATAAACGCGAATATACATGGTATAACAACATTACAAAGACATGGATGGACCTATAGTGAAGGAACCGTGCATGGGTAGGGGATAGGGCACATACCTGTCTTTGCGTCCGCCCTTATGGACGCGATTATATCGCATCGGCGTGATGCGCCGCGTTCACAACAGAGCATAGAAACACAGGAAACAAACACAGAAATACCTAACAGGGCTCTATAAAGCAATAAAACAAATGATCATGGCAGGCAGGCAGGCAAGCAAGGAATCCACGAGGGTAGCACTGAACGTCCCACCATGATCGCCAAAAGGTGTAATCACAGAGTTGTTCACCCCTCGAAACACACAACATGGATTTTAAAGATTAAATTAAGGAGCATGGAAGTATGGAGGAATGTGATCGCCACCTAGATAGTTGCCAGGATAAAGAAATAGACAGGCTAACTATGCTAGGAAAAGGAGACGAGAACAGGGGGCTTACTGAGATCGCGACGGGTCTCCCCGTCGCGATGGGCTTGATGTCGCGACACCCCACCAGGGCGCGTCTCTTGTGTCGCGACACCCTTCTCTGCCGTGTCCTCTGCAGTGCGGGAGAAAACGTGGTTGGACCTTCTTCCTATCCTCCGGTCGGCCAGGGGACAAGAGCTCCTCATGGACCTTTGCTTTGGATGCCTGCCAAGATGAAGAAATAACAAAATAACCTATTAGACCATGTTTAAGCGTAATATCTATTCAAAAATGAAGTAAAGAAGGTGAGCATGGAGGGAACGGACCTGGGGTGGTTTTTAAACCCCATTGGGTGTATAAAAAAATGAAGGAAGAGGGAGAAATGCACCCTTTCTAAAGAAAGCAATAAAATGCATGAAGAATGAGGAAGGAGACGAGAGGGAAGAAAGAGCCCCAAAGGGGCGACTCCCTGGCTTCAGATGAGGTCTTTGGGTTCTGTAGAAGCTGTGGATAAGGTGGAAGTCGCCCTCCTCAAGCTCCAAGCACCATAGATGATGAAATAAGTATGGCTTGGTGAAGAGAATAGTGGAAAATGGGAGAGAAAGAGAGGGCCACGAGCTTGAAGGATCGATAAAAGGTGTGGACAAGATCTAGAAGGGGGGGGGTTGAATAGATCTATGCCAACTAATGCGGAAGCTAAACCAGTTTTGAAAAACCTTTGAATCAGAGTTAGATTGAAAGCAAATTTCACAGATCTGAAGAGAGATTAGGTGAGTTAAACAATTGGAGTAAGTAAACAAGTTGATTAGATAGATTCAAACGATCCTATGCATTCATCTAACGAGAGGAAAAATCAAACCACAAGGAGACCAATGCACAGAGATTTTTTAGGTGGTTCGGAAATCACACCACGTGACTCCTACATCCACCCCTCACACACAGTGAGGATCCACTAACAACCTGGGTTACACACCCCACACAGGAGCCTGACAACTCCACAAATGAGTTAGACAACTCACACACTACCTAGAGCAAGACTACTCTAGACTCTGAGCAAGACTGCTCAACCACACAACTTGAGTACGACGACTCAAAAACCTGAGCACACAGGCTCACAACCACTTTCTAGAACACAAACAACTAGATGCAGATCCTCTAGCAATGATCTGATCTATTAAGGCCAATTCAAGAGAATTGATGCAATAGATTATGCACAATCTCTAGAATAGCCAGGAAGAAACAAGAAAGACTTTAGACTCGAGGTTGACAATTCTTGTTCTTCAAGAAAACTCCCTTGTAGAGGCCGAATTGGAAGATTCACTTGAAGTCCCTTGGTCGATGCTCTGCAACTTTGATGGTGGGATCTTCCTTGAGAGCTTCGCAAATGCTGGCTTCTACTTGATCTGCTCCTTTGAAGTTGATCCTAGTGCTTCATGTTGATCAAACTTCGATCCTTGTGCTTGGAGAAGGGTGAATTGAGGTGTGGAAGCACAAGAGAGAGCAAAACAGGGAGGTGAGACTCTCTTGCCGCCGCTTGCAGGTTTCTGGAGGCTCTAAAGAGATTCTCTTGGGATGAGTGCCCTTAAGGAGGGTATTTATACCCTAAATATCGAAAGATACCCTTGGGGTACGTGGGCACATGATCCAATGTTGATCTGACATCTCCCTAGGGTGCCACGTGTCCAGGAGGAATCTTAAGTCACAGAGATTCCGGAGTGTGTCGACCTGCCCATGAGGTGTGTCGACACACTCTCCCAGACTGGCAGAACAACTCCCTGGGAGAGGTCTCTAGTGTCGACCTGATATCATTTGGTGTCGACCTCATGACCCAGACAGCAAAACAGCCTTTCTGGGAAGGCTCTCTAGTGTCGACCTGATCTCATTTGGTGTCGACCTGCTGGCCCAGACAGCAAAACTGGCCTTCTGGGAAGGCTATCTAGTGTCGACACTGCCTGATTTGGTGTCGACCTGAGATGGCAATCTGTTCACATATTTCTCTGGAATCTGTCTCTAGTGTCGACCTGCTCTGGACTCGTGTCGACCTGAGATGGACTTTTCTTCACATTTCTGCCTTTGTTCTGAACCATTGTGTCGACACCAAGGATGGTTGTGTCGACACTACCTTTGCAGAAAATGTTTGTTCCTGAGAAAATAAACACATGAATCATTAGATAAATATATTATCATGAATATCAATGATAAATGTGCTTGGAAACATGCTTTTTGAATATTGTAATTTCAGGTGATGTATTTTACATGTTCCAATGGTTATGCATTAAAATCACAACTTGTCATCATCAAAATGTGAGGAGAAATGAATTATATTCACACTCAACCCAACAATCTCCCCCTTTTTGATGATGGCAACATTAAGTTCATTTGGAATTGGAAGCTTTCAATGAGATGTGATTTCAAGCATTTTTATTTTCTTTTATTTGTACTTGTCAAGGACCTTTGAACATTTTTTTAGTGACATTGAGATTTGTACACATTTGAAATACACAGGTCAAGTAGCTTGACAAGCATTCATCACATTCAAATTCATTCAAAAGATTTGCAATCACATTCAAGGCACATAGATATGCACAGAAATTTCTATTCATTTCATTTCATTCAAGATGTGAACATTACAATTTCAAACAAACTTCTCCCCCTTTGACATTATCAAAAGAAGTTACATTACTGAGGAGGAGGAGGAGGAGGAGGAATGGGTAACAAAATAGTCTCAATATCCGTTAGCCTCTTTTGCATTGAAGTTAGACTAGACTTCATTTGGGCTTGGATAGTTGAGAGTCTTGTGTGCAGAAGATTCTCCATTCTCTCTGAGTTTTCTGTCATTGAAGCTTGAAGTGCACTGAACTCATTTGACCTTGGCTGTGAAGAGGAAGATGAACCAAATGACCAACCAGGCCTATTCAACACTTTGAATTCTTGCTTGAGGGCAGACATATCTTCATCTATGTGAGCAGAGAGATTTTTCATGCTCTCCAAGTTATCTACCAAATGTGCAAATGATAGTCTTGTGCTGGTGATCTCATATAGTGTCTGCTTGGTGTTGAAGACATCAGCTTGGGAATTTGCCAAAATTCCCTGAAGAACTATTTCCAGCTTTTGTTGGTGCTCCTTCAACTCAACTGAAGCATCTGCCATTGTCCCAATCAACCTGTTGAACCTTTGGGCAACATAATCTGAGGCTGTCTTTTGCTCAATAAACTTAGCAGATACTATGTTTTCTAATCTCTGAATCCTCAACTCAAAATTTGATGACATGGTCTGAATGGAGTTGTTCAAGGTGTCAAATTTGTCATTTAGGAAAGTGAACAATTCTGGTGGAACAGAAGGTCCACCAAAGGATGAGGATGCATGAACTGGATGTTGTGGAGAAAAAGATGGTAAGTCAGTGTCAAAGTTCGAGGAGGAAGGCTGAAGTTGAGGTGAATGAGGGGCAATAGTTGGGTCATTAGCTTGAGCTGCTATAGGAGGCTGATCCTCATTGATGGGAGGATGGTCCTCTTGCATTTGAGGCTGGTCCTCATGCACTTGAGGCTGGTCCTCTTGCATTTGAGGCTGGTCCTCTTGCATTGCAGGCTGTTCCTCTTGCATTTGAGGCTGGTCCTCTTGCATTTGAGGCTGATCCTCTTGGACTACAGGGCCTCTACTGCAGCTGGCCCTCTTCTCACTTGATCACCAACTATTCTAAATCCCATGAATTTCTGCACATGCTTAAAGCAGTAAATGTTTGACTTAGGGATTTTCTCAGATTTTTCATTCTCTAGAGGCACACCAAAGTGCTTGAAGACTGCAGTCAAATGGGCTGCATATGGAAGGGATCTATGCAAGTCTGCCCTGGTGGTCTCAGAGATTATCTGGTACATGATTACATGAAGGTTTATCTTCAGGTTCTTGCTCATACAGAAAAGGACAAACCTTTGGATGTCTGTTAGCCTATCTCTCCCACCACCTTGAGGTGTGATATGGTAGTGAGCATGTGATGAGTAAGCCTCAAGACAGGGGGAAAGGTGTTGGTGTTGAATTTGGTGACATGGGTTTGCTTAATATCAGTCTCATCTGCAGGCAAACCAGTCATTATGGTGTAGGCTTCATGGAGGTTGAATTCAAAATTATGGTAGTCTTCACCTTCATCTGGGACTTTGAAAATTGAGGCAGCTATGTCTGTTGGCATGTCAATAGCAATCCCCTTAACCTTGGACTTGTACCCTTCTTCTGTGCATTCCAAATTTTGATAAAATTCTTGCACAAGTCTAGGGTAAATTACTCGAAATTCTGATATGAAGGACTGCCAAGACTGGAAGTTGAAGAAGTTTAAAACTTCAGGAAATGCAGCTATCAATTCACTGTCATCCAAATCCCCTCTTGGTTTCAGTATTGTCTTCCCGGCATTGAGGGGTTTGGAAGGGGGTCTCCTAGAGGGCTGGGAGGACTCTGATGAGGATGAGGATGAGGATGAGGATGAGGATGAAGACTTCTCAGAAATCTCAGGAGAAGAGTCTAGGGTTTTTCTCCTGGGGTACATGGACCCTCGACCTCGACCAGAGGAGGATGCCCTACCTCTCTTAGCAGAAGAAGATCCTGGCTGCTCTGCAGGATCATGGTGACGCTTGGATCTCCTTTCAGTGGAAGGAACCTCATCCGCCGGAATGGGCCTTGCAGAGGCCCTTGATTTTGCTCCACGGCGAGGAATCTGCTTGGGTGCCATGAGAGCACAGTGGAATCGGGATTATGGAGAGAGAGGAATGAGAGAAGATGGATGGAGATGAGATGGAGGAGAGAGAGGATGTAGAGAGTGCAAAACCCTTGCCGGAAACCAGGAAGAACCAGACCGTCGGGTCGACCTGGAGAAGAAAAAAGGGGGTTTTTGAGGTGTGTTACCCCGCAGGTACAACACAGCCTTAACCGGCGCCCACGGTGAAAAGGAGTCTGGCAGGGGTCAGTGTCGACACTAGAGGAGGGTAGTGTCGACCTGACTCAAAGTGTGTCGACACTAGATGGAGTAGTGTCGACCTGGCCTGATGAAAAAATTGGATTTGAGTATGGAAAAATTATGTGACTTTTGGGACATCTTTATAATGATAAGCAATGGGTGGAATAGTCATTTCAAGGATATTTAAGAGACTAAAAAATTCATTTGTTAAATTTTGCAAAAAATCAACACAATTCAAGCTTTACACAATATCCAACAGGATATGAGCATTCAGTGACTTGAGTCATGAAAATGATAATTTGAGGGATATAAAACATTTAACAATCAACTTCACACTACCATATTCTTCAATTCCAAAGAGATAAAAAAATCTTTTAGACTGAAAACAAGTGTGTTGACAGCAAACATTTTTAAGGAACAACTTGATGATGGATAAGAATGATTCTTTAAAACAAATTCTCCAATGACATATATATTTTGATTTGAAACAAACTATCAAATGAGATATATCTTGTTCACTCAAGAACTAATGCTTTTTACACACTGTAGTCCCTGGATACTGAAGATTTATCCATTATCAAGTCTCAAAGGGGTAAATGATGACCTTTTGACATGAAAATATACGTTTTTTAGACGCCAATATTTCCAGTTACTCAGTCATCATAAAAAATTGGGCATTTTTATTTTGTTTTTCATTTATTTTTAATTTTTAATCCCCTTTGAACAGAGATAGCATTAGTGCCTCATGACTTACATGGCACTTCATTCATTGTGAAGGTGTGCAGTTTCTCAGCACATGTGCCATTGCTCTGTTGAATGGACAGATTTTGGAGAGTTTTTGACAAAAAGATATCATCTATATCCAACATCAATTGCAAACAAAAACATGTTTAAGATCAAGACACACATTATCCTTCAGTCTTAGAAAGAAATCTGAATTTCTGTAGTTTTGAAGAATATAGGTGAGAGTTGACAAATGAATGTAGTAGATCACTCAAGGGATCATTTTGAGACTCTAGACACCTGAATGAGGACATCATGCAAGGAAATTGATGTAATGCAAGAAGAAGTTTTGAATTTTGCAAAGGATATAACTTGTGAATTCTTTAGCTCCCCCTGAGATGAAGATTTCAACCATTTTTCATCAGAATAGAGATATGCAAGTTTTTGAAATCAGAAATAATTCTCTTTGAGCAACAAAAGCTCCCCCTCAACAATTGCATATTCATTTCTTGGTACTTGGCGGAGACATATACTCTCGCATAGTGAAAGTGTCCAGACAAGCAGAACTTGTCCTTCTTCAAATCACCATTTGATATACCAAGAAGTTCAACACAATGTGAGGTGAAGTGTTCATTGACCAAAAGAATTAGAGGTGAAGTGGAGAGAGATATGATGAATCAAGGAAGCAAAGGAGTATGATGATGCAATGAACTCCCCCTCAGGAAATGCCTAACACTCAACCCAATCCCAATGGACATTTACAAAGACCAAGTTCTCTCCTTAAGGATGAGAATCTACTGTCAGGAAGGGGTTTTGTGAAAATGTCAGCAATTTGCTTTTCAGTTTCTATGAAATGGAGTTCAAAAGATTTCTTTGCTACCTCATCTCTCAAGAAATGATGCCTAATTTCAATATGCTTAGTTCTGGAATGCTGAATGGGATTTTTAGACAGATTTATTGCACTTGTGTTATCACAAAGGATGGGAACACAACCTAACTCTTGGTTGTAATCAAGAAGTTGATGTTTCACCCAAAGAATTTGGGTTCCACACCTACCAGCAGCAACATACTCAGCCTCTGCAGTTGACAGAGCTACTGAATGTTGCTTCTTAGAAGCCCAAGAGATTAGGCACCCACCTAGGTACAAACACAAGCCACTTGTGCTTTTTCTATCTAATTTACAACCAGCATAATCAGCATCACAATAGGCAATCAAATCTAACTTGCAATTAGCAGGATACCAAATTCCTAAATCACATGTTCCAACAAGATATTTGAAAATTCTTTTAACAGCTAGCATGTGACTTTCTTTAGGATTTGATTGAAATCTAGCACACAAACACACACTGAATTGAATATCAGGTCTAGAAGTTGTAAGATAAAGTAGAGAACCAATCATACCTCTGTAGGTCTTTGGGTCTACTGACTTACCATTTGAGTCTTCTTCTAGTTTAGCATTTATAGCAATTGGTGTGTTGGAGTGCTTGAGGTTCTGAAAGTCAAACCTTTTCAGAAGTTCTTTGACATACTTGGTTTGACTAATGAAGATCCCCTCATGAGTTTGGTTAACCTGCAATCCCAAGAAAAATTTTAGATCTCCCATTAAACTCATTTCAAATTCATTTTTCATTTGATTGGAAAATTCATTGCACAAGCCTTTATTGGTTGATCCAAATATTATGTCATCAACATAAATTTGGACAACAATTATTTGATTAGTGACTGTTTTTGTGAACAAGGTTTGATCAACAGTTCCTCTAGAGTATCCTTTTTCAAGCAAAAAAGAGCTCAAACGGTCATACCAAGCTCTTGGAGCTTGTTTAAGACCATATAGAGCCTTATGAAGCTTGAAAACATGGTTAGGATGTTTTTCATTTTCAAATCCAGGAGGTTGTTCAACAAAAACATTTTCCTTGATATATCCATTTAAGAATGCACTTTTAACATCCATTTGATAAACTTTGAATTTCATGGAGGATGCAAAAGCAAGGAAAATTCTAACTGCTTCTAGTCTAGCTACAGGGGCATATGACTCTTCAAAATCAATTCCAAACTCTTGATTGTACCCCTTTGCAACTAGCCTAGCTTTATTTCTTATGACTTGACCAGATTCATTCAGTTTATTTCTGAAGACCCATCTAGTGCCAATGACTGTTTGGTCACTAGGTCTAGGTACTAATTCCCATACTTGATTTCTTTCAAATTGATGAAGTTCATCATGCATGGCATTAATCCAATCAGAACTTGATAAAGCTTCATCAATTGACTTTGGTTCAATTTGGGAAATTAGAGCTAGTGGGTCTTCTTCAATAGCAAGCATGAAAGATGATCTAGTCCTAACTCTATCATTCAAATTGCCAACAATATTATCTAATGGGTGATCTCTCAAAATTCGATGTTCAGAAATTACCTGTTGAGGGGTACTTAAATCTGGAGCAATGTTACCTGATCCACTTGAAGATGGTGAATTGGTGTTCAAGATCTCACCAGTGTCTTCAAGCTCCTCAACAGTTGGTGAAGAGTCCACAATGAAGTCATCCTCTTCACTGTCTTGTTTTTCCCTGCAAGATTTAGAAGAGTTAGTTGAAAAGGAATTTTCATCAAAAATAACATGAGGAGACTCTTCAACAGTTTTGTTTTTGAGAATGTACACTCTGAAAGCTCTTGACACTTCTGAATAGCCAAGGAAGATGGCTTCCTGACTCTTAGCATCAAACTTGTCAAGATTTTCTTTACTATTGTTGTGTACATAACATTTGCACCCAAAGATTTTGAAATAAGAAACAGTTGGCTTCTTGTTTTTCAGTAATTCATAGGGGGTTTTCTTGATTTTTGGTCTGACCAATGCTCTATTGAGAATATGATTTGCTGTGTTTACAGCTTCAGCCCAGAAGGATTTGGGCAAATTACTCTCAAGGAGCATGGATCTAGCCATTTCCACAAGAGTTCTGTTCTTTCTTTCCACAACTCCATTTTGTTCTGGAGTTCTTGGTGAAGAAAACTTGTGGAAAATTTGAAGTTCAGCACATAAATCAGAAAAGGATTGGTTTTCAAATTCTCCCCCATGATCAGTCAAAATATTTTTGATTTTATATGAATAATTTGTTAGGGCAGTGGTACAGAATTTCCTGAATTCAAGGCAAGTATCACTTTTGTGGGACAAGAAAATGACCCAAGTAAATCTAGTAAAATCATCAATGATTACAAACCCATATCTCTTGCCACTTAGACTTAGAATTCTTGTTGGGCCAAAAAGGTCCATATGAAGTAGTTCTAGTGGCCTAGATGTGAGTACCTCATTGAAGTTCTTAAAAGATTTCCTGGTTTGTTTACCTTGGGCACAGATCCCACAAACTTGATTTTCAACATTTGAAAAGGATTCAGGAAGACCCTTAACCAAATTCAGCCTTAACAATTTATTCAGGGTTCTGAAACTTGCATGGCCAAGTCTTTTGTGCCAAGTCCATGCAATTTCATCTTTATTTGCAACAAAGCAAAGATTTTCAGAAAAGTTTTTATTAAGGTCAATCATATAAACATTGTTCTCCCTTTTACCAAAAAAATTGATTTTATCAGTTGATGAATCAATTATTTTGCAAAAATCAGATTCAAACACAACTTTGTGACCTTTGTCACATAGTTGGCTGATACTGAGCAAGTTGTAATCAAGACCATCAACTAATAAAACACTATCAACAGAGTTTGAGGAAGTTTGACCAACCTTTCCAGATCCAATGATCTTTCCTTTATTTTTACCTCCAAATGTCACTGAACCACCCTCCTTTTCTAGCAGGAAAGAAAATTTGGCTCTATCTCCAGTCATATGTCGTGAACACCCACTGTCAAGGAACCACACATTTGAATTGGGTGCACGACCTTCCTGCAACATCAATTAGTGGAGAGAAGATTTTGGTACCCAAACAGAGTTGGGACCATCAGAAAGTTTGGACAATGTTAACAAATCTTTTCTCATCCAAATTTGACTTGTTTTTGACTTTTGTTTTATTACTTTGGTGTTCTCTGTCTTTTTCACTTTCTTCTTTTCTTTTGGGATGAAAACACCAGTATTTTTGTTTTTGGTAGGAGGGGTGTTTTTCATTTGAGCATGAGAATTCAGATGAGGAGGTGGAATCCAAGGATTTTGTTGGTACATCAGAAAGTTTGGATAGAAAAATTGAGGATGATACCAACATGGGTTGTTATACCATTGGCTCCAAGAATTGGTCCAATCAGCTTGATATGCTGTCTTGGAGGTCCAAGGCTCTTCATTAAGACTTCCTTTGACTTTTTCTTATTTTTCAGATTTTTTTTATTTTTTTTTTGTGTTTTTCTTGGTTGATGTTGAGCAGGTCGACCTCTCTTCGACTGGTGTCGACACTACAGCCACAGAAGCCTTCTTCTTGTGGACTGGTGTCGACCTGTCAGGAGATTGTGTCGACCTGGTTGCCTTGTCTTTGTTCTGAGTTTTTGAACTTTTTTGTGTTTTGCTTGATTTTTGTTTGACTTCTGTATTTTCAAGACTAGGGCCCTTAACAAATTTGATTAGTGGTGCTTTATCCTTCTTTTCACCGGATTTGTCTTTCTTAGATTTTTGCTTATCAAACCCTAGTCCATGAGAGATTGATTTCATATTTGTTCCCAACAAGGCCTCCAAATTATCTTTGCCATTTGTGAATGTTTCAATGACTTCATCTTTTTGTCTTAGCTGGTTTTCCAAAATTTTGATTTCTTCAATCTTTTGTTGTTTATCTTGATTTTCTTTTTCCAGCTTTTCAGATAAGTCTTTGAATTCATTGGTGGCCTTTTGAGAAGCTAGCTTAAGTTCATCAATCAGATTCAGAAGGTTTTCTTTTTCTTCATTCAATTCTATCACTTCATTTTCTAGTTCACAAATTCTTTTGTTTGAAGATTGGTTATGATAAATATTTTCAATTTTCTTTTTGAGATGCTTATTTTCTTTTCTCATTTCAGTATAGTTTTCAACTAATTCAGCATAAGCATCCTGCCAATCTTCAACAGAAAAATCTTCAAAAGATGTGCTTACCTTTCCATCTGAGCTGTTTGCCATGAAGCAAATCTCCTCACTTCCAGAGCTTGAGGATTTTTCTTCTTCTTCATTTTCACTTGTGTCCTCATCAGACCAAGTGGCTACCATGGCCTTCGGCTTCTTGAATTTGTGAATTTTCTTGTGCTTCTCCTTCTTGTTCTCAGGACATTCTCCCTTCATGTGTCCTGGTTTGTTGCACCTGTAGCAAATGACAATATCGTCAGATTTTTTATTCTTGTTAGAGTTTGCATTAGAAAAGGATGTGTTTCTTTTACCTGAAGAGTATTTCTTTTTACCAGAAAATTTTCCTTTTCTATATTTCAAGAATTTTCTGAATTGCCTGGTCATGAGGGCAATTTCATCCTCATTTGACTCAGACTCATCAGAACTGGTTTTATCCTGACTTTTGTCCTTGTTACTAGATGAGGCCTTTAATGCTACTGGCTTGGTTTTGATTATGTGTTCCTCATTTCTCTTTAGATTAATTTCATATGTCATTAAGGATCCTATCAACTCATCCAAAGAAATTTTGGACAAGTCTTTAGAATCTTCAATGACAGTGGCCTTGGTGTGCCATATTGAAGAGAGAGAACGCAGGATTTTTCTTACCAAGTCAGCATCCGTATAGTCCTTACCTAAGGCCTTCAGTCCATTGACTATGATCATGAACCTGGCAAACATTTCAGAGATTGTCTCGTTAGATTTCATCATGAACAACTCATATTCAGAGACAAGTATGTTAGCCTTGGTTTCTTTAACTTGAGATGTCCCCTCATAGAGTACCTCAAGTTTATCCCACATCTCTTTGGCAGATTTGCACATAGAGATTCTTGAGTACTCTTTGGGGTGAACAGCACATTGAATCATGTTCATGGCACTATAATTCAATGTAGCTCTTCTTATCTGTTCCCTAGTCCAGGTTTCTTCTTCTCCCTGGTTTTCATAGGGACCTACTTCCACTACTTTCCAGATTTCATAATTTTGGGCTCTTAGAAACACTTGCATTCTATTTTTCCAATATGAATAGTCCGTTCCATTAAAGAATGGTGGCCTATTTATGGAATGGCCCTCAGCTATGAATCCTCTGGAATCCATTTAATTAAACAGAAGGTGCAAGGAAGGAAACACTCAGCAAAACAAACAATCAAGCAAACAAGCAACACAGAACACTCAGAAACTGCTCAATCAGATCAGATCAAGTGTAAACCCGCTCTGATACCAATTGAAGGATCGATAAAAGTGTGGACAAGATCTAGAAGGGGGGGGGTTGAATAGATCTATGCCAACTAATGCGGAAGCTAAACCAGTTTTGAAAAACCTTTGAATCAGAGTTAGATTGAAAGCAAATTTCACAGATCTGAAGAGAGATTAAGTGAGTTAAACAATTGGAGTGAGTAAACAAGTTGATTAGATAGATTCAAACGATCCTATGCATTCATCTAACGAGAGAAAAATCAAACCACAAAGAGACCAATGCACAGAGATTTTTAGGTGGTTCGGAAATCACACCATGTGACTCCTACATCCACCCCTCACACACAGTGAGGATCCACTAACAACCTGGGTTACACACCCCACACTGGAGCCTGACAACTCCACAAATGAGTTAGACAACTCACACACTACCTAGAGCAAGACTACTCTAGACTCTGAGCAAGACTGCTCAACCACACAACTTGAGTACGACGACTCAAAACCTGAGCACACAGGCTCACAACCACTTGCTAGAACACAAACAACTAGATGCAGATCCTCTAGCAATGATCTGATCTATTAAGGCCAATTCAAGAGAATTGATGCAATAGATTATGCACAATCTCTAGAATAGCCAGGAAGAAACAAGAAAGACTTTAGACTCGAGGTTGACAATTCTTGTTCTTCAAGAAAACTCCCTTGTAGAGGCCGAATTGGAAGATTCACTTGAAGTCCCTTGGTCGATGCTCTGCAACTTTGATGGTGGGATCTTCCTTGAGAGCTTCGCAAATGCTGGCTTCTACTTGATCTGCTCCTTTGAAGTTGATCCTAGTGCTTCATGTTGATCAAACTTCGATCCTTGTGCTTGGAGAAGGGTGAATTGAGGTGTGGAAGCACAAGAGAGAGCAAAACAGGGAGGTGAGACTCTCTTGCCGCCGCTTGCAGGTTTCTGGAGGCTCTAAAGAGATTCTCTTGGGATGAGTGCCCTTAAGGAGGGTATTTATACCCTAAATATCCGAAAGATACCCTTGGGGTACGTGGGCACATGATCCAATGTTGATCTGACATCTCCCTAGGGTGCCACGTGTCCAGGAGGAATCTTAAGTCACAGAGATTCCGGAGTGTGTCGACCTGCCCATGAGGTGTGTCGACACACTCTCCCAGACTGGCAGAACAACTCCCTGGGAGAGGTCTCTAGTGTCGACCTGATATCATTTGGTGTCGACCTCATGACCCAGACAGCAAAACAGCCTTTCTGGGAAGGCTCTCTAGTGTCGACCTGATCTCATTTGGTGTCGACCTGCTGGCCCAGACAGCAAAACTGGCCTTCTGGGAAGGCTATCTAGTGTCGACACTGCCTGATTTGGTGTCGACCTGAGATGGCAATCTGTTCACATATTTCTCTGGAATCTGTCTCTAGTGTCGACCTGCTCTGGACTCGTGTCGACCTGAGATGGACTTTTCTTCACATTTCTGCCTTTGTTCTGAACCATTGTGTCGACACCAGGGATGGTTGTGTCGACACTACCTTTGCAGAAAATGTTTGTTCCTGAGAAAATAAACACATGAATCATTAGATAAATATATTATCATGAATATCAATGATAAATGTGCTTGGAAACATGCTTTTTGAATATTGTAATTTCAGATGTGATGTTATATTTCACATGTTCCAATGGTTATGCATTAAAATCACAACTTGTCATCATCAAAATGTGAGGGAGAAATGAATTATATTCACACTAA